>JAUIMM010000932.1:3212500-3585000 GCA_031769625.1 Taudactylus pleione | reverse complement strand
AGTTATGGGAAATGCGATCTGCTTTACTAAAAATAAGTGATACTTAGGGGTTGGAGTAGAATTTTACGAATTCTACTCCAATTGCCCTTTAGTAACTGTAGGTGATACTAAAATAATGTGAAATTTGTGTAAAAATAATGTTAATAAATAGAGCCCTATTTACCGTATATACTCGAGTATAAGCCGAGTTTTTCAGCACATTTTTTGTGCTGAAAAAGTACCCCCTCGGCTTATACTCGAGTGAAGTGTAGCGCTGACCGGACGGAGTTCGGTCAGCGCTACACAGCACAAACACACAGCCGCCGGAGCCGGCAGCTGTGTGTTTGTTGTAATCAGCAGCCGCTGAGAGTCTGTCAGACTCTCAGCGGCTGCTGCTGCTCCCACTGCGGGAGCCATCTTCCGGCTCCCGCAGTGGGTAATGGGAGAGACGTCATGAGTAATGACCTCTCTCCCATGCAAAGAGGCCGGAGGAGCTGTTAGCGGCGGGACCAGGAGCGGGGGTTTCAGGTAAGTGATTTTTTTTTTTTATTCTTATCACGTCTCTCTCTACTGGGGGGGGGGCTACTGGGGGCACTACCAGGGGGCGATTACTACAGGGGTCACTACTAGGGGGCAATTACTACAGGGGGCACTAAAAGGGGGGATTACCACTTCGGGAACTACCAGGGGGGGATTACTACTGGGGGCACTAAAAGGGGGGGATTACCACTGGGGGCACTACCAGAGGGGGAATATTACTACTGGGGGCACTGAAAGGGTGGATTACCACTGGCGGCACTACCAGGGGGGGATTACTACTGGGGGCACTAAAAGGGGGGGATTACCACTGGGGGCACTACCAGGGGGGGATTACCACTGGGGGCACTGAAAGGGGGGATTACCACTGGGGGCACTACCAGGGGGGATTACTACTGGGGGCACAACCAGGGGGAATTACTACTGGGGGCACTACCAGCTGCTGCATTTCCCACCCTAGGCTTATACTCGAGTCAATAAGTTTTCCCAGTTTTTTGTGGTAAAAATAGGTACCTCGGCTTATATTCGGGTCGACTTATACTCGAGTATATACGGTATCATGTCTATAATATGTTATTTTGTGCATGCATTTATATTTTGCTACCCGCATTAGTAGGGAGGCTAATCCCGGCCCGAAAAAAAACTCAATCCCAGGATTCTGAGGATTGGCCTGGTTTTAAAAAAAAATGTCCCCCGCCCAGTCCCCACAGTGACTTACCGGGCGGCGGCAGAGAAACTTCTGCATGATGATGTAGTGGGGTGGGTGGGCTGGTGCAGAGCTGCGTAGCGTGACCTCTGCCCTCATGTCACGCTGCGCAGTGCGCACAGCCGGGGGGAAGGGGAAGCCGGGCAGCGTCAAAGCACTCTGCTGGAGGTGCTCAGTGCTTCCTGGCATTTAAAAAAAAAAAACATTTAAAGCCAATCCCGGGATCGGGATTGGAGGCTTGCAATCCCGGCCATTTTTAAGCCAAAACCCTGGGATCCCGCCAATCCTGATCCCGTGATTGGCCTCCCTACTCATTAGTACACAAGAAGAAATATTATACCTGCTGAATTATACCATTTTTAATTCCAATCAAACCTGATAGAGACGGTATTTCTCGTTTTCAAAACAAATGTTACTAAAAAAACGTTTCACATGCTTATGACCTGGATGGGTGTAAGTACACCGGGCGGAGCTATGGCGCAGAGCTTGGCGCATCTTAAGATACCGAAAAATGTGTTAATTTTAAATTAATCTTTTTAGATTTTTGTTTTGTTGAAGCTCCAGCTCCGAGTTAAGCTGGTTACACACCTCAGCGATGTGCCATCCAGCGATGTGATGTTGCGATATATCGATCTATCACATCACCGGGCACATTACACAATCCGCAAAAAGATAACATGCTTTATTGTTACATGCACTGGCGTAGTTACTGTAGGTGCAGGGGGTACGGCTACAATGGGGCCCAGACTGCTTCCGGGGGCCTGCCCCCCCATGCCCCTATGGTGCCAGGCCAGCCTTGGTCGCGTCCTCCAGCACTGTGCTGCACAGTGCAGGCACATCTGCCCTCCCGGTCAGCTCCGCCTCCAGCTCTCCTTATTGGCTGATAATGGGAGGAGGCGTGGCCACCTCCTTCCATCATCAGTCAGTGAGGAGAGATGGAGCAGACCGGGGGCGAGATGCACTAACCTCTAGCAGCACTTACCGCCGGACACCGCCTCCCTGCATATGCACTAACATATGCGATCAGCAGCACAAAACACAGCTCTTCCGATAAGACCTGTCCTTTGCGATCTGCCCTGCGCCGTTGACTTCCGGGTTTATGACCCGGGAATCCATCTTCACATGCACAGAATGATGCGACGGCAGCGGGGCATGCTGGGAGGGATCCGATCGGATCCCTCATAGTAGCGCGATGCGGTAGAAGCCCATAGGCTTCTATAGGGTAACACCAGCAATAGCTGGCATTACCCACCGCATCGGAGACCCGGCCGCCACTCCTTGGTGCATACCGAAAATGCGGTAAAACCCGGAAACTGAGTTTTACTGCATTTTTTGTTTAGTGCATCCCACCCTGGGAGAGGAGGTGTACCTGCCCTGCTCAGCCCACGCTGAAGGAGACGTGACCACGGAGTAGAAGGGAGTGAGGAGGGTGCTGGGAGTGCGGAGGGGGGCGAGGACCTAGGGGGGCCCATGCTAGGTCTGCCCACCCTGAGTCAGGATTTTGTAAAAAACATTATTGGACATTTAGATTTCTACAACATTCATAAATGTATACTCATGGCAAATTTGTTACAGGTTTTTTTTTTTAACAACTCTTAGGATTACGTCAAAGAAGATAAAGGGCACCACAAGCCGAATCCCCACCCACCCCTGAAGCAAAATGCACTTTAAACCAATCCCAAATTTATAAAAAATAAAAAAATTACATTTTCCAAAAACATGTGTTGAGTTTTTTATTATATGTTAAAATATTCTATTAGTTAAATAATAATGAACTCTGTCTATCTCATTCTATCTTTCTGTATATATGTTTCATGAAATGTGTATGTGTATATATATTTAAATTTAATAAAAAATATATTATATATATATATATATATATATATTTATATATATTTATATATATTTAGCTATATATCTAAAAAAATTGTTTGCATATAGATATATATTGTGCTATATATATATATATATATATATATATATTTAGATCGAAATATTTATCTTTAGAGAGAGTGAATATAAAGTCCAGCATCAGAACTTCCAAATAAAATAAAAACATAAAAAAGGGTGCGGTTTTACACTGATTGCAATCGCATCATTGGCAATTAAAGGGTACATCGATAGCTCTGATGAGAACACCTGACTCTGCCAAGTAATCGTGATAGCCGCATAGGGTGATGGCTGCGTCCGTCAGACTACTGTGAGTGTAGTCGTCGCTCGTTCTGTTACGTGGTCTGGTAGGTGTGTTTTCATTGTGGTGGGTGTTTACCCGCTTGCGCTGTGCGTTGCATTTTGCATTTTTTTGCTCGAAGCAGCTGCGAGCGACCGCGCCTTAGCGACCGGGTCTGAATCAGGTCCTCTGTCTATAAATGTAGCCTTTTCTTTCCCAATGTGATAATGAATGTTTTCTCTCTTATATGGTGAGTTTTATATTCTGTTATTTTCTGAATTACATATTCATGAAACAAATATGAAGTTATAAGAGGAAAAAGCAGGACTGTTTCTATTGACGTCATTTTCCTAACTAAAGCTAGATAATAATACCCCAAATTGCCATTGGCAAAGCTGCAGCTCTCTTTCTCTCTCTTTTTTCTACTAGCAGATGCATAGGCAAACATAAGGAGGGTTTCCGATTGCCTGAGAACCCCCCTCCCCAGCCCACACAATGACCACGATATAAATAGTAATATAATACAATATTACTAGTGCTGCGTGTTCTTCTCAGAATCACAAATGAAATAATTAGCACCACCTGTGGATCCTTTAACATGCATCAGTCAGTAATAAATACACCTGTGCACCAACTATGAAATCTGGAAAACATGCACTGTTAGGGGTGCACTGCTATAGACCATCAATATGGTTAATTATTATTACTGTATAATAATACACTATCCAGTGTATAAGGAGACCAATATGTACATATATGTCCAGGGCAGTGCTAGGTTATTCTGCTGCTCCCCCAGACTCCCAAACTTGCTCCAATGCTCTGGAATGGTTCCCACATCTAAAATAAAACTACAGCTCAGGCAGGATGTACCTACTGCTGCATATAACAGCTTTCTCTGATCGCTGGTCCTGTATACGCTGGAATTATGACACATATTAATTATCATATTATGACGCATTATAACTTTGTATGACATATATTAAAGCTGGGCAGGCTTGCCTACCCTCCCGATTTGGTCGGGAGCCTCCCGAATATCGGGTGCCGCTCCCGACCCCCCCGGAAAGGCAGGCAAGCCTCCCGGCTGCCGCCTGCCCCCCGCACAACTACTTGAAACCCCCGTAGCGGGGATGCCCGATGACGCAATTCGCGCTGAATCGCGTCATCGTGGCTCCGCCCCCCCGCTTCACAATGCCTTTATTTTTGGCATCGTGAAGAGGAGGCGGGGCCACGATGACGCGTTCGTGCGGACATGCCCCTGGCCCCGCCCCCAAAACGTCGTCATAGCCGGCCACGCCTCCCCCTCTATGTTTGCATTCAGCTCCCTCCCGGAAGGAGGGAGCTGAATATCGGCAAGTATGAAGCTGGGTAAGTGCTAATTATACCCTCTTCTTGGACTGGCCACACTCACTGTGAAATCAAGCATTTGGAAACCCCCCTCTAGAAATCCTGCCATGGAGATTGATGGTGGTGGTGCAATCGCATAGTTGCGTCCTTGGTTATTTCCTGCAGTTGCAACCACTTTCCGTGCAGTCAGCAGTTAGCCAGTTGCACATACAGTGACTGCATGCATAAAACGCAGAGAGAGCTAATCACCATGTCATTCCCTTTGTAGCCTGTGTATGGTGAGAGAGGAGACTGCCTATCTTTTATCAGCGCTACTAGCAGTCGGGATCGGTATGAAATACCGCCGGACCTATGTCACCAGTGAAGATCCCTGCAGCTCGAAAGGTAAGTATTAACTAACCATACCGCCCCTAACTCTAACCCTCCCTTAGGGGTGCCTAACCCTAACCTCCCACCCTAGTGCCTAACCCCCCTCTAAGTGCCTAAACCTAACTGCCCTTCCCCACAGCCTACAGCTAAGTCTCCCTGGGGGGTGCATGACCCTAACCTCCCCCTGGGGGTGCCTAACCCTAACCCCCCTTCCCCTAGCCTAAACCTAAGCCTCCCGGGAGGGGGGTTCCGAACCCTAAGTCCCCCCAGGAGCCCTAAAACCTAACCCTCCCCCCACGGCTGTCCGCGGCCGGCTCCCGGCTTACCTTCGTTCGGTATGCCGGACGTCGGGCTCCCGGCATAGGTCTAATGACAGGCGTCGGTATTTTGATGCCTGTCATTAGTACCTTGCCGGGATTTGACAGTCAGGAAGCCAGCGGTCGGCATTTCGTCGGCTTCCTGGCTGCATCCCTATCAGTCATTGTTCTCCCCATACAGGACAAAGCGGGAAATACATGGTGATAGATGTCACTGTGAGCTCCGTATCAGCAGTCTCTTCACTCCTGTGCCGAGACTCCTGCGCATGCCTGGCCAGCCGACCACACATGCGCGGTTGCCATAGCTGGGGAGCTATTTTTGTAGTAACCCTCTCCCGGTAAATATTACGAAGTGTAGACCATAGGCCACAGCGGCGCAACGCCATGTTCATATGGGCGTGAGCTGCGGGGTTCAAACTCTGGAATGCGGCTTGGAAAATCCAACAGCATCACATCCCCCATAGAAGCCTATGGGACTTGCGGCTGTTGTCAGAAATGAAGGGACAGCAGGAGATTTTGGAGATATCTGCTGCGGTCCCTCTTTCATACATTGGGGTGATACTAAATATTTGTGGGTATCCCCCGAAAAAGGCTGCCAATATATAATGATAAATAGACACCTAAAAATTGTACTAAATTGTACTAATCCTGATAAGTTTTTGCACTGACCAAATGGATTACAACGTAACATGTCTTTGGACTTTGTAAATATGGATTGTCGTTTTATTTGTGTAGAGTGACAGTTTGTAGAGCCCAGGGCACTGTGCAGAGTTTGGGCAGATTGGTGGAAAGCAACCAAATTGGCCAATAAAAATGATCTTCAAGTGCGTGAGCAGCGTTGGGATTCATGGCTCCTCTCAGTCAGTGAAAAGTACAGCTGACTATAAATTCAGATTTGATTGGCCAATTTGGTAATTTTGGGCCAAATCATCTGTCCAGTGCATTGTGTGTGGTCCCACTGTGGCAGATCAAAAGCCTATCCGATCTGATTTGGATTTAAGGCCATATTCAATTAGAGGTGAAAAGTCCGAGGTCGGACTTTTCGCTGTCATCGCAGGTTTTCCTGGGGATAAAGTATCGGGCGCGTGCCCGGCGAAAAGGTAAGTATCGAAAAGTCCTGTCACTTTTGGGGAAATCAGCCTGTCACCCCTCAAAAGATGGTCTGATATGGGGGATCACTATGGGTACCCCCAAATTGGCCTTATAAAGGTATTTGGGGTTTTCAAACAGTGTCGGCAGGTGCCTTTATGCATCTTTGAAGATGTGATGAAGGATAGCATTTAGCAACATTTTGGGGGGAAAACGACTAGTCCCATCAAATTTGGGGTACATGAAAATGGGCGCAAACATATTTTGAAGTCCCTAAAGTGAACTTTAAAAATTCTTCAAAAATCCCCCTTCAGTAACCACCCTCATTCTGGAAACACTTGCCGCATACTTGGGACCCCCCCTCCACCCGGAGTCGATTTTGTTAGTTTAGAAGATTGTCCCCCAATATTTTTTTTTTCATCCCCAAAATGAAAGTACCTTTTTTGGGGTGTCCTGAGGAACTTTTTTCAATTTATTTTGACACAGATTACTTTTAGGGGACATTCCAAGGGGTGCAGGGTACTTTTTTTTTACGTCTGCACCCCAAAACCCCAATTCTGCACTTTTTTTCGCCACCTATTTAGTGGTTAAAACTTTTCACCGCTTTTTTTGACAAAGACTTGAATATGGGGATAAGTGAAAATGACGAAAATTACCAGTTTTCGCAGCCTAATTGAATACGGCCCGTAGTCTGGAAGGTAGAATAATAAAGTAGATCACAGGTTCTCAAACTCATTCCTCAGTACCCCAAACAGTGCATACTTTCCAGGTCTCCTCACAGAATAACAAGTGAAATAATTATCTCCACCTGTGCATCTTTTAAAATCTGTCAGTGATTAATGATTACACCTGTGCACCTGCTGGGTGAAGGCCCCCATACATCACAATCTAAAAACCACAATTGAACAATTTGAAGATTTATTGCCCGATCTTAGGATTTCCCAATCGAGCAATCTGCGCCCATACACTACAGATCTTTTTCTGTGATTTGCAAATCGCTTGCAGCAAACACAGATCTGGCAATCTTGAAAGGCCCATCATTTTGCTAGAAATGGTCTGCAAATCTGCTGATCATGTCCATACACTAGCAATCTACAGCCCCAATCGATCTGTGAAATCCAACATGTTGGACAATCTGATTAAACAATTCCAATCACATTTTGGTTGCAATCTGCGATCTGTGAAGCCCATACATTGCAGATTTTTAGACACAATCGATTGCAAATTGCACGATTGCTGCAATCTATCTCTGATGTATGGGGGCTTTAAGTCTGAGAACCACTGAAGTAGACTATCGACTCCACTTGGCCTGTGTATGAAATCATCACCTGTTTGTGGCAGGGTGCGCCGGGCAACCGAATGCTCAGTGCAATCCCATCACCAAGTGGCCCGGGACACCTAATCAGCCAGATGTCTGGGCTTTTTAGACTAGAACTAAATCAGAGAGTAACAATTACTGTAGTTAAATCCTGGCTTCTGTGCCAATGCAGAGGTCAAGAATGCTCATGTCGGTCATCCATACACTCATGTTAGTAAAATACTGGGATCTGATTGCTCCAGAAAGAAAAGACAAAATGCTGACTTACTCCGCATCCTCCCTGTTTCTCATGTTCCGGCCTCTATACATTGATTCACAGTCACACAGGTCTGGGAACGAACATCTGTCCCTTGAGCCGGAGGCCTCCGGAATAGATGTTTGTTGTTTAAATTAAGGAACCCACAACTCCTGTATGGGCTCCTTGTTAGTGGGAACATACTGGCAAACAAGCAGCTTCATTGTAGAGCAATTAACAGGATGCAGTTTTATACACTGGATTTACTGTACACTGTACCTACAAATGTTGCCAGACCCCCCTTACCCCCCGCAAATACCCCAATCATCATCCCATTACGGAGCCCCTATAATAGTAAAAGAGTTAGAAATCTGAATGTAATCAGTTTGACCTCTCTTGGCTACATCAATTGGAAATAAACCTTAAAAATACTACCCCCGCTTTAGTCATTTATTTAGAAATTTCTAGCTATTTATTGCAATATATATTGTTTTCTCATCTGTAGCCGACGGGTTCAGAAAGTCAAATCTGGTTCCAGTTATTTACGCTCAGCTGGGAGAATTTTATAAATAATCTCGATATGTCTAAAAATAGATGTTATCTGAAATTGTAATTAAGGGACATCCGCTTGGGATTAACAGAATTTTGCTAAACAGAATTAAGATCTGCAAAATTTGGAAAACACAAACTGTACTGAATTTACCATTGTCCGTGCGCAGTATTAGGCGTTCAGTTGTAGACTTGGTGCTTGTGTTGTTGGGTTTGATAAAAGTAAAAACATTGGGATGACAACTGCTACATTACAGAATGCAAGTGCCTTTCTGCCGAAATTACTTTCTGACAAAGGCTGTCTGATTTATTGTCTCCTAAAATAGTGCAAGTGTAATCGTAAACCAATCGCTGCGTGTGCGCTTTCACGCATGCGCAATGGATGCAAAAATCGCTCAATCTTCTTAATTATTGGCATTACATGGTTAGCATTACTGCCACACAGCACTGAGATCATAGGTTCGATTCCCACCATGGCCCTACCCGTGCGGAGGTTGTATATTCTCCCTGTGCTTGCGTGGGTTTCCTCCGGGTGCTTCGGTTTTCTCCCACACTCCAAAAAATATACTGGTAGGTTAATTGGCTCCCAACACAAATTAACCCTAGTGTGTATGTGTGTGCGCATGTGATAGGGAATATAGATTGTAAGCTCCACTGGGGCAGGGACTGATGTGAGTGGCCAAATATTCTCCATAAAGCACTGCGGAATATGTGTGCGCTATATAAATAACTGGTAATAATTGAATAAATGGCTGAATCAGGCCCTGTTTACCTTAAAACATTAAAGTTTCCAGCATGGATGCTTATTTGGGGTCAGGAATTGATCTGACCGGCTGTTTACAGGTTCAGCCTATGGGCTTAAAAATTGGGCAATTAATCTAAAGAATTAAATGCCCTATGCTAAAAAGATTGAGATGACCCCACTACAGAAGTTCCAGATGGCACAATCCAGGTTCTTACCCAAATTATACCTGTGCTCATCACCAGAGTTTTTATTTCAGAGCTGAAAATAATGCTGCCCACAGTTAGCCAACAAAACATTTGGGCTCGCTCATGCGCATTGCGGATTTCTGATGTGGCTGGGTGATTACGGGGGATTGGGAGGGCATTGCGGGGAAGCAGGAGACTGGTAAGTCAAACGGGAGCCTCCCACAGGATGCGGGAGTGTTGGCAAGCATGGGTAATATATGATGTTTTTCAATTTGTGCTCTGATTTTGTTTATTTGGGCGGGGGGGGGGGTATTTGGGTGTCTGAGCTGGGGTCTGATTTTATTAATGGGTGGAGGGGGTAGTGGGTTCTAAAGTTGCCCTGAATCCACCTGGTATTTATGGCGTTTCTCCCAGTCTATCGAATTCTCTAATATATATATATATATATATATATATATATATATATATATATATATATGTGTGTGTGTGTGTGTGCTCCTGTATTGCTAATTATCATCCACGCATTGTATTTAGTTGTATTGCATGTAAACTATGAATCACTGTGGGAGAAAAGCACTTTTGAGTAGATTGTCATGTCGGAGCTCTACAATCAAATGAATTCCCTATTTTCTAGTCTAATTACGTACAACACCAGTATGAAGGTCCCCCAAACCCTTTAGTCTTCCATCCCTATACATCTGTATGTGTTTGCATCATTGTCGGCTGTCCTTGATTTCCAGGGACAGTCACAGCTTTTGAAGATTTGTCCTTGAATATTTCTGACCCTCAATTTGTCCTGGTTTGTTCTTTACTGTAGCACGTTTGTAGTTCTGGTCTCCTGCATGATAAGAATATTCACCGGAGGCAAGAGCTAGCAAGTTGGGTGAGTGAACGTCATATAACAGAGAGCTGTGTTACCTCAGTTGTTTATTTAGGATTGAAAGAAACAGTACCCCCACTTAAAATGTTTTACCCACCTGGTGGGCTAGCTACAGTAATTGCTTTTTTAAAAAAAAGGTAAAGGTACAACGGTGGCTTAAAAATGTCACCCCAACTCGCAATGCGATCGTGAAAGTGACCCCATGTATTTACTACAGCAGGTTAGGCGGTACAGAGCTTCCAAAAAAGTCCTGTCCCGGCGAATGGCCAGAAACCGATATCACTTTGCTTTTGGGTTCAGAACACAGGCGTATACGGCACATGTGTGGGCATCACCTGTGCATGGGTCAACAAAAGCTTCAGAGGAGGGATCAAGAGCAGAGTCATGACAGAGTTTAAATGTGCCATGTGCTGGCCCACCCCCTTAGCATCTGACGTCATGATGTCATGTGGATGGGGTGGGTCTGGCAGCACTGGTAAGGGCATTGCTGACTTGGAGCTTCCTGAGAACACTTCAGATCAACTGCACACACTGCAGCATGGATATTCTTAAAACCTGGACTGGAAGGGTGCCTTGAGGACCGAGTTTGGGAACCACTGGGCTAGGGTATTAAATTAGACCTATAGGAGATGGGAACTGTTCCAACTCCATAGGATACCTACAGTATACCTAGAAAAACTGTGTCACCTCTGCTCATTACCATATGATAGAAAAGGTCTTAAGGTGCGTACACACTGGGCGATTAAAGTGGACGACTGAACGATAACAAAATCGTTCAGTCGTCTACTTTATCGTCCATTTTTAACACCAAAACGATGAACGATAACGACGATGCACGTTCCCGCGGGTCGTTCGTCATTATCGTTCATCGGGTAAACATGCAGGCCAACCTGACGATATTGTCAGGTTGCTGCATGTTGGGGAATGGAGGAGAGAGCCCGGCACTGAACGATATCGTTAATGATATCGTTCAGCGGGTGTGCTCAATGTAATGAACGACATTGGAGCACACCCTGCCGGGGACACACTACATGATATCGCTCAGGGAGCATATCGTGTATTGTGTACGCTCCTTTACTGTTATGGCCAAAATGTACACTAGTCACAGTGGCCTGGCAAGCATGAATTCAGGACGACCCGCACAATGGGGTCACCCACTTAACACAGTACTCAAACTTTAGGCACATCCTATTACTAGCAACTGAACAATACAGGAGCTCTCCTGACCTGCTTTACACAATGGCTCCAAATTACTAAAGAAAAAAAATGCTATTGGTGTCTCCTTTATAGGACCTCTTCCTTATTTCTTCTTGGTTTCATCAGAGGTTCCCAAACTGTGTGCTGTGGCACCCTGGGGTGCTTCAGGACATTTCCAAAGGTGCCTGAGGTTGGTGGTCCAGCACCAAATAAAATTATTTATGGTCAATGTAAAGTAAATATGTGGACAAACAGAAGCACACACTTGTCCACAACCACATAACTGACCCTAAGGATGACAGGTCAGCACAATTTACTTTACTAAACTACATTTTTTTTTCTGAATTTCTCAATAACAAACTTTTGGTCTAGGGGTGCCGTGAAAACAATGCTGATACTCTAGGGCACCGTTATACAAAACAGTTTGGGAATCACTGGATCAATACAATATACAGTATATTCTCTTTGCTCCCATTAAATTAGCTTGTCAACCGAACAGAGGGCCTGATTCAGAGACGGACGCTCTGAACGAGCGCTCGCTCTGAATCAAGGCGTTTTTTTTTTTTTGTTCGGCCTCCTGGCCGCTTGCATAGCTGTGGGTGACCACCCACAGCTATTGCGAGCTGCCAGGTTGATGGTCGCGATGGTCGAGACCATCGGGCTTGCGACGAGACCCTTGTGGTAGGGTCTCGTGCCCGCAAGCCCCAGAGAGCTTCTGGCTCTAATAGAGCCGGAAGCTCTCCCACTGACATCACTGGTGATGTCAGTGGGGCCGCCCCCAAACGGCAGGCGTTCCTTCGGGAATCGCCATCGACAGCTCGTCCCCTTTGGTGTGAGACCTGGAGCGACGGAGCACCCGTCGCTAACCGGGTCTAGCGCAAGCGCATGACAGAGCCGGCTCCGTCGTGCGCATGCCCAGTGCGCAAACATCGACCCGGCGGGTCTGAATCAATTCCAGAGACATGGGAAATGATAGGAAATGTTTCAAACCATACCATTTCTCTTGCAAGTGGTTTCCTAGGAGACCCTTCCCTGAGTTATGGAATTGTTCTGGGTGTCATAGGGAGCAGGGACGTGCTGTCAGGGTAGGCATTAGAGGCAGAGCCTCCCCTGTCATACTTTATCATACTCCCTGTCATGCTCCAGAGTTTTGATGTAAAAACTGTGTTTTTATACGTGTGCCTCCCCAGCTATTGACCTCACCGCATTGGGCTATTGACCTCACTGATAGGAAGAGGTATGAGGTTTGGCATTCTCTGTCTTTCCCTTAGTTCAAGATGATGCAGGACAGTAGTGAGGAAAGCATTACGGACAGGACAAGGTTTAGTTTTATTGTTTTTTATTTTTATTGTATTATTTATCACTGGAAGCATGGGTTTTGCTCTTTTTTTCATTTTGACTTTATTTAATGTTTGGTCTGCTTGCTGAGAATTGTATACTGGCCATGATCAGTATCCAATCCCCACCGTATACTGGCCAGGAATCTTGATGTCCCTTTTATTAGCAAAAATTTGTATTTTACTATTATATAATATATTATAATATATCGCCCACAGCAACCAATCAGCTTCTAGCTATTATTTATCCAGCACACTCTGGGTCTCATTCAGACCTGCTCGCAGGTGCCTATGCGCTCACAAGCGGGTCGATGTTGAGGCCCTGCGCACGTGCAGCGGCCGCACTGCACGTGCGCAAGCCCCGGAGCGAGAGAGAAATTCTCTCGCTCCCGGGCTCACTACAAAAGGGGAGGCTGTCGATGGTGATCAACAGCTCGCACCGTTTTGTCGGCGAGGTGGGGGGGTGGCTGGCCAAATGGAGGCGTTCCCGACGGAACGCCTGACGTTTGGGGGCGGCCCCACTGACAACACTCGTGATGTCAGTGGTGAGCTTCCGGCTCTAATAGAGCCGAAAGCTCACTGGGGCTTGCGGTAGACGAGACCCTACCACAAGGGTCTCGTCGCAAACCCCGATGGTCGCGATAGTCTTGACCATCGCGACCATCTACCTGGCTGCTCGCTAAAGCTGTGGAGGCCGACTCTGAACATAGAAGTGGCCGCCCTTATTCAGAGCGAGCGCTCGCATTTTGCGAGCGGCTCTGAATGAGGTCCGCTATGTCTATGAAATGACAGTTAGAAGCGGATTGGTTGATATTTCTCCACTTTATTGCTCTCAAAGGTTTAATACAACTTCCCCATGAGCTTAACACACCCAAAAAATTGACCACTGCCTGGTTTCATTCCAATGAGACCAAGGTCCTGATTCAGAGCCGCTCGCGCTGTGCGTTCGCAAGCGCCCCGATGTTCTGCGTACGCACATGCGCACGCTTTGTTCTGCGCGTGCGCGAACTACACAATGCAATCGCATCCCTCTCGCTTGTCCAGCAAAGATAGCCCAGGGTAATGAGTGACAGGAGAGGCCGTTTGTGGGTGGTAACAGGGGCAGGACACTAATAACAGGGGGTTGGAGATGCGAACGCAGGCATGCCTGAGTGTTTCAACGCCGTTTTAGAGGCGTGCATAATTAACAGGCAGCGTCATAGTACATGTCACGCCTTTTTTTTACACTGATTTCCTCGCAATGCTTGCGGTAGGGTAAAGCTACCTCAAGCACTGCGTTCACATCCGATGATGCTCGATGTACCAATGTTTTAATGCACTTCCTGGAGATGACGTGTTGCTGGTGGGCGGCTCTGCCTGTGCGATTGGGCGTACGCTAAGACAAAGTGGCCGCTCGCTAAGACATGGTGGGGGCGTGCTTATGCCTTGGCGAGCGTTCGCTTCCCCTGGCGTCACTTTGACAAATTTGCATACGCATCCAGCGAGCGTACGCAGATAGCGAACGGGTCTGAATCAGGCCCCAAATCCACTTCTTAAATAAAAGTATGTGCACCCATCATCCTACAATCCCTATACTGTTCTCCAGATATGAACTAATCATTTAGCGTTCCACGTAACATAGGGAGTCCTGAATAGAGTTCTACCGTATCCAAGTAACAGACACAAACTTCCAGACTGCCACCTCCCACCCATTCATCACTCCAAACACTAATCCATTTTGTAACCCTACTATAAGAACAAATGTTCGGAGACCCCCTTCCTCCTCGATGGAGCCCCAGAGCTCTCTATGTAAAGAGGACAGCAGAAAAACATGGAAAGAAGGAGATGAGAATGAGCAGCTTTATTCCCTCCCCGGAGCCCAGGCCCGGAAAGAAGCTCTGCGCTGCTCTGCTACGTATTTTGGGAGTGGAATAAAAAAAAAAGAGAGAAATTGCTGTGAGGAGAGCGGCCAGTCCTCACTGTGCTCTGTATTCACTCACCCCAAACACTGCCTCATTCATAGCCTCGCTGGCCTGGAGTCTGTACCCGCAATATTAACACAGAGCAGGGAGGGGATGGAGTGAGGCGATGGGACATAGAGCACAGGACAGGGAATGGCAGGGAGGGAAATTACACATGGAAAGAGAGTGTACAGTATACACCGACCATATACAGAAAGGAGATCTCACTGCAGATAGAATAGGACGCTTATAGAAAGGTTACATTGGTACATATCTGTCTATCTCATCTTTATCTCTTATATCTGTATATATCTTGCTAATATATTTACATATCTTGTATCTATCTATCTATCTGATATCTATCTATCTCATATATATCTAGCTAGCTAATATCTATCTATATATCTATCTATCTATCCATCCATCCATCCATCTATCTATCTCATATCTATCTAACTAATATCTATCTATCTATCTATCTCATATCTATCTATCTATCTATCTATCTCATATCTATCTATCTATCTCATATCTATCATCGATCTATCTATCTATCTATCTATCTATCTATCTATCTATCTATCTATCTATCTATCTATCTCATATCTATCTATCTAATATCTATCTATCTAATATCTATCTCATATCTAGCTATCTAATATATATATATATCTATCTATCTATCTCATATCTATCTATCTAATATCTATCTATCTCATATCTATCTATCTATCTATCTATCTATCTATCTCATATCTATCTATCTCATATCTATCTATCTATCTATCTATCTATCTATCTATCTCATATCTATCTATCTATCTCATATCTATCTATCTATCTATCTATCTATCTATCTATCTATCTATCTATCTATCTATCTAATATCTATCTATCTCATATCTATCTATCTATCTATCTATCTCATATCTATCTATCTATCATCTATCTATCTGTCTATCTATCTCATATCTCTCTATCAATCCATCTATCTCATATCTATCTATCTATCTATCTATCTATCTATCTATCTATCTATCTATCTATCTATCATCTATCTATCTAATATCTATCTATCTCATATCTATCTATCTATCTATCTATCTATCTATCTATCTATCTATCTATCTATCTATCTATCTGTCTATCTAATATCTCTATCTATCTATCTGTCTATCTATCTCATATCTCTCTATCTATCTATCTAATATCTATCTATCTATCTATCTATCTATCTATCTATCTATCTATCTATCTATCTATCTATCTATCTCATATCTATCTATACAGTGGTCGAAGTGAGAATCTTGAAGTGGGGGTATGGGGACCCAGGAAATGTACGCGCCTTTGGCGCGTGCAAAAAAATGGGTGTGGCCATGCATCATAGGGTGTGGCTATGTGTCAAGAGGGGTGTGGCCTCCCAAAACAACATCTCTCAAACAGGGGGTAGCAAGGCACACAGGGAGTTAAGGAGGCACACAGGGGATGTGGGGTACACACTATAACTGAAATCTTATACTACTCACCGGTTGCTGATGTTTTGCTTTCGCAGATCTAAGGAGGAGGCTGGCTGTGGAATCCATCCAAAGGAGTAAAGCAGGTGGATGTGCAGTGGCACCAACAGCTGAACTAAGGAGGCAGGGGGCCCTAGCAGTGGAACCAGTGTTCAAGGCTCCTTCTGCCACCTTACAATCCCCCTCACCGCGGAGGGGCTGTCAGGTTGTGACTCCTGTCTGACCAGGCTGTCACAGAAACCAGCGGGGGATGGGCACACATAGGCCGCCGGGAGGGCGGGCAGCGGCGGAGAAACAAACAATGCCGGACTCTGCACATGCAGCGTGTAATGGATGCTGCTGCAGAGACCTTCCGGCGAGGGCAGGCACCCGTCAACGCGGGTGGCGATACACTCGGCACAATGTTGTACCTCTTCATCAGGAGGATGGCTCCCGGTATCTGGTGCGCACAAGCCGCTAGCGGGCACCAAGCAAATATGGGTAGGTGGGCGAACTTCAGAAGACCAATGCGCCACATGCCAAAATGCTGGGCCTGGCCAGTCCTCCAGATTCTTCCAGCGGGGGATGGACATCTCATGCACACGCAGGTAGATGGGCGGGCAGTGGCTCCATGACTGACAGCCCAGCATTTCACTGAGCCAGCCGCATAAATACACACTGCGGCTGGCTTAGGGGGCTGTCCAAGCAGACGGAGTGATGCGCAGCCCTCTGATGTGTTAATTGGGAAAAAAAAATCTTACTTGAAGTGGCGGTATGCCATACCGGCGCATACCGGCACACTTCGAGCACTGTATCTATCTATCTACCTATCTCATATCTATCTATCTATCTATCTAATATCTATCTATCTATCTAATATCTATCTATCTATCTATCTATCTGTCTATCTCATATCTATCTAATATCTATCTATCTCATATATATCTATCTATTTTATATCTATCTATCTATCTCATGTCTATCTATCTATCTATCTATCTAATATCTATAAATCTATCTCATATCTATCTATCTCATATCTATCTATCTATCTCATATCTATCTAATCTATCTAATCTATCTATCATATCTATCTATCTCATATCTATCTACTGTATGTCATATCTATCTATCTCATATCTATCTACTGTATGTCATATCTATCTATCTATCTATCTATCTATCTCATATCTATCTATCTATCTATCTATCTATCTATCTATCTATCTATCTAATCTGTCTAATCTATCTATCATATCTATCTATCTATCTCATATCTATCTACTGTATGTCATATCTATCTATCTATCTATCTCATATCTATCTACTGTATGTCATATCTAACTATCTATCCATCTATCTATCTCATATCTATCTACTGTATGTCATATCTATCTATCTCATATGTATCTATCTCATATAGGGCTTTATTTACTACAATCCGCATTGGTAATGCAGATTGTAGTGTGATATTACCGACTAAATTCGCATTGTGAATTCAGGCAATATCACAGGGATTTACTACAAATCCCTTGCAGGGACAGAGCTTGCGATAAAGCTCTGTCCCTGCGAATCCCCTCTGCACACTAGTCACGGTATTTTCGCAAAAAAATACCGTGACAAGTGCCCCGCGCATGCGTCGACCGGCCGCTGCTGCTACCCCCCCCTGGCGCTAAGCCCACCCCCATCGCCAAGCCCTGCCCCCTGCGATCGTGGACCCCCCGCGACCCCCTCTCCCTCCCTCACCCTTAACTACACTTACCTGTATGATCCGGGCTCCAGTGATATCCTCCATGTCCTCCGGTCAGCTGACATCCAATACTGCACTGGGACCCTGTCAGGTGACGACCGGGCCGCAGTGCAGCATGGAACACCAGCTGACCGGAGAGAGGACATCACCGGAGCCCCGAACTCCGGTCCCTGGAGTCAAGTAAGTTAATTTTTTTTTTTTACCATGAATCAGCGTGTGGTCTGTTTAGAGCCCATAGAAATGAGCGGTTCGGATTCTGAGAAATCCGAACTGCTCTGAACATGTGGAATCCAAGTCCACCCGAACGCAAGTTCGGGTGTTCCCGCCTGACTCGGATTCCACCTCGAGGCTGAACGTCACCCCGCCAATGCCGGATTCTCGCGAGACTCAGCGCTATTTTGAGAGAGTTAGTGGTGTAGCACTAGTTCAATCTTCTTGACGCTGGACTTTCAAGGGCGTTAGCCCTCTGTGATATAAATAACCTCCGTGACTTCTTCACTTTACTGGGCATAAGCCCACTGTGTGTGCTCTGTGACTGGGCTATATACAAGCTCCGTGACTGGCTCCGTGACTGGGCATAAGCTCACTGTGTGTGCTTCATGACTGGGCTATATACAAGCTCCATGACAGGGCATAAGCCCACTGTGTGTATACAAGCTCTGTGACAGGGCATAAGCCCACTGTGTGTATACAAGCTCCGTGACTTTACTGGGCATAAGCCCACTGTGTGTATACAAGCTCCATGACTGGGCATAAGCCCACTGTGTGTATACAAGCTCCGTGACTGGGCATAAGCCCACTGTGTATATACAAGCTCCATGACTGGGCATAAGCCCACTGTGTGTATACAAGCTCCGTGACTGGGCATCAGCCCACTGTAGGTATACAAGCTCCGTGACAGGGCATTAGGCCACTGTGTGTATACAAGCTCCATGACTGGGCATAAGCCCACTGTGTGTATACAAGCTCCGTGACTGGGCATAAGCCCACTGTGTATATACAAGCTCCATGACTGGGCATCAGCCCACTGTGTGTATACAAGCTCCGTGACTGGGCATCAGCCCACTGTAGGTATACAAGCTCCGTGACAGGGCATTAGCCCACTGTGTGTATACAAGCTCCGTGACTGGGCATCAGCCCACTGTGTGTATACAAGCTCCGTGACTTTACTAAGCATAAGCCCACTGTGTGTATACAAGCTCCATGATTGGGCATAAGCCCACTGTGTGTATACAAGCTCCGTGACAGGGCATCAGCCCACTGTAGGTATACAAGCTCCGTGACAGGGTATTAGCCCACTATGTGTATACAAGCTCCGTGACTTTACTAAGCATAAGCCAACTTGGTGTATACAAGCTCCGGACAGGACATAAGCCCACTGTGTATACAAGCTCCAGACAGGACATAAGCCCACTGTGTATACATGCTCTGTGACTTTACTAAGTATAAGCCCACTTTGTGTATACAAGCTGCGGATAGGACATTAGCCCACTGTGTGTATACAAGCTCCGTGACTTTACTGGGCATAAGCCCACTGTCTGTATACAAGCTCCGTGACTCCAGTTCACAGTGATAAATGAATATGGATCACGACAACGAACCAAGATGAGAGCAGTATCAGCAAGCAAATGCTAGCTCTGCAGCTGCTGGAAGTCCATCACTATCATCTAAAGCTGATGCTCAAGGGTGTAGAGGCTTTAAAAAATGAGGGTATCTGAAATAAAAAAATCTAGATTTCACAGGGGTAAAGACAAAAAAAAAACTCTAAAGACTACTACTAGTGCAGAAAAACAGAAAATTGGCAACATACCATTCACCACACGTAGTGGCAAGGAAAGGCTCAGGCATTGGCCTTATTTCTGAGTGGTAGCTCTGCAACTGTCAGTGAGGCATCTTGTGCCTCTCATGACAATAAAATACCTTTTCAATTTGACTATAGAAGAAGTTTAAAAAAATTTTAAACCAATAAGGCAGTAGATCAAACTGTGTTTTCAGAAACACAAATGTCAGAAATCCATGAGAAGAGTCTAAGTGGGTCCACAAGTGGTATTGCTATGTGTAAGCCTGATCTTTCAGAGGAGCCGCCCTCCGCAGTTTCTGTTCCATCTGTATTTGTGGGGATGAGCAGTATTGCCGAGGACATAGAAATTGAGGATGCCACCGTGGAATTGCAAGAGGATGAGGGAAATATATGTGCAGCTGACGCTGGCTCTAATAAGGATGCTGAGGATGAGGATATTGTTTGTATAAGTCAGGCACCAGTGGAAGCAGCTCTTGGCCAAGATAAGAAGGCCATTGCCATGCCTGGGCATAGAACCAACAAATCCACATCTTTTGTGTAGAATTATATTTACCCAAATCCTGACAACGTTTGTCAAGCCATTTGTAACCTTTGTGGGACCACAGTTAGTAGAAGTAGGGACGTTAAGCATCTAGGAACCTCCACGCTCTTACGTCATCTGCAGCGAGCTCATGACAAGTGTTTGATAACATCAGAAACTACTGCTAAAAAAATAACAACAAGCAGTCCAGCATTAGCTAGATGCCTTCTCTCTATTAAATCCCAGCACCTGCAATCTCCACCGACAACACCTTCATCCTCAATATAATCAGGACTGATCAGTGGTAGTCCAGCATCCAATTTGTTAATGCTAAGTCACGGTGACTCCTCCACTTTCCAGGACACCTCAGAAGAAACTGAATGTTTGAGCACTAGGCCTGCTGCTGCTGCTGCTCCTGTTGTGGGTGGATCTTCATCCCAGAAGTAGACCAAGAAGACTACTAGTAGTAGTTTACCAAAAAAAAAACAGTTGACTTTTAAAGAATCTCTTGCAAGGGGAAGCAAGTATGACAGCTCTCAGTCTGTCGCACAGCGGATCTCTGACGCCATGACAGCTATGCTAGCATTAGATCTGCGTCCAATATCCACAATTAATGCAGTGGGATTTGCACAGTTAATTGAGGTCCTGTGTCCCCGGTACCAAATTCCATCTCGGTTTCATTTTACCCGAAAAGCCATTCCTCTGCTGTACCAGGACGTTAAACAGAACCTAATTATTGGCCTGCAGAATGCTATTGTACCCACTGTCCACTTAACCACAGATATGTGGACAAGCAGTAGTGGGCAAACTAAAGATTACATGACTGTGACGGCCCACTGGGTGGGTGAATCGCCTTCATCAGCAGCAGTATCTAACAAACAAAACCAGCTCATTCAGAGGCAGGCAACTCTGTGCATCACCGGATTCAATAAGAGGCATACCGCTGACAACCTCTTAGAAAAACTAAGAGATGTCATAGAAACATGGCTTACCCCAATTGATCTCTCCTCAGGATTTATGATTTCTGACAACGCTACAAATATTGTGAAAGCATTACAGCTGGGTGAATTTCAACACATCCCCTGTTTTGCTCACACAATCAACTTAGTGTGCAGGGATTTTTAAAAAATGACAGGGGCATGCAGGAGATGCTATCTGTGACCTGAAAAATTTCGGGACATTTTCGGCATTCAGCAACAGCATGCAGGAGATTGCAGCACCTGCAAGAGCAGTTTAATTTGCCCTGCCATCAACTGAAGCAAGAAGTGGTAAAGAGGTGGAACTCCACTCTTTATATGCTTCAGCGGAATCGGTATGTAATACCGCCGGCCGCATGGCTGGCAGTTCGATTCACGGCAGCGTCAGACCGACAGTGGAACAGATCCCGGCAACGGCAGCCCAACAGCGCTGGAAATCCCGATTGTTCCCAGGTAAGTATGAACTAACCTAACCTACCCCCCTAACCCTCCCTTAGCGGCGCCCAACCCTAACCTCCCCCCCAAGTGCCTAACCCTAATCCCCCCTCTAAATGCCTAACCCTAACCCCCCCTTCCCCGCTGCCTAAACCTAAGTCCCTCGGGGGGGTGCCTAACCATAACCTCCCCCCAGGGGTGCCTAACCCTAACCCTCCCTCCCCCTAGCCTAACCCTAACCTCCCGGGCGGGTGCCTAACCCTAAGTCCCCCCCGGGAGAACTAAACCTAACCCCCCCCCGCGGCTGTCCGCTCGCAGCGCCCGCCGTCGGTGAAATGAGCGGCGTCTACATCTAGGCGCTGGCCATTTCATCCTCGCCGGGATGTGACAGTCGGGAAGCCGGCTGTCAGTATAATGTCAGCCGGCTTCCCGATTGCATCCCGCTTCAGCGGATGGAGGAGTAGCAAAAAGCCATCCATAGCTATACGACAAGCCATGACATTGGGAGAGGAGGGGAATGTACCTTAGCCTAGCACAGTGCAGAGTACTTTCTGTCTTGTGCAAGGTGCTAAAACCATTTGAAGTTGCCACATGTAAAGTGAGTACTGACACTGCTAGCTTAAGTATGGTGATTCCCCTGATTAGGCTTTTGAAAATCAGCTGGAGAAATTGAAGGAGGAGATTAAACAAAGTGATTCTGCAAAGTATGCTGGACTGATAGATTAAGTCCTTTATTTGCTTCACCAGGATCCACGGGTAGCCAAGATCTTGAAATCTGATCATTATATTTAAACAACCATGCTTGATCCTAGGTTTAAGTCGCATTCTGTGTCTTTCTTTACAACTGACCCAGATCTTAAAAGATCCAAAGTGCTCCTGGTGAGCAAGTTGGCAGCTGAGGTGACACATGGCACTACGATGATGTCTCCTCCTTCAGTTTCTCCAGCAGCAGCCAGAAAAAAATTCACCTTTTCCAAAAGACCCAGTGGTGATGCAGATAAGTCAAGTCAACATTTTGACATCTGGTCAGGTCTAAAAGAATTGCCCAACACCAGTGACACCTCTACCGTAACTCCATGTAATACGATTACCATCCAAAGAATGGTGGAGGATTAATTTCAGAACACCGTACAAGTTGACATGTCACAGAGTCCCTTCGAATATTGGAAGAAAAAAAAATGCAATTTGGAGACCCTTGTATAAACTGGCTTTGCATTACTTAAGCTGCCCACCCTCCAGTGTGTACTTGGAGAGAGTTTTCAGTACAACCGGGAACCTTGTGAGCGAACGACATAGGAGGCTACTTCCACAAAATGTAGAAAAGGAGGAAACCTTTCCCACCAATCACGTCACAATCCAGATACTTCTGTAATGGTGGATTCCAGCAGGGATGAATTAATATTGTGTGAGGAATCAGATGATGTACACACTGATGAGGGTGAGGATGGCAATGATGGTGACATCTTGCCACTGTAGAGCTGTTGCCTTTAACCGATTGGCAGCTTTTTTTGTGGGAGCCCAAACAAACCAAGCACTTCAGCCACAAAGTGGCAGTTCCTGTCTCTGAAATGCTTGGTTTGCATGTCCTTTTTAATATCCAACATAAGGGTGGTAGGGAGGGCCGAAGGAAAACTCCATCTTGCACTACCTTTCATTTCTACCACTGCTATGTGGCAATATTTCATAGATGTGCTTTAAACTGTGGTGTCTGTGCCTATGCTCTGACGCTTGGTAACCAGTCAGCTCACTATAACCTTTGGCCAATAATGGTGAAAACAATATTATAAACTGTGAGGTAGTCTAAATTGACTGTAAATGATTGGAAATTAATGTTATTGAGGTTAATAACACTCTAGGAAGAAAAAAAAAGCCCAATTTATGTGATTTAGCTTTTTTTGTAAATTTTGTGTAAAAAATCCAAACCCAAATCCAAAGCCAGTCAACGCAGTTTGGCAAATCCAAAACCGGACGATGAATTAGAACCAACCGGCGTACATCCCTAATCTCATATCTATCTATGTCATATCTATCTAACTAGTTATAATTTGGGTTATAAACATAAAAAATTTACCAACACAGCTAAAAAAAAAACAAATATTACAATTATTACTAATCTTTGCCATTATAGGAATTTACCGGGGAGTCGAGAGATGGGGCGGGTACAGATTACCCAGGTTTCTGTAAGGGCCCGGGAGTGCAGGTGGGATGTAACCCTGACCCCCTGGTGATGCCACGATCATGCCCCCTTGCGGGGCCATTTCAGGGCTATGATACGCCAGCCCCGCCCTCTGATCATGTCATGTTGGGGGTCCTACCGAGACCAAGAAGAGGCTTGACTGGAGCATCCTAAGGATGCTCTTGGCAGCTCCACCGGATGCAGGTCCCATGGCAGACACCATGCAAGCCAAATGAATATGCCACCTGGCACCACTCGCACGCCCCTTGGTAGGACTCCTCACTGTACACATAACTATGGTGCCACCATACAAGTGGGAACATAGCCAAGCCCCCCTCCAACGGTCACCACCCCATCACCCTGCCCCACCAAGTCATGACAGCCCTGGGAATTTACTGGGTTGGGTTTCATTTACCTTTAGCACTGAATATATTGTTGGAAATATGTGTGTATAGGTTTGTTAATGTAACAGAGTTTCTGTACACACCAGCGGATGCCCTAAGACTACAAACAGCTCAGTTACTCAACCAGTGGAGTAGTTTTATTGAAAGTAAAGGAGGTACAGTTGTACTCACTGTTATGCACACTGGTAGATAGAACGGAGCTTGAGCAGGGTGAGGTGTTGAACAACTCACCAACCGGTGAGTGTATGCAGCTAGCGGTGCGGGATCACTGAAAAGTGTTTTGGTGGCTGGTATTCACAGGTCTCTCTGGTGCTAAGTGGAAGACAACTGTCTCCCGCATGTCCCCAGCCTCATTCCTGATCTCACTGCTTCTCGATGACACCATCTGAGGTGGTGACACCAAGATAGCAGAGCAGTCTCTGCTATTTTGGTGTCACCCCAATGGATGGTGTCACTCGATGCAGGCCTGCTCCCCTCTAGTGATGACACTGTCTTTATGAGTAGTAGAAGGTTATTTGGCATTTGTAAATTAAAGTGTAACCCCAAGCCAGTGAAACTCAGGAGTCCCACAGTACAGTACCTTCCTTGGAAATTCAGTGAAATCAGACACTGACCTGCCCAGACTATGACCTGTCCTGCCCAGACCACAGCTAGTAAAGCCCATGCCATAACCACTGCCAGTAAAGTCACTCACCCTTTCCTATAAGCTACACCCCTCACCTAAAATCTACAACGCCTCACAAGAAACCTCAGTAGTTAGCAGAACAGTGAGCAAAACCAAGCATATTGCCAAATGGCACAAAATTTGGGGGTTGGTAACCCGGCTGGGAGTGTGGCAAAAGTTTTACATTGACCTGGTGTATAATTTTTTTTCTTTACCTGCATACAGACAACCTGCCTGCTGCGCTAATTAAACATAGCGCACCCTGCACTAATTAAACGTAGCGCACCCTGCACTAATTAAAACAATTGCTCTATTAAAAAATGAAGTTGGCAGCACTGCTGTACTGGACTGTGTTTTCTCACTACAGTAATCTTACTATCGAGTCTGTTGCACATTGGTGCCAGAATATAAATATAATTATACCCAAACAACTTCTTAACTACCTGTGAGACGTATTACTCATTACAGATCAGCAGACGCCAGGTGTTCATGACAGATATGTTACATAATTCTCAGGAGCTGATCCTGTCTCCCCCTCTTACCGAGAAATTAATTATATAATGCTTTCTCCATTAGTTGCTATTCCAGTTTGACTAATAATAAACTGTATTACACAGATATTTTCTATGCAGCCAGAAAAAGATGACAGAATATCCTTATTTAACCAACTCTTTTTTTTTTTTTTTCAGAGCGATATTTTTGGATGCTCTATTTCGGGAAGAAAACATATTTGCCTTTGGCAGCAGGACGTGATCTCCGACCAAATTTCCACTGGCAAATACTGTATTTCTACAACCCCATGCTAAAGATGGGTGAAATGGGCTAGAACGTCAGCCTATAGCCTCTAGCTTACAGCACAGGCAGCCTCCTCCTCCTCCGCTGTAGTCATAGTTAGTGATGCCTAAATACGCCGGAAATTAAGCGAAAGAATATTCCTTTAAGGCATATTATACAAAAACGTTATTTATTCCAGTGAACTTTTTGCAAAAGCACTAACGTTTTATTGGAGATTATATAAACAACAGTTATTGATTAGTATTCGGTAACCTAAGCTGCTCAACATTTTTCATAAGTTAATTTGGTCGCTGTTGATTAGACGACAGCCATTGCCAATAATGTTATTAAATGGAAATATGGGCAGCAGGTTTCAGAAGGAGTAATTTTTCTTTCTATGATAATTTATCAGTTCATTAACCCAGTGGTTCTCAAACTCGGCCCTCAGGACCCCACACAGTTCACATTTTCCAGGTCACCCAGTAGGTGCACAGATATAATCATTACCAGAGGCGGATGTTGCCTAGGGGCTGCGAGGCTGCAGCCCCCCCCCCCAGTAAAATCAGCCACTACAGTGAAGCCAGTGCAGTCCGTGACTGCACTGGCTAGACTGTGACTGGAGGTGGCTTCCTACTGGAAGCACCACCTGCCAGTCACTCTGAAGATAGGCAGCCCCAGGGGGTGTCTCCTCCCCCATGGAACTGCCAGTCCTAACTTTCAGCCAGCCCTATAGGGCTTCTCGGGGCTGCAAACATGGCAGCCCCGAGAAGCTCGTGGTATGCATGAGCATACGCCGGCCCCGACGCCTGCCACATTCATTGAGCAGGCGCCAGCCAGCAACAGCGGCAGCCCCTCTCAGGTAAGAGGGCAGGAGCTGCTGCTGATCATTACTCACTGACATATTAAAAAAAAAATCCACAGTTGGAGCTAATTATTTCACTTGTGATTCTGTGAGGAGACCTAGAAAACATGCACTTTTTGGGGTCCTGAGGTCCAAGTTTGAGAACCTATGTCAGAGCCAGTGTAATAATAAACAAATTAATATAATAATAAAAATATATATAAGGTGCGCTACGTCCACTGTACGCAGTTAAATTTCAGGATAAAATATAACATGAGTCCATCCCACAGTTACATGCACAGTTACTGAATGTGCACCAGTGTTCTTCAAATATATGGACCGCTGCTCCCCTATGTAGAAAGACCCGGGAATCCCTAGAGAACAGTGGTGTAAATTCATCCCAGACACCCGGAGGGAAGTTATAATCCCACCCCCCCTATCATGGTTGATAGGAAATCAAACCTAAATTACAAATGTCTCACTCTGTCTGTCTGTCTGTCTGTCTCTTCAGGGCCGGATTAACAATGAGGTGGATGAGACTACAGCCCCAGGTGTCTACATAAAAATAGGCCCATCATCATGACAGCAAGATGATGACCAGTTGCCCAGCTGGCCACACTGTCGACCATAAATCCTAGGGGGTAAATTTACTAACGGTCAATTTGACTTTCGTTTTGAAGTTCGATTTAGCTCATCTCAAACCGTTTTAAATCGAAAGTTCAAATCCCTCTTCAAATATCTCATTTACTAATATTCGATTTGAGAAGCATTTCTGAAATCGATCTGGATTTGTTTTGGTTTTGAACACTGATTTGCTGTTCGATTTGACATGTTCATGTACAAGTCGAACGGCAAATCCCACTTCAAAACGAACTGCAAATCCCCGACTGCATAGAACTGCTTCATGCTTTCACTTTCAGCATAAGCAGTTCGTTCTCACACAGATACATGCAGACATCAGTGAGATGCCTGCATATATCTGACTGTAACAAGCAAATAAAGAGTTAAATTAGGAAAAAAAAAATGACGCGGGGTACCTCCCTAAACAGAACCAGTCCTGGTTGTCTAAATACAGGGAAAAAATTGTGTAGGGTTCCCCTGTAAGCTCCAGAACCAGCACTGGACCCTTTCTAGCGGGGGGCTGATGCCACAGCCAGGGAAGCCATTTCACCGGGCCCCCCAGCCGCAGAATCAGCCTTGACCGCTAGTCAGCCCAGGCCAGGGATCCCTGGGGAGTTGGGGACCCCCCCATAAAGGGGTCCCCCTCTCCAGGGCACCCCTAGCCTAGGTTGATAGCCCAGGGCTATCCCCACCGCCCCTGGGCGGTGGGTGGCGGGTTGATTGGATAAATGCAGTGTAAAAATAGACTAAGCAAAACATTGTCTTTACAGTAGAACTGCAGGTCCCAGCAAGCCTCCCCCACATGCTGGTACTTGGAGAACCACAAGTACCAGCATGCGGGGCATTAAGGGCCCATTGGTACCTGTAGTTCACCTGTAAAGAAATGTTGCAAAAAAACACAAGACAGGATTTATTTGCAAAGTGATTGACAGACAGCATTTTTGGGGTTTGTTGCAGCTGGCAACTGTGATGCTGTAAGGCAGCTGCGAAGGCTCCTGTGTCTCAGTTACGATCTCTGGGCCTGATTCAGAGCCGGACGCTCTTTCAGAGCGCTCGCTCTGAATCAGTGCACGCCTATTGTATTTTTAGAGCGGCCTCCCGGTCGCTCGCATAGCTGTGGGTTACCACCCACAGGAGTGCGAGCGGCCAGGATGGTCGCGATGGTCAAGACCATCGGACTTGCGACGAGACCCTTGTGGAAGGGTCTCGTTGCCGCAAGTCCCAGTGGACTTCTTGCTCTTACAGAACGCCTCTGTCTGGGCAGCCACGCCCTCGGCCCGCCCACCAAAGGGGGCGTGCTGTCACTCAACATCGACAGCACGCCCCCTTTGTAGCGAGACCCGGAGCGACGGCTTGCCCGTCGCTATCCGGGTCTCGCGCATGCGCACGACAGAGCCACCTCCACCACTGGGCCAACATCGACCCGCTTGCGAGCGCTCAGCGCTCGCGAGCGGGTCTGAATCAGGCCCTCTGTACGAAAGTGGCAGATCTGAGGCGACGCAGGTGGGTGTCTCAATATAAGTCCCGGCCCTGCGACACACGTACGTACCATGTCGCAGCAGTGACGGCATTCGCATCCATCCCTGAATCAGGCCCTAAGTCTAGAACTGTGTACACCGCTGCCCTTGCATTTCATTTGTCCATCTATTCACAATCAATTCAGGTCCAGATGCATGAAATATAGGACACAGTATTTCAAAGTGAGGAAAATAAAGTTTCTCAGTCAGTCACAGTTTTTCTTGCTGGGGTTTGTGCGTTTTTGTTTTTTTTCTTTTCTTGAAAACTTTAACTAAATGAAACCCCCACCGCTCATCTACTCATCCCTGCTTGCTAACCATTAATTAGGATGAACCAGCTCTCTCTCTCCCTCTGCAGAACACAACTCGGTGGAATAATCAGCAAAGCTCAGGAGCTAATGTGGTGCGTGGGAAAAACTTTGGGCTCCTTTGGCGCCTCCCCTTGTGTCAGATGCTTTTGATGCTAGAGAAGAATATGCAGAGAAATAATGACAATTGTATCCCATAACAACAGGAGGGGGGAGAGACCCAGTGACCACACAGTGCCAATGGCACAGAGCGCTGCGGCCAATCCAAAGGCAAGCTCTGTGCGGGGAGTGTGTGTGCCGGCTCTATTTATAACACCCCTCAAAAATGATTGGAATACTAAACCATTTTCCAAAAACAAAACTCAGCCATCTCATCCCCCCCCTCCTTCCGCATAGAAACAAATCTCCTTGATGAGTTGCGAACTGGACTTTGGCATTAACCCTTTGGTGGAGATTAATGTCTACAATTTAAAATAGATACAGAGGTTGTTTTATCTTGTAGGATGGAGATAACAAGGAGAAAGAAAAATTTAAAAACATGCATTAAGAGGTAAATTTACTAAAGCGAGAGTTTTTAGAAGTGACTTTTAAAAGTGATGTTGCCCAGAGCAACCAATCAGATTCTACTTAACATTTAACTAGCACCTTCTAGAAGATAATAGCTAGAGTCTGATTGGTTGTTATGGGCAACATCTCTTCTAAAACTCACTTCTAAAAACTCTCACTTTAGTAAATTTACCCCTAAGAGTGTGAACACTAAAGTTTTAGTTTTTTTCCCGGTTCAAGATTTTTGATGCATTTGTTTCTGAAACGCGGTGAAAGAGTGAGTAGCTGCATTCATACATATGTACCATACACTTTCCAGCAGGTTTTATGTGGTGAAAGCGCGATCAATAGTGATGCTAAATACTACTACTATAATATACTATACTATAATAGTACATAGGCACTATTATTGGAAGAATTGTTTGTTTGAGCTGCAGAAATGAAAAACAGACATGGTTAAAACAAAAAGGTGGGGCCACCAATAAGGATGGTAGAACAATGAAGGTAGAACTATTCGCTCATGATGGTATCCTTTAAACATACGATAGTAATTACATTTCTAACTAAGAAAAAAGTTGCTCATCATAGGTGTCTTTGTCTTTCTCTAAAAATTTATGAATTCAGACACCAAATAATCACTTGACGCAAGGGGCGTGGCTTGTTTCTTTAGTACAAACAGGAAGAAGTTGGAGTGAGAAAAAGACACAGGGGGCTGATAATGACGTGGACACACCTCTAAAAAGCTGTATGTAAAAATAAAGATGGACGCAGTTCACATCACCGCTGAGTCTTTGGAAGGGAAGAGGGCCCTACTCGTGAGAGCTTACTGGTTCCTGACCCGTCTGATGCAATGCTGTAGCTGAAATCGCCCTTCTAGCTGAAGTCTGACACAATATACAATGGCGTAGAGAACTGTCATAAAGGAATAATGTCTGCCCTTTGCATCTTAATTACTGTAAAAAAAAAAGAACACCCAGGGGATTCCCAAATCTTGGGTGGAACTCCTGGACGACCTATGACGGGACCATGATGACGCAAAATCAGCAACACCCTCCCCTGCTCCGCTCCACGCACCCTGGGACCTCCCACCTGGCTGGTATTAACCAAAATACAGTTTTTCTGTCACAAAACAAAATTAGGAAATAAAGAAACATTCTAAAGAGGATAAGTGAAGGTTTTGACCTAAGCAACCAATCAGCTTTCATTTATCCAGTACATTCTATGAAATGATAGCTACAATCTGATTGGTTGGTTGGAATGGGCAAAAACTCCACGTTATCTTTCGAAGGACTGTTAAATCTCCCCCTTAGTCTCTAGTAATAGCATGCTTACCTGCTTTCCAAGCCTCACTTCTAATTATGGTGCGTACACACGTAGCGATTTAAATGAGCAATTTGAACGATAACGATATCGTTATAGTTCAAATCGGTTATTTAAATGGTCCCTACCAACTCATCATCGATGCGCGGGCACGTATGGACGTTAGTGATATCGTCCATCGGCCGTGCATGTCGGTCAACTTGCTCGATATCGAGCAGGTTACTATAGGGACCCGTGATCGTTGATCGCGGGTCGCTATAGTCGCCAGTGAGTTGGTGGTGTGCTGGATGTTCGATATTGAACATCCAGCACACCAAGGAGGGTGCAGGACGATCAGCCAGTGATATCGGATCGTTGGCTGATCGCTACATGTGTACGCACCGACTTGTGGACATGAGGTACAAAAAGGAGAGTTAGGCAATTCACATCACCATGTGGGATGGGCAATATGCTAAATTCATCATTATGCCACACATGTTCACTGAGATGGGCAGGGCCTAAATATATAATTGGCCTCACAGCACGTCCCTAGCTACATTGCAGGCAGATTAAAGTTGTTTGCTCTCCAGTGAGTCTGGCGTGGGTGTATCTACAATGGTGGGTGTATCTAGGTGTGCGGTGCATTCCCTGCAGCCATTCCTGATACTTACATCTCCGTTGGCGCCCACAGAAATCACTGAGAAAATGGCATGAGCAACAGACCCCAGCACAGTGTCACACGCTACCAGGTACATGTGTCCCGGGGAGAGAGGAGGGAACTCACAAGTAGAGTGCACATAGGCCTCCTCACCTGTTAAACCAGCCCTGCAGAGGAAAGTGGGCAACAATGAGTAAAAATCCACCGATGAACGGACATGCTGCAGCGTATCGGGGGCGTCCCTGGTCATCCGTTCCCGGAAATGGGGGCATTCCACCCCAGTTATCCGGGAGGGATGGGGCCAGGGTCTGCGTCGACGGATGCAGATTCCTGGCCTCTTGAGTGGCCAGCACCCGGTCATGCTGCAGGAAGCTTCAGCTCCCGCAGCCTGACTAAAGGAGCGACCATCGGTCGCGATGGTGATCCTAGCCTGCGACATCGGTCACAGTGCTGGGACTGCAAATGCAGCAGGGAGGTGTCTGAATGTGCATCGGGGATGGACGGATTTGCACAACCGCTTGCCTGCGGCTCTGCAAATCTGTCCATCTAATAAGGCCCTAAGTGTCCAATATATTGATGTAATACCTGCAATCTTCCTCATACACTGCCCTAAGAAAAAAACGCCAACATAGTCGCTGATCTTTTACCTAATTTTCCACGAAAACAATCTACAACCTCCATCAAGTAGGGCTGGGCATCGATCAGCGATGATTATCCACCCATGGTCGATGGTTTTGCGATCAATGACAGAGATCCAATAGTTTTTGCCATCGATGGAACAGAGCCCGCAATGGGTTTTTATTCTTTCTCACTGGCGCCAGGGCACGTAGCCTAGCTCCATCCCCGCCCCTCCCCCCCAATGCAAATTCAAAGCCCTGCCCCCCACTGGCCCGCTGTCTGGTGAAAAATAGAGCAGGGAAGACCATCGGTTGGTGAAAACATCAATGGTTCCCATCGATGGTTTAATTCCATCAAGGTTAGCCACCAATGGTAACATCGATGGTTAACCCACATTGTTTTCTGAATGCGATAATTCTGCACCTCTTTACATTTGGAACATTCCTATACAATAAATGTGAGTTTTAAAGTCTAGCCTACAAAGACATTGTTAGAACTGCAAACTGCATCTAATGCATGAAAACGCATTATGGGGAGATGTATCAAACCTTGGAGAGAGATACAGTGGAGAAGTTGCCCATAGTAACCAATCAACTTCCAACTGTCATTTTATAGACTGTGCTAGGTAAATGAGAGCTAGGAGTTGATTGGTTGCTATTGGTAACCTCCACATTATTTCTCTCAAAGGTTTGATTCAACTCCCCCTTGGTCTGAAAAGCAGGGACATATCCAGAGACATATCTGTAAAACCTGAAAATTAGGGACAGCGTCTGTCTAGCAGGAATAACATTGTAGGGACGGGCAAACAAAGCAAATCATGGAAAGTTCTCAACAATGGGCCAACAATAATATTTGGCAAAAAGTAAACGACTTCGCTTGGTTATGATTATTAACATAGTGTATTAGAATTTTTGGCTTTAGTTCATGGTAAAAGTCTATCAGGCTAATTAAGCAATTATTATTTGGATGTAGTTCCCTATTTAAAATAAATGTAGTTGTAATGGACATTGGATTTAATGCAGAGGGTCCATCCCAGCAGCCAAATGGTTAAATCCGAATCCGCTGATCGATGCATTGATATCTCTGTGACAAACTGCAAAACTCTGCACCTTGCTGGAGCGCAGGGATCAGCTGACCACTGTTCTGTCCTGTTACCATGGGAACTCGCGGCATAAAAAGCTAGAGCCTCTTTCCTCCAGTGCTGGATGGAATGAGCAAGTAATCAGCCCTGGGTCAGGGGAAATTAGATTACTGTGTCGTCTTACAGAGAGTTTTGTCAGTCAGGTGCAGGTGTAAAGAACTCTCCTTCCTGTACCTCCTATTACATGGGAGCCGTGTGTCACTTTTGCATTACATGCACATTGTTTGTTATGAAATATTTATGTGTGTGTGTGTGTGTTAAAGAAAAAAACAAGGGAACGCTCCATATACGATAAAAGCTTGCAGGAAATTGCAAGTAAGAAATTGTACATTTGTGCCAGAATTTTAAATATTTAAAGCACATCATCAAGTTATGGGGCCTGATTCAGAGCCACTCGTAAGTGGCCGCTCGTTCGCTCCGAGCGATGTTTGCCCAACTGCGCATGCGTACGGATCGTTATACGCATGCGTGAACCAGTCAGTGCGGCCGAAATTCATGTGCTCGCAAAATAGCGAATGCCTGATGATTTGAGTGACAGAATGAGGCGTATGTGGGTGGTAACGGGGGAAGGTGCTTGAAAACGGGGAGTGGAGATCCGATCGCAGGCGTGCTTACAGGTCAAAACGTGCGTTTTATGGGTGTGCATAATTAAAACAGCAGCGTCATTGACCACGTCACTGGGTTATTTAATAGCCAGAACTGCTCGCAAAATTGTGGTAGCAAAAACCAACCACAAGAATAGCGAGCAGTTCATACCCTGGTCGATGTACTCGATTAATCTAATAAATAGCGGACATGACGTAGGATGCGAGCGGCCAGAGGGCGTACTTTTCCAAAAAACGTCCGCAAGTTTTGTTCGCTCGTTCAGACCTAGAGGCGTGAACAGACCGCAAAGAGCGAACGGTTCATTTGAATAGCCACCCCTATTTTCTGGACGAGCGAGCGCTAATTGCGTCCGGCTCTGAATCAGGCCCATAGTTTCCACAAACTCTCTGGACCGCGGTATGGCACTCACCGCTGATCTCAGGTGTTCGGACTCTCCTCCGTGGATTCTGGCTGGAATAGTGCTTTGGTGACATCAGAGGCCATGGCCCAACGCATTTCGTTATTGGACGTCACCCTTTAACACAGCGGTTCTCAAACTCGCTCCTCAGGACCCCGCACAGGTCATGTTTTCCAGGTCACCCAGCAGGTGCACAGGTGTATTCATTGACACATTTTAAAAGACCCACAGGTGGAGCTAATTATTTAACTTCTGATTCTGTGAGGAGACCTGGAAAACATGCACTGTTTGGGGTCCTGAGGACCGAGTTTGAGAACATTTGCTCTAACAGATATTATTTACAGTTTATATATGGGAAAGTGTACCTCGTACTGTAAATGATATTAGAAGTCAATAAAGGGTTCCATGATCATATAGTCGCACAAGGTAACTCATAAGTCATTAATCTTGTTGGGTGTCCACATACAGTATATTGAATTTCTTTATTATTCTGTATGCAGAACCCAGTCTTTGCTGCTGATCAAGTAATCTTAAGATGAGTACACACTTGCCGACCGCCTAATGTGACGGCCAATGGTGCCGATGAACACTATATTGGAGGTTGGTACACACTGCACGATTCGGTGACTGCCCACCCGATCAGGGGTGCCGAGTGGGGGGGGGAGCGGGTACAGATTACCCGGGCTTCCTGAGGGGCCCGGGTCCGACGCCGCGCCCCCCTCCCTCCCTCACAGCAGCCCAGCACACAGCGTGTGCTGAGCTGCAGTTGTAGACTGCTCGTGGCTCCTATGCCTGTACGGGGGAGCGATCACACTGATCGCGCCCCCCCAGGCTTTGCGCCGGGCTGAGGGGGCTCAGAGCGCCCCCCTCCCCGGCGCTGCAAATCTTTTTTATTTATTTTTTTTCACGCCTCCCGAGATTAGGCCATGCCCCCTATTACCGGGGCCCGCCTTGGCTCTTGGCGGCCCTGCACCCGATACGTCGTTCACCGGCACCATTGACCTTGCCGGCGTGGGCAGCTGGGCCGGTCCATGACCCCAATGTTATTAGTTACTTTATTCGGCCCAGGTTAGGAGTTTAGCTGGGTTACAGGGAGATATTAGAGAATCGGCAATATGGAGGCAGAGATGTCACCTTGACCGATTTCCCCATTAGATATTTGCCTGTCTTAGTACCAACTAACCTGAACTCAATTAATAAACGGATATAAATCAAACTTTGTGCATAAAAATTAATTGAGAGTGGACCTAGTTAACTGAGGAAACAAGTAAATTCGGGAGCATACCCATTTAATCTGGATCTAATTCAGAGCTATGCCAAGGTAATGGCGCACGCCAGTTGTTACGGAGACAGTGTACATTCAGGTGTCTCTATGTATAGGTTTTGCAAAATACACAAATATGTACTTAATAGGTAGTTCAAGCATCACAAAGTATTCTACACAATATTCATACAACATTCCATGAATTAGGAGGATAATGAATTACAGCACCAATAGGTGTTAGAAGAACCAATACCTACCTGCGCTGCTACACATTGCAGATTACACTCCACGCTATGCTGCTGTAAAAAACTTTGTATCAGGTTTAATTAGACTCTTCAGGGGTTAATAATATACCTATCCCTTATTTCATTTGGCAGATGGTAATGGAAAAGACTCTGTCAGTCTCAGATTTCAATAGCTGCATTTATTGAAACGTGATTATATGTAACTGCGGGAGGTTCTGCATTTATCAGCGCTAATCCTTTCCGCACACTGTGCTGCACTGATTGGGTTTTGGCAAAATAAGTTGGAGCAATTGGACACAGTTTAACGTTAAATGTAGTTTATTTAATCGTTCTTGTACACCCTTCTCTAATTAAAAAAAAAAATAGCTTTTCACTATTAAATACCAGGACTCCAGGAGCATCTTAAATACTTTTCTGCTTACTATTCATGCAGCTAAGTATGAACTGTGGCCTGTTTATGGAATGGAGGCTGTGAGGGAACCAAGCTCCCTTTGTTACGTAAATTTGTCAGGAGGAATTATGGAATATTAATTTTGGATCAGATTTGCACTGAAATACATTTGGGAGGAATCCAAAGAATGAACATAAAATAAAATATGATACTCATCGAGGATGCATCTTTCAATTCCTGTATTGGGATGCAGTCAATAGACCGGCGGATGAGATGCACCGCCCTTTATCCCGACTGCACAAGCCCGGCACGGGACTTAAGATAGGTGTCGAAATACGACGCCTATCTTAATCCCGATGCAGGAAGCCCGACCCCCACCACGCCGATCATCAACAGCCGGGTAAGTATACTTCTTACCCCGGGGATGGGGGGGTTAGGTTTAGGCACCCCCGGGGGAAGTTAGGGTTAGGCACCCCCCTGGGAGGGTTAGTGTTTGGCTACTGTGGTGAGGTTAGGGCTAGGCACCTCTCTTCCTGGGAGGGTTAGGTTTAGGGTGCGGGAAGGGGAGGGGTTAGGGTTAGGCATTGGACGACATTTAGCCGCCGGGATTTCAATACCAGGTTGGGCATGGGATCTGCTGTCAAGATTCCGGCACCGGGTTACTGACTGCTGGCATTGTCTGCTCCAGGATGCCGACTAGATCCTACTGTAACAGCCACGCTCCTTTCCACTGTTACCATATCCGTAGAAAGTTTGTAGGGGACGGGCATCGACACAAGTAGCAAGGGGGAGTGGCATCGACACAAGCCGTAATGGGGAGGGGCATCAACACAAGTAGTAAGGGAGAGGGGCATCGACACAAGCCTTAATGTGGGAGGGGCATCAAGAGAAGTAAGGAGAAAACAGAGTAGTGGGAGATTGTTAGAGCCACTGGCAGATTTAACAAACTGCACATGCAAGGTAAGTATCATTTTTAGCTTTTTTAATTTAAGTACTTGGACTCCCTCAGTAATATTTTAGCTTTCAGAAAACCTTTAGAGAAGAAATCCAGTCTTTCATTTTTTTGAACCTCCCTTCTTCTAACTAGCTGAGCCGCAGAGCCGAGTGTCTCCAATCCAGGACCCATGCAGTACGCAACACACTCAGGACCTTATTCAGAGGTGGCCGTATGGTCTACGACCGCATGCCGCCTCTATGTTTTGCCAGTGCGCATGCGCACGAGGGAGCCGGCTCCCTCGTGCGCATGCGTGAGACCCGCTACAACCGACAGCGCTGGTCGTAGCGGGTCTCTTTCCAAAGGGGGCGAGCTGTCGATGTTGATTGACAGCTCACCCCATTTGGAAGGCGGGCCGGGGGGGGTGGCAGCCCAAACGGAGGCGTTCCCATGGGAACGCCTGCCGTTTGGGGGAGACCCCACGAGAGCTTCCGGCTCTGACAGAGCCAGAAGCTCTCCGAGGCTTACGACAAGTGAGACCCTACCCTAGGGTCTCGTCGTAAGCCCCGATGGTCGCGATGGTCAATGACCATCACGCCCATCACCCGAGCGGTCGTTAGAGCTGTGGGTGTTAACCCACAGCCTAACGACCGCAACAGAGGCGGGCGGTCAGGATGCAAGTGGCTACCCAACTTCTGAGCGACCGCTTGCATCCTCCGACCGCCTCTGAATGAGGCCCTCACTCTCTCCAGCCACGCTCCAGGGATAGGAGTCTAAATGAATAGACATGGAAAACAGGAGGCACAGATGGGCTCACTTTTCTATCTTGGTCACCAGATTGGACTCAAGTTTGTATCTTGGGACCTGATTCAGCACGGATCGTAGATGCAATTGCGATTGCAATAGCTCACGCAGTTCTGCTGCGAAAATATGCTAATGACTGCGATCGCACTGCCGTCGCAGCCCAATATAAAGACGCCCACTTCCCCTTACTCTCATCCGTAATACCGTGCAAGTCTGCGAAAACATCGGCACCATCAACTAACATTGGAGCCTCTCGCACAATTACACAAGGTCAGACCTTACTCAGAAATTGCTAAACTTCCTGCACACAGTGAGAGCTCAGACTGTGTATGCCATTGCAGTGGCTAATGTATGCACGCCCCTGTAACAGTGTCCAAGCGCACTGGCATGCCTGCGCTTCGCCATCAACACCCCCAAATGCTCACTTCCTGTCAATCACACTGTGATGTGTTTGTGTGGTGACTGTGATTGCAGTGTTGCCTACAAGCATTATTATTATTATCATTTATTTATATGGCGCCACATGTGTTCCGCAGCGCCTTACAAAGGGCCTGATTCAGACCCGCTCACAAGCGCTATGCGCTCGCAAGCGGGTCAATGGTGGGGCATTGCGCATGTGCGCATGCGCAAGCCCCAGAGTGAGTGAGAAATTCACTACCTCCGGGGCTCGCTACAAACGGGGCAGCTGTCGATGTTGATCGAGAGCTCGCCCCATTTTGTAGGCGGGGAGGGGGGGGTTGCTGGACAAACGGAGGCACTCCTGAAGGAACGCCTGCCATTTGAGGGCGGCCCTACCGACATCACTAGTGATGTCAGTAGTGAGCTTCCTGCTCTATTAGAGCAGGAAGCTCACTGGGGCTTGCGGGAACTAAACCCTACCACAAGGGTCTCGTCGCAAGCCCGATGGTCGCGACCATCACCTGGCCGCTCGCAAAAGCTGTGGGTGACCAGGAGGCCGGTTTTAAAAAAAAAAGCGGCCGCCCTGATTCAGAGCGAGCGCTCGCTTTTTGCGAGCGGCTCTGAATCAGGCCCAAAGTACATATACAAATTGTAGACAAGCGACTTACAGAACAATACAATACAGGACCAGGACATAGATAATATATATTGCTAAGTGTTAGGTGCCCTAGTGGTGAGTAAGAAGTAGCTGAAACTAAAGTAAGGAGAAGCACAAGAGGGTAGAGGGCCCTGCTCGTAAGAGCTTAAATTCTAAAAGATGCGCAGTTCACAACAATCTGTTGTCTGTGTGTGTAATCGCATCTGCGATCTGTGCTGAATCAGTTCCTTGGTCACCAGATTGGGCACCTCTTTGTATATTGGTCACCGGATCAGCCTCACCTTTGTATCTTGGTCACCAGATTGGGCTCATCTTTGTATCTTGGTCACTAGATTGAGCTCTCTTTTCTATCTTGGTCACCAGATTGGGTTTACCTTTGTATCTTGGTGACTACATTGAGCTCACCTTTGTATCTTGGTCACTACATTGAGCTCCCCTAGGCATCTTGGTCACCAGATTGGGTTCACCTTTGTCTCTTGGTCACCAGATCGGGCTCACCTTTGTATCTTGGTCACTAGATTGAGCTCGCTTTTCTATCTTGGTCACCAGATTGGGTTCACCTTTGTATCTTGGTGACTACATTGAGCTCACCTTTGTATCTTGATCACTCAATTGGGATCACCTTTGTATCTTGGTTACCAGATTGAACTCACCTTTGTATCTTGGTCACTACATTGGGCTCACTTTTGTTTTAGGTGACTACATTGTGCTCACCTTTTTATCTTGGTTAGAGAGTGGGTTCACCTTTGTATCTTGGTCACCAGATTGGGCTCACATTTGTATATTGATCCCTAGATTGGGCTCACTTTTCTATCTTGGTCACCAGATTAGGCTCCCCTTTGAATCTTGGTATATTGGGCTCACCTTTGAATCTTGGTACATTGGGCTCACCTTTGTATTTTGGTCACCATTGGGCTCACCTTTGTATCCTTGTCAACAGATTATTCTCACCTTTTTATATTGGTCACCAGATTGGACTAACCTTTGTAAAATAATCACAAAATTGGGTTTATTATGGGATACCAGTCATCGGATTTTTCTCAGAATTATATGCTACTTAGTATATTACTAGTGTAAATAATGCATGCAAGGTCATTGCTGGGCATAATGTATGGAATTATAATTATGCGTTCCTTTTTAGTTCTGGCTTTCTTATCCCACACAAAATGGCTTAGTTTGTGCAGTACCCACCAAATGCACATTAAACCACACTTTCAATCAGTCCAGTTCCACACCCCAAACCACCAGGACCACACACCTGATTTAGGAAGACCAAAAGCAAATCAATACGATAACCCCAAATTGGAAAGACAAACAGCCCTTCTATCATAGAAACTGCAAAAAAACAGAGAGGTTTGTTAACAGTCTGCAGAATTACATAAGAACACCAGAAAATCACGGGTTAATCCCCTGTTGAGTACAGGTAACTGTATAGGCTCATAAAAGAACTGTTTCAATTGCAATACAATAAGTGGAAATAGGAACTGTGGCATAAATGAAGTATTGGTACTCGGCCAATGTCAGAAATTAGTTGGACACTTTATAGAACAGAGCAGTAATTTGAGTTATGACAGCATGTTCAAAACACAGAGATGTTACTTCAAGGAGAAAACGACTGCCATTTCTGGAGTTGGAAAGAAATTATTTTTGGACGTTAACTATTTCAGTGCTATCGTATGCCTTCTGCTAAGTGACGAAAGAGTCTATTTTTTATTGCATTAATATTATGAAGTTTATATTCTTGCTAGCACATGCTACCAGAGTCCCAGGCCTAAGTGTCAAGTCATGTTTTAATGGATTTGTAGACCAGGCAATGTCTGGATAAGTTACAGTACCTAGAGTGCTGCCATTCTTTAAATACATCTCCAGTATTAAATGTTAGTAACAGTTTTAGTGGACGAGTGGGGACAATGCAAACAAAATAAATAAAAAATGTTTTGGGTGTGGATTGAAAGATCTACAGTGTCTAGATAGTCAATAGGCCGACAAGAGATGGTCGACAGGCAGAAGGTAGACAGGGTCAAATGGTCGACATGGTCAAAAGGTTGACACACAAATGGTCGACACAGAAAAAGTTTCACACATTTTTATTTTAATTTAACTCTAATCCTAACTCCAGGCCTGCCAAGAGCTGCGGCGTGCCCGGGTAACAGGGGGTGTGGCCTAATCACAGGAGGCGTGGCCACGCTCCCTTTGAAAAAAAAAAAAAGATTTTCGCGCACTGGCGAGGGCCGGCGCACTGAGCCCCCTCAGCCCGGTGCAAAGCCCGGGGGGCGCGATCAGTGTGATCGCTCCCCCCCAGAGGCATAGGAGATTGCTGTGACGAGCAGTCTCCCACTGCAGCTCAGCACACGCTGTGTGCTGGGCTGCTGTGAGGGAGGGGGGGCGGTGTCGGACCCGGGCCCCCGCCAGGCCCTCAGGAAGCTTGGGCCCGGGTAATTTGTACCCACTCCCCCCCCCCGTCTCGGCGCCCCTGCCTAACCCACCCCTATCTATCTAGACACTATCAATCTTCCATCTGGGTACCTTTTTTGTTGATAAAATGAAAAAAACTGGTAACAACTTTAGTTGTCATGATTGGTCAAAAGGTTCCCCATCCCTCTCCCAGGACCACCATGTGGCCTTTGTCTATAAATGCAGGGGTTTACAAAATTAATTAGGTATGGTTGGCATGTGGGGAAAGGGGGCAACTGCCCACAGCCCACTCCCTTTGGGAGCTTGTCATGTTAAGTAGCTGGGGAAAGAATGAATTGATAATTGATCACGTGATTCTCACATCCGACCCTGAGGTTACTCTTTCAGTCATGAGCGTTCAGGGCCACCGTGAGGCTTATGGGGGCAAGGCTATGCCATGCCGTGAATATCGGTCCCCTATATCTAGTGGTGTGCCTTGGAAGGCCCAGGCCCCCAGACAGGTCCAGGCCCGGGCCTTCTGTGCCCCAGTGTATGCCTGCTGCTGCTGAAGGACCCACCCATCTTGCATTATATATTAATTCTAGTTGAAGTACCTTTTGCCTGGGTTTAAATCTTCAAGTCATTAAGTTTTATTATGTGATGTTGTATAAAACCATCCAGTGAAAGGCCCAGAACAGGCTTCCTGGGTCAAAGTTCTACATGGCGCACTCCGCCGTGCGGTCCGACCAGGACCCCAATCACTCTATTAGGCATCTCAGACCAATTGCCACCCCTCTATGAAGTTTTCATCCAAATCCATCGAGTGGAAAGGCCAGAACAGGCTCCACGTGTCAAAGTTCTGCCCAGTGTACGCCAGCGGGAGGTTCGACCGGGACCTCAACCCCATAGTATGTCTTCTGGGATCCATTGTTACCACTCTGTGAAGTTTTTATCCAAATTATGTGATGTCATCCAAATCCATCGAATGGAAGGCCCAGAGTAGGCTCCCCGGGTCAAAGTTCAGCCGTGCATCCCTGGGTCAAAGTTCTGCATAGCGTACACAAATGGGAGGTCCGACCGGGACCTTTACCCCCTAGTATGTCTTCTGGGATCCAATGTTACCACTCTAAGGTTTTTGTCCAAATCCATTCAGTGGAAGGCTTAGAACAGGCTCCCCAGGTCAAAGTTCTGCCCAGCGTACACCAAGGAGAAGTTTGACCGGGACCCTAACACCCCCTAAAACTTGGCCAGGATCCATCTGGACGACCTCTCATTGGTTTCATCCCAATCGGTGCAAGGGTGTCCGAATGTATAACCGGGCAGACAATCAAACAGAGCAATGAATTTTATATAAGATGTTACCAGGCTGTTCCTACCGGCTTTATAGAATGTACGCAAGAAAAATTTAATTGTATTTATAAGACTGAATAAAATGTGAGAGAAAGATATAAGCAAGTGGTAATAACTACTTAAGTACATTACTTTTTCCTTATAAATAATAATCTTTAGAATGTTTTTGGCCTTGAAAGATGTGAATTTTTGTCATGTTTACAAACAGCACATTATATTTTATTTTGCATATGTCAGTTTATTTCTGAGTATTATTCTGTTTTATAGACAATTATAAACCCCTGTTACATTTGCTCGAAATGTCAATCTCAGTATTTGCTCTTGTTCTGTGTGCAGAGGTAATTACACAGTACCACTTCTGTTGTTGTGTGATTTCGACCTCTGCAAGTGCCTCTCGTTCTGCGTATATGTCCTAATAATGTATCTCATTATGGAAGCACTGACAACTGCACAGTGAAACTTCTCTCCTGTTGGATGCAATTTTCAGAGCCTGTTTTCTGTACATTGTATGATTTGATATTTACAATGGACAGATATTTAATAAAAATTGGATAAATGATGCTATTACGCTCATGTTCAGGGGTCATCTTCTATTGGGGGCGGGGGTCATCAGGACCTTTGAAAGTGCACAGTGACCTGTTTTGAAGCACCTATACCAAGAAGAAGCTGTAGAGACATTTTGGCAAACTAATAGAGAACAGAAGAAAGAGTGATGCACCCAGGGCCCTGGAATTCACAGGTCTGACTTGTTCCCCAAAACTGACTGGTTTCCAGGCAGGGACAGATATAAGGTGCCCAGCGATGCTCGTCGACCTGCTGCCCTTTTGTTATGAGCAGAAGGAGTGGACAGGAGGTAGCCTTGGACCTCACTAGGCAGAGCTACCGGAACTCTGCGGCTCTGTCACATTACATTAGTGCAGTGAAGCTTTTCCACTCTCAGGATTTTCACACCACTGAGCTGGCTTTTCCTACTGATGCAAAGACTGGCAACTTCTCCTTTGCTGTAAAAAGACGTTTGAGCAAAATTAGGAGCATGTCGTCCCTTCGAAGGAACTTTTTCTATATTTTTACTTTATTTTCATGTGTCTGAGATGATCTTTATTTAAAAAGAATCAGCAGACAAACAACAGTGGTGAATTCTTTGGAAGCGGTCACACCTAGGACAGGGTTGTTTAGAAGATCTAGCAGAAAACCATCTCCATTTTGCAGTTGAACCCAGAGACTTCAACTCTAATTTTTGTTTTGCTTGGGTCATAGAGATAGTTTCCAACAGCACAGGGACGCGCTAATACGCCTCAATCATCACTCAGCCGGTCACCATAAATCCAAAAAGCATGAGAGGATGGAATCTTCTATGTATATTGAATTATTAGGCCCGAAATCCCTGCCTTTGGCACCTTCTAGATCACCATCGGATCATCCCAATAGTCCATATTATCATCCAGGAGTTCATTCCATTTAAGAGCTAACACATTCTGAGGTTTAGTATCTAGGTATGAGGGGAAACGCAAAAAGCAGGAAATTATGTATTTCATTATTTTAGATATTATTATATCTAAAACTGTTGTAGAAATTATTTATTTTCCTTATGTGGAGTGGTGCTCTGTGCTATTATTAATTTTGATTGTAGGGCCTGATTTAGAGATGGACGCTATTTGCGTTTGGACGCAGAAGCCAAGCGAAAATATGCTAATGCCTCAGGTGGCGTCTGAAGACGAAAGACGCCCACTGCCGGCATTGCATAAGGCTAATCAGAATGGCCGCCTCAGCTCCGTAGCCGAGGCCAGTAAATCTGCTTAAGAAGACACAGACACTGTCCTCGCCACTCCCAGAAAACAGAAGCGTAACGCCCCCATTTTCGGAAACGCAGGCTGACGCCGCCCATTCCCTGGCACCAAGGGGTGACATGCTGCGGCTTAGGGGCACTGCGACCGTAGTCGCAGAAAGAGACCTGTACATGCGCAGATCTCCAACCAAAGGAGTTGTGCGCAAACCATCGGGTTTGCGTGCAAGTCTTAATCAGGCCTGAGAATAATGATAGTCATAAAACAGCTGTGTTTCTATATTACATACAGGTGATGTATCAAGCAGTAGATAAGTGGACACTGGGAGCAGTTACCCATAGCAACCAATCAGCTTCTACCTATCAATTTATAGAATGTACTTGATAAATGCTAACGCGAAGCTAATTGGTTGCTATGTGAAACCGCTCCACTTCCTCACTCTTTGCACTGCTTGATACATAGGGGTATATTTATTAAAGTGCGGGTTTTAAGAAGTGGAGATGTTGCCCAAAGCAACCAATCAGATTCTAGCTATTATCTTATAGAAGGTGCTAGATAGATGTTAAGTAGAATCTGATTGGTTGCCGTGGGCAACATCTCCACTTCCAAAAACCCGCACTTTAGTAATTATACCCCATAATGTTGAACTATACTTATTCTATGACAGTCAGTGAAGTATTGATTGGGCGACGCAAGCCACTCCCCCTTCGGCGGCACAGAAGTGTTGCACAAAATCCCCGAAATAATTTTTAAGAAGTAGGCAAATATATATTACTTAATATAATGTTTTCAGGATATCTCCAGACTTCAGACAATGAAAAATAAGTGGTTCAGATACTGCATTGTAAGGAATTATAAATCTAACAAAAATGTAACAATACAGATAAAAACATTTATACACATGCTTTAAACTGTTCATTTTATTATATTCAACTAGCGACCAGCCTCGGCTTCGCACGGGAGCAATTTTGAATTTACAGCGATAGTCTTTTTTTTAATGGAGGTCTTATAACATTGCTTTGTAGACAACATTAGTAGTTTTTCCTCCTGACATCAACACGAAAAGATTTAGTTTTGACGTTACACACAAAAGGGCCACGTAAGTTGTCCATGAGAAAAACAGTCTCCACCTAGGTCAACTCCAGCCACATTACGTGTCTGTCCCTGTGCTTTATTTATTGCCATGCCACAGCAGGGTCATACCTGGAACTCGTTTGAAATTAAAGAATCGTTATTCACATTTTTCTGGAGAAAACGGATAATACGTATCAATCTCTACATGGTATAAAATAAAGTCCATCGTTGTGATAGATCTTTAACGGTTTAGGCAGCATAAGCCAAGTAAGTACTCGGACGGATGTTTTTTCATTGACTTGCTTCACTAGAATCGTTCCTGCTCGGCTCCCTTTTGTCATACATTAATGTGTTATACATCTAAACCTTCCTCCACAAATGCTCTATAGAATAGTGATAACTGCATCAAAGTACGTCCAGTGGTTCTCGAGAGTAGCCCAAACAAACAGACAGACGCCTACCAGGGACTTTATTTTATACTCTGTACTGTGTTACTTTTTGCTATTTTATAGTCTAAGATCGTCGTTGATGTTACCTAAGGAGAGGTGAATGGACGATTCAAAGCTCTTTTGCAGACAGTGACATCTACAGGTTAAAAGAAGTAATTCTACCCCAGCTATTAAATTGTTTACACATTTGTGCATAACTTTGCAAAAATCGATCTAGCAACAAAAGGAAATATAATTTAATGCAAAAAAAAAAAGTTTCTCTTTAAGGTGGAAAATAGAATGCAGGCACATATTCATAAGTATACCGAACACAGTGACCCCATATGACTGCGCTTTGTACTGTTAGCTTCAGAGCCGCTGTATTAATTCTTTGAAGTCCTCAATCTCTCCTCTTGTGGTTTCCACCGTCATCTTCCATCCCTCCCCACGTCCTTTCATATAATCCTCCCTTTCCCTATCAGGAAGCCACAGACACCAGGCTCCTTGCTGAGTTTATAGGATATTATTTCATCTGGCTTCCAATTTAACCTTCTACCCTGCGTCTGCCGCAGTGGCTCGCTGCAACGCGCTGACTGATCCCCGGGGAGTTGTTCTAATGTGGACTGTCTGTTCCCAAATCATTTGGACAGGTTCTACCAGTTACGGTTTAATATGATGCTGCCCTTGAACGCTCGTCAGTAAATGTGACATGACTGCAACGGATTGGATGTTAAAAATGAAAATTATTAAAGAAAACCATAAAAAGTTTATGGAGACAGTCGCAAAAATGATTGGGTTCGTGTGAATAATGTCAATGGGAGAAGTGCCGTTACTGCCGTTCACCAGAAATCTCTTGCTGACATCTGGTGGACAAGTTGAGAATGACTGCATGAGCAGAGGACTTATGTTTAGCTAATCATGGAAATTGTTTAAGGAAGATAGTTAATTCTCGTAGAGGAATTAAAAGCTATTATTTATAACAATAATAAAAAAACAACCTATGGGGGAGATTTATCAAATCTTGGAGAGAGATAAAGTGGAGAGAGATACAGTTCCAACCAATCGGCTTCTAACTGTCACTTTATAGGCTGAGCTAGAAAAATGACAGTTATAAACTGATTGGTTGCTATGAGCAACTTTATAACCTTGGCTTGATACATCTCCTCCTAACTTGGTTATACCCTCTCACCCCAAATGCATTGTTCCTGTCTCATTAGCCATATAATAATAATAATAATAATAATAATAATAATAATTTTATTTATGTAGAACTTTATGTAGAACTTTTCTCCAATTGGACTCAAGGTGTATGTGTTGGCTGGGAGGTTACTCAATACTCCTTTAGAATGTAAGCTCTCACGAGCAGGGACCTCTTCCCTCATGTGCTTCTCTTTACATTTTCTTCTACTCCTTTCTCCCCATAAGGGCACCTAACACGTGACTGCCAACTCCCGGCTGCTTATTGTGAGTGCTCTAATCGCTATTGCAGCAATGTATATAAGTTGTGTCCTTGTCCTGCACTGTAATGTACTGTAAGTTACTTGTTTCCTGTTCACTTATTAGTTCTATGTACTATGTAAGGCGCTGCGGAACACTTGTGGCGCCATATAAATAAAGGATAATAATAATAATAATATAAAGAAATACTTGGCCAAATCTAAATGCCACCTGTGATTGGCAGGTCTCTGACTCACTGGGCCTGATTCAGACCCGATCGCTCTGACAGAGTGCTAGCCGGGCTTTTTTTTTTTGTAGCGGCCTCTTGGCCGCTCGCATAGCTGTGGGTGACCACCCACAGCTATTGCGAGCGGCCAGGATGATGGTCACGATGGTCAAGACCATCGGGCTTGCGACGAGACCCTTGTGGTAGGGTCTCGTGGCCGCAAGCCCCAGAGAGCTTCTGGCTCTAACAGAGCCGGAAGCTCTCCCACTGACATCACTTGTGATGTCAGTGGGGCCGCCCCCAAACGGTAGGCGTTCTCATGGGAAAGCCTCCGTTTGGGCAGCCACCCCCCGGCCCGCCCACCAAAGGGGGTGAGCTGTCACTCAACATCGACAGCTCGCCCCCTTTGGTGCGAGACCCGGAGCGACGGATTGCCCGTCGCTAGCCGGGTCTCGCGCATGCGCACGACGGAGCCGGCTCCGTCGTGCGCATGTGCTGTGGGCCTCCATCGACCCGGTTGCGAGCGCTCAGCGTTTGCGACCGGGTCTGAATCAGGCCCTCTGTTTCCACCTCACATGCTACAAAGTTTATGCATGCACTATATATAGTTTCTCACTGCCCAGAGAGCTCTGCTGCTTTGTGATGTGACCTTGTGCAGCAGGGACCAGGAACAAATACAGTTAGTATGTGCAAAACCAGCAGTTTCAATTGTTATGATGCTGCTGCTGATTATGCAGGAGCGAAAGAGGAGCTAATAAGAAAGTTATAATAATAAAAAATACCCCCAATGGGTTATGAATAATATGTAAAAAAAAAATGCACAAAATAACATAACAAATGATATGGAATATACATTTCTGTATGTGAGTTAGAGAAGATGGTGAGAACAGAGCAGCCTGTAGCCAATGGACTGGCACGCTATAGCAGATTTTGGTTTTGAGGTAGATCAAGACCCATGGTGAGAATACTGCATAGGTTGGTTCCAAGGTAATCACAAAGCCAACTAGACTATATTTGCCATCAGTGGTTCTTCCCCCTAAACAAACCCCATGGGGCTCTTTCATTGCGGCTTTGTGATTGGTCCCCCCACTCAAAAACCTCTCTGTTTTTTTGCCTGGAGCTGTTGGAGCAGTGATTGACAACTTGATGCCCTAGAGCCGCCTACGGTCTTCCAAGCCTTGACTTGCAGTCCCTAGACTCCTGCTATAGATTGTTCTCTTGAATTTTCGGCGACTCTCCCAGGCGCCCGGAAACGTAGGCAAGTCTCCTGGAGGCCCCATGACCGCCCTTTTCCTGAATGAAGTGGGCTGTCTGGGCGGCATGATGGAGCGATTCACACATCATAGCGGAAGCAGGGCAATGGTGACGCAGTTGTGGCAATACCCACTCTGTTGCGCCATGCCCCCAGCACCTCCTACCTGGCTGCTCCCTCCCTTGGGGATAGCCGAAGAGACGGCATGATTTTATGCATAATGTTATTTCTAAAAATTGCAGGATCGGATATCCAAATCAATAATACCTCTTTTCCACCAAAAACCCGGGTCTGACCCCATTTACACTCCACATTCAATCTGGGTTACTCCCAGGTCAGCCCTGTTCACACTGAACCCAGGTCTGCCCTGCTAAAGTTGTGAGGTCATAAATAGTGGGAGGTGACTGCTCCACAACCACCAATTAGCTCATTTTAGGCATGACCCAGGTCGGATAACCCGGGTTGCACCGTTTACACTGCACCATTACCCGGGTCCATCCTGGGTCCGATCCTGGTAGTTACCTAGGTTGGATTGCTGGGTCACTTGGCCCGGGTTATTTTCAGGGACCCTTTTACACTGAGCTGTGATCCTGGTGTAAAAGGGGTGTAAATGAAAGGTGTCTGTGAGTGTAAAACCTAATTCACCCCATGTTATTCCATAAACAGAAAAAGTAGTTTACAAAGAGATTTATTGGAACTAGGAAAATACAGATAAAGCACTATACATGGGAGGTTTTTATTTGACCACAAAACACTCCACTGTAATAGATATTTAATCAAACAAAGTTATGTTCTTATGAGAAAATATGTCTCAATTAAATAGGAAACTCATTTGTGTCTTAAAAAGTAAGAGGAATTGAATATTTATTATAAACATCAGGAAACAATGTGGGACAGGACGGAATATGAAGAACATCTCTCATCTGATTTAGAGGCTGTATAAAATCACATGCCTGTAAATTACGGGTCAGATTGACATAAAAATACAATCTGACATTTTCCTGAGCCATTACTCGCTGTCTGCAAAACATTTAATGGCCACTAAACGTCAAATGCAAGATGCTCTACATGACAGAACATCCATTATCATTTCACAAACACAAAGTCTAAAAGTTTCATAAACTTTGTAGAACCACCAACGATGTTAGGACTCTAAAGGAAGATATGTATCAAACCTTGGAGAAAGATAAAGTGAATACAGATAAAGTATCAACCAATCAGCTCCTAGCTGTCATTTTTCAAACACAGCCTGTAAAATGATAGTTAGAAGCTAATTGTTTGGTACTTTGGGCCTGATTCAGACCCGCTCGCTAGATGCGATCGCTCGCTCTTTGCGTATGCAAATCCAGTGCACGCCCTACAAGTGAAGCGATCGCTCGTCAAGGCATTAGCATTTGAGAGTGAAATCCCACCAAGTGACGTGTACTATGACGCTGCCTTTTAATTATGCACGCCTCTTAAACGCCGTTGAAGTTCATAAGCACACCTGCGCTCGCACCTCCTGTTCCCCCGTTACTAGTGGCCTGCCCCTGTCACTACCCATAGCCGGCTTGACCTCACACTCATTCAGCTGGGCAGTCTATGCTGGACGAGCGATTGCTTTCCCATCGCTCATACTGGTTTGCGCACGCGCAATACGATGCAAGCGCACATTGCGAAACATCGCTCGCTATGAGCGATCGCTTGCTAGCGAGCGGGTCTGAATCAGCCCCTTTATCTCTCTCCACTTTATTTCTCTCCAAGCTTTGATACATCTCCCCCTGACTGAGGAAGATTAAGTTCTGGAGCCTCACAGAATCCTGGGCCTTCCATTTTGGAGTCCAGGATCCTAACCCTCCCCTTACCCCTCAGTTCCTGGTGTCTAAACCTAATCCTCCAACCTAGTGCCTAAACCTAACCTCCCCCTCCCCGCACCCTAAACTTAATCCTCCCCCCTTAGTGCCTAACCCTAAACCTCCCCCCTTAGTGCCTAGCCCTAACCCTCCCCCCTTAGTGCCTAACCCTAACCCTCCCCCCTTAGTGCCTAGCCCTAACCCTCCCCTTACCCCTAATTTCCTTGTGTCTAAACCTAACCCTCCAAACTAGTGCCTAAACCTAACCTCCCCCTCCCGGCACCCTAAACTTAACCCTCCCCCTTAGTGCCTAACCCTAAACCTAGTGCCTAACCAGGGGCAGATTGGGATGGAGAACCATGCCGAGAAACTCAAGGAAGCAGCCCTAAACAGATCCCACTATTGAGGGGGTGGGATCTGTCAAGGGGGGTGGGATCCCTCCTCATCAGGCCTGATTCTAAATTGGACACAGTTGTGGCCTTTGTTGCAGTTGTGCCTGTGACCCTTCCCTGGTGTACAGTCCTGTTACCCAATATGCAGTAGCTGAGACGCCTATAGTCAGTGTCTGCAGACCCTGCAATCATGCTTTGTGCGTCTTTAGATGCCACCATAGGTCGTACCATTAGAACTATCACCAGCCCTATGCTAGGCACAGATCATCCATCTGAGTATGTCGTGTTAATTCTCGCACCCTGCACCTGTTAATAAAACTTGTGCAGTGCCTCTTTCTTGCCTGGGGTGTCATGTCTGCTCTGGTGCTTCTAGCACACAAGCTGCTTAATCTCAGCAGTTTGTTGTAGCAGCTAGAAGCAGAGCACGACACCCCAGGCAGGATAGAGGAACTGCACGGGTTGTGACAGGTGCAGGGTGCTAGAAGAAAGACTAATATGGCTTCCAATGTGAGCAATTCAGCGTCTCTATAGCCAACCCCCTGTAACCGCCCAGGAACGCCCAACACATTTCTAGTACACTTCTTGGTGCATACGTCTGAATCCGTACTGCAACTCTGTATGAACTTCATCGGGACACAGGCGCGGTGTAACTCAGGCACATGCGCAAGAAAAAACACATTGGCTCTGACAGGAAAAAAATAAAAACATATTGGCCCCCACAAAAAAAGTGAATGTCCCTCGGCTAGGGGCATTCACTACCCTAGCCGAGGGTATGATCTGGAGGCAGGGTGAGTTATGGGTATGTTCCAGAGGTGGGGGTGGTAGTTGGGGTAGGTACTGTATTGTGAGGCCAGTGGGCAGGTCTGGTTAGCCAATCACCCCCTCCAGAACCAGCACCTGAAGCACGAGCTCCATATACTCTGCTGCTGATGGGGTCAGGATGGGAGTAGTAATGGTAGTGGGAAGCAGGGGCCAAGATAGGAGTAGTAGTGGGAAGCAGTGGGTAGGATGGGAGTAGTAATAGTAGTGGGAAGCAGGGGGCAAGATAGGAGTAGTGGGAAGTGGGGGCAGAATGGGAGTAGCAGTGGGAAGCAGGGGGCAGGATGGGAGTAGTAGTGCAGATCAGGGGGCAGGCTGGGAGTAGCAGTAGTGGTGGAGCAGAGGCAGGTTTGGAGTAGTAGTAGTGTGGGGCAGGCTGGGAGTAGTACTGTGGAGCAGGGGGCAGGGTGGTTGTAGTGGTGGGAATACGCAGGCAGGGTGGGAGTGGAAGAGACTCTGCGGGAAGAAGCTGACTAAGAATTACCTCCAGTCCGGGGTCACCTCAGTTAGCTCACCACAGCTCATGGGTCCCGGCCACTGTCCCTCTCTCAGCGCTGACAGCCACAGCTGCACATAACTTTCTCACGTCCCTGCGTGGTTCACTTGTCTCCCCCAACCTCAGGGGCCGGCACGGCCCCGTCCATCCCACAGAGACAGGGAGGCTGACGGCAGGCAGCGCTGCAGAGGCTGAGGGGGATGCTGCACAGCAATGGTGAAGCCGGGAGCTTCCGGTTTGCGTTCCACTGTGGAACGCAAATCCTGGAAGTGCGGCAGTCGGTAGGCAGTGTCGGCCCGGCCCGCTCGTCAGTGTCAGTCAGCCCAGCAGAGGGGTTAATTGGACCGGCCCAGCGGGAACTTTCCCGGCGGCCCAATGCGCCCATGACCCAAAACCTAGCCCTCCCCTTAACCCCGCTACTTACCTTCGGGATGACGACACCGGGATTTTGATAAGTGTCTGGATTCCGACGTCGGTATTCTGACCGCTGGCATCCCCTTTTGTCGGGATACTGAATGCAGGGCCGTAACTAGGGTGGTGCAACATGTGCCACCGCACAGGGCACCACAGGGAGGGGGCGTTGTCCGGGCCTGTCAATTTTCCGTTTATAATCATCTCCTGGCCACCCCTATCTCCTCCCTGTGCCAACTCCCCCTCCATCTGGCCCCCTCCCCAAGCACCTTCAGTCACATCCACTTTTATTTAACACACACATTTCAAAATACTGTCATGCTGTCACCTCTCACATTGCAGTCAGACACATTATGGAGCTATGTGTCCAACAGTTTTTGATGGCAGCCTTGAATACAGCCGCTGATGTCCGACCCAGGTTTTACCAGCAAACCTCGAGTACCCTTACAGGTGAGTTTAGCCGCCACGGCAGGGTACATACACGCATCTCACTGCCGCTGACATTTGATGCGTATACACTACAGTACAAGCAGCGCTATTTCTATACCTTAAGTAGCTGATCTACATTTCCGGTTCCAGGCTTGTGCATGGCTGTACTGACGGACAAATCCTGCTGCAGGTGCAGCTTCACCAACGCTCTCCTACATCTAGACTTGGTGAGTTATACTGCGTAATCATTGTGTATCATCACTGCAGCCATTGGATTCACACTCTATTTGGCAGTGACACCTGGATAACAGAGGTGCAACGGGATTGGTACCCCATCACCATCGTACAGGGCAAAACAGATTGGTCATGCTCCTTCCTTTTTTCTGGCACAAGGCTCAATAGAGACTACTTACGGCTCTGACTGACCATATCCCCTTAGGATGGCTGGTTTATTGTCTACAGAGCAATCGGGATTGGGCTGAGGCAGCAAATTCGTGGAAAGAGATTGGTGAAATAGTGGCCAATGATGAAATAGTGCTCAAGGCTTTGAAATGTACAGAAGTGGTTGTGATCATCTTGTGAATGAAGCACATTTTTGTATTAATACGGGTGATGGGTCACTAGCTGTGTTAAAGTTACAGTCACAATCACGGTCTAATAGACAAATTTAACCCAGGTCGGTCTCCGCTGGACTAATAGAGTGAGCCCCAACAGCGAGCAGATGTGTCTCAGTTGGATTGAGGAGGAGGATTTTGTCATAATCTGAGGAGAGGTGCCGCCATTTGCCATAATGTTTATGAGAGTGTTTTTATCAGTCCACCATTTTGTCAATGATTTTGTGACGTGGTCTTAGGAGCTGATTCAGGCCCGGAAGCTAAGCTGCGCTCTCACGCAGCCAAAAGGGGCCGGGTATGCAAATGCCGCGATCGCACTGTCTGGTGTAAGGACGCCCTCTATGCCTTAGAGAGCGACAGCAGAGCAAACGCACGCCGGTATAAAGACGCCCACCTTTCTCTCTTAGCACAATCGGATACATCGAGAGCCATCGGAGCCGCACGCAGCGCTTGAGGTTGACCCTACCCCACCGCAAGCACTGCGATCAGTGCTGTCTAAAATACAACCAAGTGACGTGTACAATGACGCTTCTTTGCTAATTATGCACACCCATAAAACGCCGTTTAGACGCCCAGACACGCCTGCGTTCGCACATCCACTCCCCCGTTCACAAGCACCTTCCCCTGTTACCACCCACAAACGCCACTATCTGTCACTCAAATTAGCGTCCAGTCTGTGTACTACGAGCGCACAAAACACAGTGAGCGGCTCGCGCATGCACATATTGATGCTTATGCATGCGCAAACGTGCGATTATCGGCCATAGCGTGCGTTCGCATCATAGCGAGCAGGTCTGAATCAGCTCCTTAATTCAGGATGAGCATAGGGCATCCACATCTTACTAAAGAAAATTTAATGTGATCGTAATTTTTTACGGGCATCAGAATTTTCTGTTTGCAAGCACAATAGTGAGCCATTTAGTCTACACAGATAGAAGATAATATTTTGGATCTATACAATATTACACAACAACATGTATGAGTAAATGTATATTGGTTCAAACTGTGGTTTTTTTTTTAGAAACAGCCATTTACCAGCTCAGTGAATAACTTACTGTCTTAGATAACAAAGTCAAAGTCAACTGAGATGGAGGTCGAGAGATTTTATGGCTATTGATTAAAAAGGCAGAGACGGTAAAATCTGTCAATACCACACATAAAGCAACAAATATCTCCAAGGTTAGTTTACACCACCTTGGCTTCTGGTAAGCTTAGGTAGTCATATATTTGATCAATAATATACTGTATACAGCAAGGGCGTTGAAACAATTGTGAAAAATTTTATAAAAAAAATAATTTAAAGCCCCAAGTCCTGAGGTTTAAATAATTGCGAACGTCTCCGGCATGTAAATTTAAAAAAATAAAATAAACGACCAAATGTACAGTGCGCTTTCTGTTTTTCTGGGCCTCATTGGGCTCTAATACGTGCACATCTGCGATTTATTTCGGATTCGTAGCTGTGAATATAGGCAAATGCTAGTTTCAATTTATATGAGAACACAGCTACACCCAATATGACTAATTTGATGGCCATATAGGGAGGGGATGTAGTGATAATCCCGGCATGCCGATGATCTAAATACCAGCGCCGGAATCCTGACAGCCGGCATCCCAAATGTAAGTATCGGGAGTTAGGGGAAGGTTAGGTTTAGGATTTGGCACTAAGGGTGGAGGGTTAGGGTTAGGATGCGGGGAGAGGGAGGTTAGGTTTAGGTACTAGGTGGGGAGGTTAGGGTTAGGATGCGGGGAGAGGGAGATTAGATTTATGCACTAGGTGGGGAGGTTAGGGTTAGGATGCGGGGAGAGGGAGGTTAGGTTTAGGCACTAGAAGAGGAAGTTAGGGTTAGGATGCGGGGAGAGGGAGGTTAGATTTAGGCACTAGGTGGGGAGGTTAGGGTTAGGATGCGGGGAGAGGGAGGTTAGGTTTAGGCACTAGATGAGGAGGTCAGGGTTAGGATGCGGGGAGAGGGAGGTTAGGTTTAGGCACTAGGTGGGGAGGTTAGGGTTAGGATGCGGGGAGAGGGAGGTTAGGTTTAGGCACTAGGTGGGGAGGTTAGGGTTAGGATGCGGGGAGAGGGAGGTTAGGTTTTTTACACTAGAGGAGGAGGTCAGGGTTGGATGCGGGGAGAGGGAGGATAGGTTTAGGCACTAGGTGGGGAGGTTAGGTTTAGGCACCAGGGAGTTAGGGTTACCACTGTCGGGATCTTCACTGTCGGGATGCCGCTGTCGGTATTCTGACCAGTGGCATCCTGACAACCAGGATATCATACCCAACCCTATGGGGAAGTCTGATAGACCTGTAATGGCATGTTGGAGGTCTGATGGTCATGTGGGGAGGTCTGACGGGCATGTATGGGACACATGGGCAGCACGCATGGACACATGAGTAAATCTAAGGGGCAAGTGTTTAGGTCTGAGCGGTATGTGGATAAGTTTGAGGTGTATGTGGGGAGGGTTGAGTTCACTTATAGAGTTCACGTGAGAAGTACTGTACATGTGGGATTTTAGGGAGTGGGGGGATTATGTGACAAGTGGAGGTGTGAGGTCATGTGGGGCTATTTGGAGCAAGTGGTGATCTAAAAAAATGTCTGGGTGCTGGGGAAGCATGGATATACCCCCTTATTTAATACGCACGTTGCAACCCAAGTCAGTTAATCTGTCACTGCCACCACCGCCCCTCCCCCCTTCCTCTCAGCACCCCATAATCTAAGGGACATGTAGTGGAATTTTGGAGCAAGTAAGGAGTCTGCGGGGCCATTTTCAGATGAGTGATGTGAGTGTGTGCCAAGGTTGGATTTGGACTGTTTTTCATGCCTTAATATGAAGAAAAATGTGCGGACCTTCTGATTGTTGCAGAGCCACATATATGGTTCTTGAAGTTTATCATGTGAGCTAAATTTACATTCTGGTAGCCAAAGGAGGAACTATCATACATAATATGAGGTAAATGTATACTTGAACCCTAAAAGAATAAAAGTGTGGAAGTGACTTGTAGACATAACAGGGAAGTTAGGGCCTGATTCAGAGCCGGACGCTCTTGAAGAGCGCTCACTCTGAATCAGGGCGTTTCTCTTTTTGTTGGTGCGGCCCCCTGGCCGCTCGCTAAGCTGTGGGTGACCACCCACAGCTTTTGCGAGCGGCCAGGTGACGGTCCATCGCGGCTTGCGACGAGACCCTTGTGGTAGGGTCTCGTCCGTCGCAAGCCCCAGAGAGCTTCCTGCTCTAACAGAGCAGGAAGCTCTCCACTGACATCACTGGTGATGTCAGTGGTACCTCCCACAAATGGCAGGCGTTCCTTCGGGAACGCCTCAGTTTGTGTAGCCACGCCCCCTGTCCGCCTCCAAAACGGGGCGAGCTGTCAATCAAAATCGCCAGCCGCCCCCTTTTGGTGCGAGACCCGTAGCGACTGAACGCTCGTCGCTGGCCGGGTCTTGCGCATGCGCAAGCCAGAGCCGGCGTGCGCATGAGCAGTGAGGGACCGTCGACCCACTTGCGAGCGTTGTGCGCTCGCGAGCGGGTCTGAATTAGGCCCTTAGAGTGATTTCAGAAAATTGCAGTGAATATACCTGCATATAATATTGTGAAAATCTGAAAGGGAATTGGCCAAACAAAATGGCTGCTATTAGCAATGTAAACTGCATATGGATCGGATATTCCAGGAATGTTTAGGCGACTCGTGTATTTTAGCTGGCGTAGTCTAAATAATATTTCACATTATAACGCGAGAAATTCTGACAACGCCACGAGTCAATAAAAGAGGCCACGGAAAGTTTTGCTTTCGATTACTTGCCTCTTATCAGTGCATGATGGATCTGTTCTGACACGTTCTTTGGTTACTCTACCTATAATCACTCTCCTGGAATCCTCCCAGTTGTGAAATCCTTGTGCCAGACCTGTGTGACCTTTCATTTATAAACTGAGGAAGTCTTCTTGTTTACATACCTGGCCTGGGAGGGGCCCTACCTGAGGGAAGATAATGTTCCTTATCGCTGTACTTCTGAGGAAAAATCCTCAGTCTGAAGCCAGAGCAGGATGGAACCAGCACCCAGGAAAGGCTTCTACATTCAAGAGATTAATAAAACCAAATGGGAGGTTCCGCTACGCTACAAAGACCTGAGAGCTGTAGGTTCTGGGGCATATGGAACTGTGTGGTAAGTTCTGAACACATGACTCTTGGAATAAGGTACCACAGAGCCTTTCTGAAAGCTAATGTGAGCAGGCATGGGCAAGTTACAGCTCTACAACTGCTGCAGAACCAGAAGTCAGAAGTGTGTGTGTGTGTAATTATATATATATCTGATGAAAGACTTAGGGGTATATTTATTATTTACTAAAGGTCGATTTCATTTGTTCAAAATCGATCTGTGTTTCTGGAGCTAAGTCATACATTTACTAACAGATAATTTTATTTTTTTAAATATTAGTAAATGTGTGATTTACGGGCCTATTCATGATGTTAATTATCGAGGTCTGAATGGACCACGCTAATTAACACACTGACTCGCCGCGGATGCTGGAGCAAGGTGAAAATGTTAATTTTCACCTGCTTTTGTAAAAATTAAGTGATGATGAATAGGCCCCTTAGCCACAGAAACACAACATCAGGGTTGATCGATTTTTATCGATTTTAAATCCATTATAATCGTCCTTTAGTACATATGTCTCTCATAGTAGCTTCTACGCTATGTAGATTCTTGTGCAGTGTAGTTTCCACAATCTGGACACATTTCTTGTTTTGCAGCAGAAATAATCAGCAAACCCTGACTCCATCCCCATGAAAAGATGCTTTCACGCTGTAATTCCTTCTAGCAACTGTGTCGTTGAGGAATTGAGATAAATTATAGGGGATTTAGTTTAGGAAACAAACAACCTGTAGATTTCACCGTGGATTTATTGCTGTTGCTGCTGGAAGTGATTGTATAATGAGCTCGGTTCTGCTGATCTCCTCTACAGTAATTACCTATTAATGACACGGTTACCGTTCAGTAAGAATGATGCAGAAATCTTTTACTTACTCTGCGATTCCTTCATTCGCCGCTGTCTGTGTTGTAAAATTTACTATAGGAAAAAGAACCAATATATCAGACGGTCACAGAGTGATTGGAACGCTTTGGCATCTGAAACAATAACAGTTATCATTGTAGATTTATGTTACTTGTAGAATAAATCAGATAGCACATGGTAAACTATATGAAGAGATACTAGAGAATATGTTTTACTGTGCATGACATTTTATGTATTTTTTTTTAAACTTGAAAGATGACATTCATAGGTTATATGCAGATGGAGTAACCGGCCAGAATGTCGACAGTCACTGAGTCGACATTCATAATGTCGGCACCACAATGTGAACAGTAGAATGTCGACATGGTTCAACATGTCGACCTGCGCCATGTCGACATCCTCAGAATGTCGACTTGTTCACAGTGTCTTAATCATACATGCCTACCCTCCCAGAATTCGCGGGAGGCTCCCAATTTTTCGGGTAACCCCCCACAGCCCCGGAAGGATAGGCACTTCTCCCGCATTCTGCCGGCAGAAAGGGGAGAATTTCCGCAGCGATCACGGGTCTCCGTGCAGGGGGCGGGGCTTAATGACGTGATTCTCCATGAATCGCGTCATTTGGCAGCGCCCCCTATTTAAATTTGAGCCAATTGCGGGACTTTGCCACAAGGGGGCAGGGCTTAATTATGCAAATCATCAGGCCCCGTCGCCCATTGCCACCCTCCTGATTCTCTTACCCGGGCTTCTTACAGGACGAAAAAACAAAAGGTAGGCAAGTAAAAACTAATATAATGAGCATTTGTTTTTTTGTTTTTTATTAATTGTTTAAAATAAGTTTTCAGATTTTTTTAATTAGAAAAACGTCTGCTTTTATTTTTTTATTTATTTTTTTCTCGTGGCAATGGCATGCTAACGATATGGATGGGAATAGGTAATGAGTAGGCAATGTCTGTTTGTTCCCATTGTCTCTAAAATCCCAGGAAATTATGGACAAAAAACTGCATGAAATTGTTTTCTTTTAAAACTGACATCAACGGTAAAAGACTCTGGGGCCTATTCATCATAACTAAACTTTCTCTGTAGGTAATTAGGTTTAGAACTCGCACGGAGTTCTACCTAATTACCGGAGGAATTCATCATTCCTCCTCCCTATAAGTATCTAGTCCGAAAAGCTGTCATTTTTGCGATGACAGCTTTTCGGGAAATAGATAGTTTTCCCTCTCTACACTAACTTACCGCAGCTGGAATCCGTGCTGCACATGCGCTGTTACATCTATAAAACCAGCGCATGCGCAGCACTGCCTACAGATGAGGTAAGTTTGTGTGTCCCCCTCCACTCACCTGCCCCCCCTCCGCCCTCACCTCCCCCCTGTCCAGCACTTACCTGCCCGCACAGCAGCCTCCGGCTCCGTCTGCTATGCTGTCATGTGGTCTCCCAGCAGCACACAGTACTGTTTAGAAAAAAAAAAAAAAACTTTTTTTTTTTCTAAACTTTATTGCGTTCTGCTGGGAGACCACATGACAGCATAGCAGACGGAGCCAGAGGAGAGACCAGAGCGCCGGAGGGAGACACCGGGGGACCTGTCCAGCTGACACAGGTAACTGTTATCTACTATACGCCACCTCACAGGGGCGAATAGTGTCTCCACCAAATTCAGAAAATACATAATTTTCGGAATTTGATGAATACTGTAATTTCCATATCCCCATACTAATGTACTAATGTATGGGGAGTGTGGAAATTAATGCAGGGGGACTTAGCAAGGAGATATCAGTGATATCTCCTGTGTTAAGTCTGTTCATGAATACTAAAATAACGTTATTTAAGGAAAATGTCCTTAAAAAATTTTTTTTAGTGTTGATGAATAGGCCCCACAAAGATATAAAACTAAACTAATACATTTCTGTATTCATTAATAAGAAATAAAATCCATAGAGCTTCACTGACCTCTGTCTAACAATGGATCAAAGACGTCATGAAAAAATTCCTGTGCACCCAGGCCCTAAAGCTACATAAACACAGACCTTTAAGTCAGCTCATGTACAATGATCTTTGCTGGAGAGACGCCAGCCTGGGGAACATATTGGGCCTCATTCAGAGTTAGGAGCAAATCACAAACAACAAAAAGAAAAAGCAAAACAGGAGCAATTTGCTCCTGGGACAGACCATGTTTCAATGCAAGGGGTGTAAATACAATTATTGTTTTTGTATGCACTATGCAGGGGAAATACTGGCTACTTCTGCATATAGGGAACAATTAAGGGAGCTTTGTTTTAACACTGAAATTTAGATTTAAAGTAGAGATGTTCGCCGACCCTCGTGTTTTGGTTTTGGATCTCCCCTGGTTTTGGATCTGGATTGGTTTTGCCAAAACCTCACCTCCGTGTTTTGGTTTTGGATCTGGATTTTCTCTTAAAATATCATAAAAACAGCTAAAATCACATAAAATGGGCCTGTTTTTGTTCATACAGTATTAATAACCTCAATAACATTTATTTCCAGTCATTTCCAATCAATTTTGACCACCTCACAATATTATTTTTTTCATCTAGTTAAGGCCAAAAGGTTGCATCCAGCTAGCTGGATGACTAAACTAAGTGACACAGTGGGCGGCACTAACATGTGGCAGTTCAGCTTCTAATTTCCAACACGGATACAGTGTGTTATACAGTGTGGGTTGGATACACCGATAGTGCACTTACTGTGACAGCAGTGTCGGCAGTGCAGGGTGCTGGCGGTATCCTCAATGCGAGAGTGCCAGTGGTGTCCTCAATGCGGAAGTGCCGTCAGTGTGGTGGTGTTGGCAGAGTGGGGGCCCTGGCAGTGTCCTGAGTGCATAGTGCCGGCAGAGTGGGAGTGCCAGCAGTGTCCTCAGTGCAGGAGTGCAGACAGTGTCGGCTGTGCAGGGATACCTTGTGGGAGTAGCGGCAGTGTGGGGTCGCTGACAGAGTCCTCAATACGTGGGGCAGTAGTGTGGGGCTGCTGGCAGTGTCCTTAGTGCAGGGTGCCGGTGGTGTTGGCAAAGCAGGGGTACCAGCGGTGTCCTCAGTGCATGTGTGCTGACACTGTCGGCAGTGCAGGGGTGCCGGTGGTGTCCTCAGTGTGGGAGTGTCGGCAGTGTGGGGTTGCTGATGGTGTCCTCAGTAAATGGAATGGCAGTGCTGCGGTGCTGGCAGTGTCCTCAGTGCAGGGTACCGGTGGTGTCAGCAGTGCGGGGGTTGCTGACGGTGTCCTCAGTACATGGAATGACAGTGATGCGGTGTTGGCAGCATCCTCATTGCAGGGTACCGGTGGTGTCAGCAGAGCGGGGGTGCCAGCGGTGTCTTCAGTGCAGGTTTGCTGGCTGAGTCGGCAGTGCGGGGGTTGCTGACGGTGTCCTCAATACATGGAATATCAGTGTGGGAGTGTTGGCAGTGTCCTCAGTGCAGGGTACTGGCGGTGTCAGCGGAGCGGGGGTGCCAGCGGTGTCCTCAGTGCAGGTTTGCTGACTGTGTCGGAAGTGCAGTGGTGTTCTCAATGCAGGGTGCTGGCGGTGTCAGCAGTGGGGGTGCCGACAGCTAGTGTGTCGGCAGCGAGGGGTACCAGCAGCAGGTGTGTCGGCAGCGGGGAGTGCCATCTTCTTTTAACCATGCATTTCAATGGGCTTAACGCTGATTGGCTGAGAGCCATGACAGACGGTTCTGTTAGCCAATCAGCGCTTTGCCCATTGAAGGCAAAGGGATTTTTAAAAATGGCCGCTCAAGGCAAAACCTCGAGATCCGACAGAGGATCGCAAGGTTTCGCCTCGATTAGGGATCCGGGGCAGGTGGAGAGATCCGAGGGGCGCCGCGGATCGCCCCGGATCCCCGAAGTTCAGGTGTGTCCGGTTCTCAGGGAACCAGACCCGCTCATCTCTATTTTTTACTGACATGGTAACTGCATACTTGCCTACCCTCCCGATTTGGTCGGGAGCCTCCCGAAAATCGGGTGCCGCTCCCGACCTCCCGGGAAGGCAGGCAATTCTCCCGGCTGCCGCTCACCCTTCCTATCCCCCCGCTATAACCCCTGCAGCCCCCGCAACGGGGGGGGGCGGTGACGCGATTCGCGTCATTTTATCGGCATTGTGTAGCGGGGGCGGGGCCAAACTGACGCGATCACGTGACTCCGCCCCCACCACGCCCACAGGTGATGTCACCCGGCCGGCCACTCTCCCTGGTCTCGGCCACGCCCCCCCTGTCCTGCCGATCTGGCTGCTCCCTCCCGGAAGGAGCAGCTAGAAAGTCGACAGGTATGGGTAACTGTGGTTATAGAATTGCAAGCAGATAGATGTATGATTTTGGATATCAACATTAAGGGACAGGACCCAAGGATGATTAATGTTTATGGGCCATAGACCTCCTGGGATAGGAAATGTCTCTTTATGAAGATTAAACCTCTCCTTTTTACGGCTCAGCAGGTTATCTTTGGTGGCGATTTTAATACTGTTGTTAGGCCAAAGGACAGGGGACGTTCAAGGAGACCTCTGGGCCCTGATTCCCATTTTTTAGTTAGTATGGTTAGTCAGGCTGGTCTGGTGGTCGTGCATATTCGTCACTCCCCTGACCTCACGGGTGGTAGCCATAGGTTTAGAATAGATAGGTTTTTTGTTAAAGAGTCTTCTAAAACCTCATCCCTAGGGGTGAAGTTGGTGGAGTTCTCAGATCACTGTTTTCTCTCAGTAACTTTGAATGCCTCAGAAACCCCTCCGAAAGGGCGGAGCCTATGGCCCATGAACTCGGAGCTTCTAGAGGAAGAGACAGTTAGGCAGTCCTTCACGGTTGTCTTTCAATCTCAGGAGACACTTCTAGAGGCTGGTTGGAGTAGACCAGAGTGGTGGGACGTGATAAAAAAGAGAATCTGTAAGTTTTTCTGTAGGCTCATAGCCAAGAAAAATGTTATAAAGCAGAATGCTTACCATAACCTGAGAAAGAAATTAGTTTTCTTGATCTCTGAGGAGGGATATAGTGGGTAATCTCCCGGGTGTGGATGCAGATGAAGGACTTTCAGTATAACCGGCTGGCATCCTTGGTTCTGGAGAGGGATTACGGAACATACCACTCACCGGATCCTCACCAGAATTGTAGAAGGTCAGTCGATGCCAAACAGATCAGAGGACTGGTAGACGGACAAGGTGTTCTTCGTATTGATAAGAAGGGTATTCTGGACGTCATTGTGTCTTATTATTCAGATCTTTTGTCAGAGAGAGGATGAAGGAATTTCTGAGGGGGACAATAGGTCTGGATCCTCAGGTTGTGTCTCTTGACTCTTTGGAGTGACATAACGGTGGAGGAAGTTAGGAAAGCGATAGAGGGGTTAAACCCCAAAAAGTCAACAGGACCAGATGGGTTAACATCTGAGTTTTATAAGACCTTTTCAGACATCCTAATTCCCCGCCTAGTGGAAGTGTTTAATGAGAGCCTGTATGAGGGAATTGTCCCTCCTTCCATGAGGTTATTCACTTTTATTTTACTGTCGAAAGTAAAGGACCCATCTTGTATTGAGAACTGGTGCCCCATAGACCTTCTTAATACGGACAGGAAAATTCTATTAAAAGCCCTGTTTAATAGGCTATCGGAAATTTTCGGAGATGTTGCTTTCACCTGCTCAGCACTGTACATTGAAGGGTCGTAGCACGTTTAGTGCTGTCCTTGATGTCCGGGAGACCATTGAGCGGTGCAGGACTGAAAAGTGGGGAAAGTACCTACTGGCATTGGATCAGTCTAAGGCCTTTGACAGGGTAAATCATGAGTACCTTTGGGCCCTACTGAAATGGTATGGTCTTCCAGAGCGGGTGGTGAATTAGCTGCAGACTATTTATCGTCAGGCTGGAAGCTTCCCACTTGTGAACGGTTGAGTGGGTCCCACTTTTGGTGTGGGCTCTGGTGTCCGTCAGGGTTGTTCCGAGCCCCCTCTTAAATGTTTTCGCAATCGATCCCTTCATCAGTAGGGTAGAGAGTGGAACTGTGGGGGTGGGGATGCAGCTGGGCCCGGAGTCCCCACTGAGGGTGGTGGCCTATACGGATGACGTCATGGTGGTTCTGTCTTCACAGGCAGAGGCCCGTGATGTGAAACACCTCATATGTGAATACTCTGAGGCCTCGTGCTCCAGTGTAAATCATGAGAAGTGTGAAGTTTTCTAGATGGGGGAGGACAGCTTCCCTTAGGTCAGTCAGCAAATCAAAATTCTAGGCATCAAATTTTACCATGGTAATTACGCCTCCCTAAATTGGGATAAAAAGCTGGAAGATGCAGCCAGGAAGGTAGAGAGCTGGAAAAGATGGAAGTTATCTTTGAGGGAAAAGGATGACCTGTGCAAAACTTACCTGATTCCTATTTTTGTATATGTCAGCTACGTGTGTTTTTTGCCTCAATCTATGTGGTCCAGATTAAATTAATTGTTCTTCCTGCTGTTATGGGGGAATAGGATGAATATAGTCAAGAGGGGCATCACCTACAGACTGAGGAAAGACAGGGTTTAGGCATGGTATACCCTGTCGTCTTTTTTGTAACAGCCTTTTTAAAACTGGACGTTGGGAGTATGTTTTTAGATGCTCATCCTCGGTGGGTAGAGTGATTCTGATTGTGGGTGTCTCCCTTCCTCAGTTTGTGTATAGAGGGAGGCCAAGTGAGAAGCTTTTGGATTCAACATGGTTACCTTCTGATCTACATCATCCAGAGCTTGAAGGTGATAAGGCAATATGGTGTGGAAGTGGGTGAAGTCAAAAACTTTTCCAGAAAGGAGTTGGGGAAAAAAATTTTGCAGGCCCACTTCCATGTCCAGAATCAGTATGAAATACGGTTCGATTCCCGGCAGCGCCTGGCCGACAGATGAGCAGAGCCCGGCAGCGGAAGCCCGACAGCGCTGGAAATCCCGATCGTCGCTAAGGTAAATATAAACTAACCTAACCTGACCCCCTAACCCTAACCCTCCTTAGGGGTGTCTAACCCTAATCCCCCCCATTCCCCGCTGCCTAAACCTAAGTTCCCACCGGGGGTGCCTAACGTTAACCCTCCCTCCCCCTAGCCTAACCCTAACTCTCCGGGGGGGGTGCCTAACCCTAAGTCCCCCCCCACGGGTGCTCTAAACCTAACCCTCCCCCCCCGGCTGTCCACTCGCGGCGCCCGGCATCCCTTTGATCATGGTGCCGGGCGCCGGTCTCCCGGCGTCGGGGAAATGTCAGGCCGGGATATGACAGTCGGGAAGCCGGCTGTCAGTATTAAGGCAGCCGGTTTCCCGATTGTATACCCCATGTCCTGCTGTCACTGATGGACTGACCAGACTATGTCGCTTTGGCCGGGTTAACTCTGTTAAAATTCCCAGAGGATACAGCAAAAGTTTAAAGATATTGCCTCGCTCTCTTTTCATGGAAAGCTTTATGTTGGAGGGAACCTCAGATGGAGGAATGCCAATGATCGTGGTTGCCCACGGGAGGAGTGTCCACGGGTGGAGGAGACCATGGACCATTTCCTGCTTGAGTGTCCCTTTAATGTAAAAGTTTATAATGAGACTGGATGCTGTCAGCTGGTCTCGTTGGTGGAGCCAGTTGAAGCCCCCTTGAGTGGGTGGTAGACAGTCTTTTCTATGTCCAGCTATGGGTTCTTTTTCTTCTATCACTCCCCCGTAGATTTTATGATTGTTTTTTGTTGGAAAGGTTTGCATACATCTACTTGTAGGTGTTAGATAGTGGTGAAGGGTAATGGTAGGTTAAGTTTAGATATGTTTGTGTGTGATGTAGATAGTTTAGGGGTGTCTTTAAATCCTTGCTTAGTTTACCCTTGGAGGGAGTGGATTGTATATAGGTGGTAGGTTCACTTGTTTGTATTAGTTTTCATTTTGTAGGGATTTAATATGATGAAATATTACGGTTACCTATGTTTTTTTGATTAAGTATAATTATTCTATTTTATGTATTTATTTATATTTTATGTTACAAGTTTTAAATAAAATGAAGCATGTCCTGATATACTCGGTGTTGCTGGGGGCCCTGCTCCTCCCACTATATAACTCTCAGTCTGTGGATTCCTGCTGCCTTCATTCTCCTGCTCACATCATGTCACTGTCCTTGTCACATGCAGCCCTGTCCTGACACATCACTCATCTCCTTATATACTCTGTGCTGCTTGGGGGCAGAATCGGGGGATGGGCCAGACTGTTGCCATATGTAGGCCCCGCCCCTTTCTGGGAAAGTCCTCAATTTGCGGGTCCACAAGGAGAGGGCGGGGCTAAATGACGCATATCGTGTTGTTTAGCCCCGTCCCCTTCTCGCGTTCCCGCAAATTCCCCATTAAATCTCCCCATCCTGCTCGCTTCACTAGGAAGTGGGCAGGATGCGAGAGATCTGCCTACACTTCCGGGAGTGCGGGGGGCTACCCAAAAAATTGCAAGCCTCCCGCGACTTCAGGGAGTGTAGGCAACTATGGTGTTTTCTCTCCTACCTAAATGGACAGGTCACTGTTTCCTACAAAATCAGCTCACTCATCTCCTGAAAAACACTTTTTGTGCTGCTGTGAACATTCTAGGGGGGGTCAGGTTTCATTTAGCACAAGGTCTGGCTACATGCATTTCCGGGTATTAGAGAATGGAGAGCATCCCTTATTTACCAAATATAAGCAATACTAATTACCTGTAACATCCTGTAGACGCTCTGCAGTGCAGAGTGTCATCACACAAGGCTCTTATGGAACCTCGCACTGAATCACCCCCAAAGGATTTGATGGGATAGAAGTTGTTCTATCCCAGACTACTTCAATACTGGGGCTAACCCGGATGAGCAAGAGATGAAGAATAAAAGACAGTCACAGGGGGAGGTGCTCTCTGTCCCTAGGACAGCCAGTCCTAACTCGCGATTAGCAGAGAGAGCTTCCAATGAGAAGTCACATCTCCTGCCTTGCCGTCAGCACTAGCCGGCTTCTAGAGGCTGCAGCCGATTCCGTGCCTAGAAGCTGCTGTTTGTGCGCAGGTCCTGGTACCTGTCAGATACATTGAGCATGTGCATTGGACCTGACAGGTGCCAGGACAGAGTCAGACAGTACGCCGGGACAGATAGAACGCTGAATGGCGGATCCTCTCATCAAACAGGGTAGAACCTGCCATTGGTATTGGTGGAGGGGGGTGTCAGGGTGATGCCTTGACCTGGGGCACATAGATACCTTCCACCAGCACTGAATAGTCCCCCTCATCATCTAAATATTCTATCCCTCTTTGCACATATAGGGGCCTATTTGTTACTGAATATTTGCTCATATCCCCAGAAATCACCCGCTTGTGGGCTATACCACACAGGACTTACCAGGTGAGGGCTCCTCCGGAACGCTCCCCAGCAATGGCCACCGCACATGCTGGTCAGTAAACCACAGGGGCATATCTATAATGGGTGCAGTGTGTGTGGTGCACACGGGCCCCTGGGCACACCCTGCACCCATATTTTTAAATACTTACCTCTCTGAAGTCCCGCGTCGGCTGTCGCAGCCCTGAAAAAAAAAGCCTGGAAAATGCTGCCGCGCCCGTTTTCCTGGTATTTTGTGCATGCACAGTGGAGAAATCATGGGGAAAATGGTGGTCGCGCTATTTTCCCAGTGACCTGCGCATGTGCAGTAGACTCTGGGCACAGAGTTAGGAGCTGATTGGTTGGTACTTTTTCTCCCTCCAAGGCTTAGTACATAGAACCCTTTGTCATAGGACTGTGCTGATACTGCATATACATTAGATTATGAAAGGTTAGGTCAAAGTTGGAATCCATCCCATCAATATCCTATACTAACTTTAAGCCCATACAGTATGTCATACATAGGGCCTGATTCAGAGCCGGACGCAATTAGCGCTGGCTCGTCCAGAAAATAGGGGTGGCTATTCAAATGAACCGTTCGCTCTTTGCGGTCTGTTCACGCCTCTAGGTCTGAACGAGCGAACAAAACCTGCGGTCGTTTTTTGGGAAACTACGCCCCCTGGCCGCTCGCATCCTACGTCATGTCCGCTATTTATTAGATTAATCGAGTACATCGACCGGGGTATGAGCTGCTCGCTATTCTTGTGGTTGGTTTTTGCTACCACAATCTTGCGAGCAGTTCTGGCTATAAAATAACCCAGTGACGTGGTCAATGACGCTGCTGTTTTAATTATGCACACCCATAAAACGCCCGTTTTGACCTTTAAGCACGCCTGCGATCGGATCTCCACTCCCCGTTTTCAAGCACCTTCCCCTGTTACCACCCACATACGCCTCATTCTGTCACTCAAATTATCAGGCATTCGCTATTTTGCGAGCACATGAATTTCGACCGCACTGACTGGTTCGCGCATGCGTATAACGATCCGTACGCATGCGCAGTTGGGCAAACATCGCTCGGAGCGAACGAGAGGCCACTTACGAACGGCTCTGAATCAGGCCCATAGTCCGTACAGAGTGATTCACGATTTTTCATAGCCCAGGGCCAGGCAATTTTCCATAAATATTGATGAGCTGCCAGAACACAGGTTTAGGTTACCCACATGTATTGTAAACTACAAAACCCAATAATCTGATTTGTACAACATCAGTAAAGATTATCAGAGGTCCTGGATGCAGTGACCTAGAAATAGAACTTTCTATAGAGTTTATAATACTCTCAATGATTAACCCTTGGTTTCTGCTTAATGAGAAAGCCAGAATATATTAGCATTCTCTCTGCAGTGTTGTCTAATTAACAAGAGCAAGCAGCTAGCAAATACTGTATTTAGAGAGATAAATACATTGGGAATTATTATGAGCAGAGCTAATAAGCAGATCGGTGAATGTTGATCACTGTGGCATGAAAATTACATTATGTGAATTGGGTTTTTATGCTGATTTAACAGCTGGTCTCTCTTATACGTAACTTGCTTAGTAAACTGCAGAGAGACGAAAGCTTTGTCTGGCTCCGACATAGAACACGGCTCATTAAACAGTGCCCGAAAGGTGCTTCAGCAGCGTCTGCCCGTAATCAGGACTCAATTAAACAAACATTATTCTGAATAATGACTGTTTTTTTAATTCAAGTTAGAGTTTTCTTACAGCCGTGTGGTACTGGAAAGCCAGCATTTTACCATGTTCATGGCAAAAGGGCCACAAGGTGGCACTATTCTATTGCTGCCTACGCATTATTCTGTCAGAGAAATAGATGGGAGGGATCACCCTGGTTTAATAAATGCAAATATGCAATGAGATTTGTTTTGTTCCTGTTCTGAATGATTTATGTCCTTGTTTTGCTGAATATGTCAATACTGATTCATGCAAAGTAAACCACCCAAATCATAAAAGCAGGCAGAGATTCGACCGATACAGAGCGGAGTTTCCTAAACCGTGACCTCAGGGAACTCTGGGCCTGATTCAGAGCCGGACGCTATTTGCGGACACTCGTTCTTAAAAAGGGGCCAGATATTTAAATGGAGCGCTCGCTCTTTGCGGTGTGTTGACGCCTCTGTCTGAACGAACGTCCGAAAAATGCGCTCGCTATTTTGTAAAGATGCCCCTTTGCCGTTCGCATCACACGTCATCTCCGTTATTTATTAGATTAATCGGGAACATCGAAAGGCATCTGAACTGCTCGCAGTGCTTGTGGTAGGATTTACTTCCCGCTATCACTGCGAGCAGTTCAGGCTAAAAGACAACCAAGTGACGTGGTCGATGACGCTCCTTTACTAATTATGCACTCCCATTAAACGCCGTTTTGACCGTTTGGCACACCTGCGTTCGGATCTCCACTCCCCCGTTTTCAAGCACCTTCCCCTGTTACCACCCACAAACGGTACATTCTGTCAATCAAATTAGCAGCCCCTCGTTGTTTTACGAGTGCACGATTTTCGACCGCAATGACTGGTTTCCGCATGCGCAGTTGTGCGAACATCGCTCAGAGCGAACGAGCGGCCGCTTACGAGCGGCTCTGAATCAGGCCCTCTGAGTAACCATATATGATCAAGAGATGGCTACACCAAAATGACTGAGGTACTAATAAAATGACTTTACTTATCTTTATGCAGTTCAGTCAAGGATACCGCGGCCGGGGAGCGCGTTGCCATAAAGAAATTGCTGCGACCATTCCAGTCACTGGTACACGCCAAAAGGGCCTATCGGGAACTGCGCCTACTCAAGCACATGAACCATGAGAATGTAAGTCCAGTGCTGGGACCACCTATGGCAGTAGAGGGGGACTGATAATACTGGACCTGTGGGCTATTCTACCAGTGGAAAGCCATTATGGATAGGGGCACCTTGGGGGGCAGGGGTGCAGGTACTAATTACCCAGGTCCGCCATAGTCTGAGTGGCACAACAAAGTTGTGGAGGAAGAGAATGGTCCCTTTCCTGGAACATTGTCGTGCCCCGTCTTTCCCAGGCCCTCAGTTTGTCTTGGCGGCCCTGTTATGGGCAGGAATACAGATGTAGTAATACATGATAAGCTGGCAGCAGGGTTCTCTTGCTGGAGTATCATGGCTATCACTATTTACTTAGTAGAAACCCTCTGCTTGTATGTATCATTAGATGACCACATACAGAGTCTGATCAAGAGGGCCCTGGCCAGATTAGAGTAATCCAGGTCCCTCAGCCCTTCACTGGGCACTAGACCATCTGCGCCCAACTTCATTCTCTCATATCTCTCTATTTGCCTGGTAGAAAGCATAACCTATTAGCATGTGCTCTATGCAGATGCTGTGTTGGAGTTATAACAGCTCCGCTGCCCATCGGGCACAGAGGAACTGTAAGAAGCAGCCACCCAGGAGAGGCAGTCTCTGGGTTGTTTTTCAGCATTGGAGGATGGCAAAACCATGTCCCTCTGCAGGTGGGGCAGACATGGGATTTGGAAGGGACGTGTCCTAGCTAAAATCTAAATTCCAGTGTAATTATAAAGCTGTCTAGTATTTGTGGGCTACTAGGGATGGCCTTTGGTGGGGTGTCCATCGATTCTTCCATCAGTGATTACCATCGATGACCCAAAACCATCTATGGTAAACCATCGATGGGGTGCACCCCTCGATGGCCACCACTGCTGGGGAGAACGGCTGGCGCAGGCCAATCAGAATCGGATCTTAGCAGGCCGCTGTCAGGGGGAGGCTGCAGCCCCAAGGTAAAATCCGCCACTGATCATTTCACCTAAGACATATTTTTTTTATATTTTCTGATTCATCCAGTTTTATAGAATTGCCCCCCCCCTTAAAAAAAAAAATATTGACTTTACTCATGAGTCTGATAGGTTAGCATAAAAGAAGTTGCCTACTTTGGGTGAAACGGAGCCCTCCTATTTGATATACAATATATTAGTGGGGAGATTGATTAAGAAGTGGTTATCCAAGAGTCCACGACCACGTTTAATGTTTCCCTAACTAATCCGGTCTGAAAAGTTTATTTTATGAATTACTCTCTGATTACAGGTCATTTCCCTTCTGAATGTCTTCAGTCCTGATGAGTCGATGGCATTATTTCAGACCTTGTAAGTAGCTAATTAGAAAGTGCATTAGGCACTATATCCAATGAGTGGCCACTTTATAATGTACATCTCTGTAATAACAAGTTGTTCCCCATTTGCTTTCAAAACGTCCTGAAAATGGGCATGGACTCATAGTTGTAAAACGTGCGGCCCATGGTTACTCCACAGTGTACTATAGGTGTAAATTAACCAGTAGTGGGTCTTTTCTCTGTGTAGTTCACTCCATCTGAATCCCGAGACAGGCAATTGGAGCAATAGACCACTGCACTAGGCTGAATTCACGTTTGTGTGCATTGAACTATTCCGGGACCTCCTGGTCTTGCGGCATGGAGCATTATCTTGCTGCATTAACCTGCAGAAACACTGTTGCTAGGAAGGGATGTCCTGTATCTGATAAGATGTTCAGGTATACTGTGTCATCGACACATTTCTCAAGGGCCTCAGTGTTCAGCATATACTCACACCCTTACACCACCGTCACCAGCCTACAATGGCATTACACCACCGTCACCAGCCTACAATGGCATTACACCACCGTCACCAGCCTACGATGGAATTACACCACCATCACCTGCCTACAATGGCATTACACCACCATCGCCAGCCTACAATGGCATTACACCACCGTCTCCAGCCTACAATGGCATTACACCACCATCTCCAGCCTACGATGGCATTACACCACCATCACCTGCCTACAATGGCATTACACCACTGTCACCAGCCTACAATGGCATTACACCACTGTCACCAGCCTACAATGGCATTACACCACCGTCACCAGCCTACAATGGCATTACTCCACCATCACCAGCCTACAATGGCATTACACCACCGTCACCAGCCTACGATGGAATTACACCACCATCACCTGCCTACAATGGCATTACACCACCATCGCCAGCCTACAATGGCATTACACCACCGTCTCCAGCCTACAATGGCATTACACCACCATCTCCAGCCTACGATGGCATTACACCACCATCACCTGCCTACAATGGCATTACACCACTGTCACCAGCCTACAATGGCATTACACCACTGTCACCAGCCTACGATGGCATTACACCACCATCACCTGCCTACAATGGCATTACACCACTGTCACCAGCCTACAATGGCATTACACCACTGTCACCAGCCTACAATGGCATTACACCACCGTCACCAGCCTACAATGGCATTACTCCACCATCACCAGCCTACAATGGCATTACACCACCATCACCAGCCTACAATGGCATTACTCCACCATCACCAGCCTACAATGGCATTACACCACCATCGCCAGCCTACAATGGCATTACTCCACCATCACCAGCCTACAAATCCAAAACTTGTGGCCACACCCCTTCTGGGAAAAAAACATGTAAAATACTATGCGGGCCACTGGGAAGCGGCGCCTTGCACTGCAAACGGGGACAATGGACCCCCTGAGCAGCTGGCTCAGGCCTTTGCCGTACCCCTCCAACAGGCCTGGGTAATTAGTAGCCGCCCCCTCATCCCTCTCGACCCCTGTGCGTAAGTGGTTAACATTAGCTAATAATAAGCTAAGCCAGTCTCTACAAAAATGTGAAAAACAATTTGGTTATTCCTGATAGAGGCAGAGGATTGCTCTATGCACTGCATGATTCATTCTGATTATGTCCTTTTATTTCCTTGTAGTTACATGGTTATGCCATTCATCCCCTTGGACCTGTCACGGGTCATGAAGATGCAGAAACTAAACCACAGTATGATCGTCTATCTCCTCTATCAGATCCTGCGAGGCCTCCAGGTGAGAATTACTGGCCCTCTGAGCTTTTTTTTATGCTAGCCTCATTTGGCTACAATGGTGCCTAGAATGGCACACTGCAGCCAGAACCTATGCAGCATCCTTAGGACACTTCAGATGGTCACACCGCTGCCCTTACAGCTCCCCGGAGATGCCACAGCCACCGGGATGTTACTCCGGAGCTAAACACATCATTTTTGTTTTTAAATTTTAGGGCCCCATTTACAAACGAAGTATAACCCCTTTAGTGCTCGCTAAAGGGGTTATACCATTTTGCTGTATTTAGTAAACAGCGGTAATCTTAGATTACCGCTGTTTGTACAGCATCGCTCTCGCCATCTAAAAGATGGCGAGAGCGATGCGGGCCCCATTGCCGGCAATGGAGACCCGGCGGTGCCTTTCCTGCTTCAACGAAGCCTTCCAGGCACTGCCGGGTCTCCCTGTCATGCACATGCGCAGACGGACCGTCGCGCATGCGCATGACCCTGAAGCCTCGTCGCTGGCAGCGTTAGGCTGCCAGCAGCCCAGCAGAGGACCTCGTCGAGGACGAGGATTCCGCTGGACTTCGCGGGACCTCGCCGGAGGGGTGAGTATTACTAAATACTAGTGGAATTTTTGTTTGTATCACAGTGATACTAAGTCATACATGGAATCCGATATAAATTTTAACTTCACGCTGGAATGCAGCTTTCGAAATTAACTCTTGGTAGTCATTTTTTACCCATAGATCAAGAGAAAGGGCACCCAGCAACATAGTGGCTTAATAAATATATCCCATAGACCATAGGCTCCCAAACGTGGTCCTCAGGGCTCCCCAACAGTTCAGGTTTTGGACATATCCATGGTTGAGCACAGGTGGCTTAATTAGTACCTCAGTCAGTTGGACCTAACCATCTGTGCACAAGCATGGATATCCTTAAAACCAGGACTGTAAGGGTGCCTCGAGGACCGAGTTTGGGAACCCCAGCCATAGACACTGAAACTAACCCTGGAGTGGGTTTCTCACAGAAAAAAAAAATATATATTTTTTTTTAATTCATGCAGCTGTTTATAAGAGTAAATTGTTTTGTGGGAAAAGAACAACTGAGATATTGTCAGGGGAGATTGAAATATAATCAGCAAGTTACAAAAATATCCCAAGACAAGGGGAGTAGACGGGTAGTAGCCTGGAATGTTCAGTGATAACATGTGACTTCCCCGCAGCCCCCACTGATTAACTAAAAATGTGACAAGTTCCTTCTTATCAGCTCTATGTAAATAAATAACTTCAGATCATGATAGAGGCATGTTCAGACACTCTGCATGCTCCAGTCATTGGTAAATATAGCTATGACAAAACAAACATTGATAGATTGTAATTCGCAGATAACAAGCATTACATATGGATTTTGCCCAACCCAAATATACAGTATTACGGTGTTTTTAAATAGGCTCTATTTTTTTTTTTGGTTTTCCTTTTGCATTTGTCGACATATATTGGGTCTAATTGATTCAGAGGTGGACGCAATGTCAATATCAGACACAGTGGACTGGTTTTTTTTTTTTACTACTGCGCATGTGCCAAAGCCGTACTCCGCACGCACAGCGACTAGTTAGCAACGACTGTCGCAGAGAGAATTTATTTGCAAAGTGAGTGTTTGAGGAAAGTAACAGGTGGGTGGCTAGGGCAGGCATGTTGGGACCATTTTCTGGGCGTGCCCTTGTGAGCCTTTGCCATAGTTGCCGACAATCTGGCTGCCTCTTCCGGTAGGAGGCAGCCAGGTCAGCTCAGCGTGGGACATGACAGACATTTGGGGGTGGAGTGGGGGCATGACTGTGTGATCGGTCCCGCCCCCTTTTACACAATGCCAAGATAACTGGCACTGTGCAGCAGTGGGAGGGGCCATGATGATGTGATTCAGAGTTAATCGCCTCATCAGCTCCCCCTGCACCTCCCACTTGTATTGTATAAGAGGGCAGCTCCTGGGGGAAATGGGGAGGCCGGCGGATGTGAGACAAGACTCTGTGCACAAGACGGCGGCTGGACCAATAACCTGTTTTTGCAAGTCTGCTGCGTACGGGATCACAGGCTATTGTGTGCATCTCTGAATCGGGTCCATTGTCTCATTGTAGGACTTTACCTAGTTTCTATGCATAGCCTAGTAAGTTTACTTTCAGACTTTACCGTAGCTGCCATTGTTTGTCTTCTCTTCTCCATATTCCCTTACATGCAATGATGAGCAATTTAATCTTAAAACACATTACCGTTCATTTCAAGGTACAAATTCAATTAGAAGTGAATTTTGTGCCTTCGCCACACTATTCAATAGCAATTGTTTCATAAACCATAATATCAGGGGTAGATTTACTAAGGAGCTGGTTGCCAAAGCTGCCAACCATCGTTTTAAAACGACAATAGGACTACACCTGCTACACCAGGCTTGTTTAGCATTTATATCTATTGCCGTTTTAAAACTATCGGTCAAAGCCGTCTCTGACGATCTGCTCCGTAGTAAAAAACAAACAAAAAAAAACCCCTCAGCAATAAACTAAAACATCACATTTAATCAGAGAAAGAGACTCCTATCTGTAATAACAAATCAGCAGGAGTTTTACACAAGTTTTATACTGTAAGCTATAGCTATCAAGTCTGCCAATAAGAGGAAGGGCCGCAGGTGACAGCTTGGGCCCTATGGCTGCTTATTGAACATCACTGCATTAGTTTGTGCCAGTGGGTCACTGTACTTGGGGCTCTGCAGCCTGTTGGGGGGCTCTGCAGCCTGTTGGGGGGGCTCTGCAGCCTGTCGGAGGCTGGATATCCAACTTCCTTCTGGCACCATCGGAGGAGTGATTCTATCCCAGGACTTCATCATTTACAGGATCCAAGGTGATGATCAGACACTGAGCAAGTTGTTAGCAGCACTTTGTGTGTGTGTGGCTGCACCTCACCTCCTGGGGACAAGCGTTCTATAGCCATCAGGTTGAATGTACATGTGTACAGACTTGGATGCTACATCAAGCACTGAAGGAAGAGTTCAGACACCGGGCTGGCTGAACCTGCTGTGGACATGGAGTTAAGAGCTCATCCCGGGATGTCCCTCTCATCACAGACCTTTTTAACTATACTCAGGTATTGTTAAGCACTTTGCTGGACATATCCGGTTGCAAGTTGCAGGAGTCACCCTCTTCCACATCACACTGTGTGGACTTGGGGACTTAATAGGGATTTCTATCGTCATTGATGTTTCAAACCACTATTCATTTGTTGTTGATGTTTTTTTGCCATTGATGGCAACCAACAGTGGTGCCTTCGAAGGCGACCCCTTCATTGGACAACCCTACCTTACAACCTTATAGACCAGTAGTTCTCATAAGTGGTAGGGATGGCCATCAACCATCGAAGGCTTTCTGCCATCACTGTCAATGGTTTGTTGCTGTTGATGGAAAGTACCAATGGCGCCATCAATGGAGATCACCAATGGTGAACCCTGTGATTGACAACCCTACCTGCTCTGGACTCCTAGGGACTGAAGTAGTTCTCCCCTTCCTATCTCCATAGCGCCTGCAGCAAGACTGTGCCATTTAGCCCCGCCCTCTGAACGAACTGATTCTAGCTCTGAAGCAGATAAAAATGGTCTCAGGTGGTTTAGGAAGCTTTGAGTTAGGTGAGCTGTATTGTAGGCTGTTCACATCCCCTATGGTTGAAGGCTGTGACCTCAGGCAATACCCCGTCCCCCGCTGGGCCAATCTGACCCTGCTTCTGATATACTCTGTGCTGCTGGTGACCTTGCTCCTTTCACTATATAACTCTCAGTCTGTGGCGTCCTGCAGCCTCTATTCTCCTCCTCACCTCATGTCACAAGCAACACTGTCCTCACTAACACATCACTCATCTCCTGATATACTCTGTGCTGTTGGGGGACCCTGCTCCTCCCACTATATAACTCTCAGTCTGTGACTTCCTACTGCCTCTATTCTCCTCCTCACCTCATGTCACTGCCCCTGTCACATGCAGCCTAGTCCTCACTAACACACCACTAATCTGATATAATCTGTACTGCTGGGGACCCTGCTCCTTCTGCTACATAACTCTGTCTGTGGCTTCCTGCTGTCTCCGTTCTGACCCTCACATCATGTCAATGCCACTGACCCTCACAGTCCAGTCCTTGCTAACATAATCTCATAAGTGGACTGGTCACTGCCCCCACAAGATCAGCACAATCATTATCTGAAATACTCAGTGCTGCAGTGGTTACTGTATTGCAATGTTCTATTGAGTTAAAGGACTGACTCTAATCCAGTGGATATCCGGATGGTAGATAGTCGACCTTTTAACCATTTAGGCCTTTTGTCCCTGTTGACCTATTGCCGGTCTACCTTCTGGTGACTGTCTACTTAGATACTGTCTACCTATAAATCCACACCCATCCAGTATTTCGCAAACCTAATAGTTACCAACAAGTCATGTTTTGGCTGAGACAGTAAATATTCCACGTGTCAGAAGTGATTGGTTGACTGGCATGGTCGGCAAGTCACAATGGCACATGCAGTTCATCAATTGCCGGCGTTCCAAGAGTTGCTTACCCCTGCACTAGACCAGGGGTGCCTAGAGGCGGGGGGGGCGGGTACTAATTACCCAGGCCCGGGCTTGCTGGAGGGGCCTGGCGGGGGCTCGAGCCCGACGCCGCACCCTCCTCCCTCCTATCTATCCGCAGCCCACCACATGCTGCTGTGTGCTGGTCTGCAGTGTGAGACTTCTCGCTGCAGTCTCCTCTGCCTGCCCCCCCCCCCTTCCTAGATTTGCGCCGGGCTGAGGGACTCAGAAGCGCCCTGCTCCCCAGAGCAACTAAGTTTTTTTCCTTCTTTTTATTTCTAAGGGGGCGTGGACACGCCTCTTGCGAATAGGCCACGCCCCCTTCACCCGGGCCGGCTCTTAACGGCCCTGCACTAGACTAACCCACTAGTGTAATTAGAAATATGATTTTTAACCAAAGTCAATGCTTTTAAACTAATATGAAAACTGCGCCTATAGAATGCAGTAGAGGGCACAGTGATATTGAAAGCACTGCAATAATCACTACAGAGAATAACTGAGCTTGGTGTACAGCTCGGTGCCTTTGTAGTATGAAGAATAATGTTTATTTTCCTAAATGAGAAGGTGACCCCTAATACAGAGGCTACACTGCTGCCAAAAGCTTATCCCATCCTGCCAACTTGTTCATCTTATGCTACCGAATCCTGCGCAGAGAAGAATTATATGCACCCTTCATTGATTTTTTTTCCCCGTACAGCAAATTTATTATAGTTTCTCAACTGCAAGACTGGTAAAAATCAATCAGAATAAGCTGCATAATAATAGTAATAATAAAAGAAAGTGGATCCCACAGGGCTATCTAGGAGTCTATCCTCCCAGACACGGTTATACATCACACAGAGTACTGGCTGTCTGCTTCCCCCCAGCTCTCTCAGGGATATACACCGAGCTCTGAGCTGGGAGCTTCATAATCCAGGTTATCATTTTATTTTTATTGTGCCTGAGTCCTATGTAACATCTACATGTATAGCGAGCATTAAATACTGGGAAAAGAACATTTACTACTGTGGCTTACAGAGCACTGCTAAAGAGCATTTTGCACACATTTGTCTGAACATATAAATACATAATAATAATAATAATAATAATAATAACATAGACGAACAAGATCATGTGCCTGCAATGACCTAATTAGCTCACTCACTTCAAAGTCCAATGAACTGACGAGTCCGCACACTTCAGTATTCAATGACCTGACTAGCTCACTCACTTCAAGGTCCAATGACCTGACTAGCTCACTCACTTCAAGGTCCAATGACCTGACTAGCTCACTCACTTCAAGGTCCAATGACCTGACTAGCTCACTCACTTCAAAGTCCAATGACCTGACTAGCTCACTCACTTCAAGGTCCAATGACCTGACTAGCTCACTCACTTCAAGGTCCAATGACCTGACTAGCTCACTCACTTCAAGGTCCAATGACCTGACTAGCTCACTCACTTCAAGGTCCAATGACCTGACTAGCTCACTCACTTCAAGGTCCAATGACCTGACTAGCTCACTCACTTCAAGGTCCAATGACCTGACTAGCTCGCTCACTTCAAGGTCCAATGACCTGACTAGCTCACTCACTTCAAAGTCCAATGACCTAACTAGCTCGCTCACTTGTTCAGTATGCTATGAGCCTTTATTATTATATATATTTATAGGGTGCCATTTATCTGTTACCAAACTGGATTGATAGCTTCTAACAGCCGGATCATAATGTGTGTGGCCAGCTTTAGTATAGTCTACAAGGGTCCATGGGGGGGATGGGTGTGTGTCTATGAGACAGAGCTCACGTGGACGCCCCTGCGTAGGGGTGCTAGCAGTAGTACAGTATGTCAGTAGAAGCAGGAAGAATTATACATCCCTTATACAATCTCAGCATTGCAACCACTACAGATATGTACTATAGGAAGCACATTCCTTAGATAGATTCATAGTTCTGTGGGAGTAAAGACTGGAGGCCGGAGAATATCTATCTTGCTTATACATGTTTACAAATGACTCCCTCTTTCTGAATAGCCTGGAATGCGCTTTGTGCTGACTTCTGAGAGCAACATACAAGAATCTACGTCTGACGTGTCCCATCTAGGACACCAATGTGTAATTGTTGCATGTTACCTTGATTTCCTGGATGTTGCAAAGTGTGGCATTTAGGGGTCGCTGCAGGGTTGAACGCACACCGGCCGCAAATGCGCTCACACTGCGCACACGGAAATAAATACTGATGATCACTGGTATGCAGAATTGTACGGATCTCTTTGACGGCACCACCCGGAAGTAGTCATCGGCATTATTCCTGGTGCAAGAGACGCATCTTGGAATCAGACAGATATTTGCGTATATGCTCCACTCTGTAGAGCCAGCAGGTGCGTCTACGTACCCTCAGAGCACTTAGTCTATGTGCAAATACCCCGTTGCCAGTTACGCCCATGGAGATGTAACTGTGGAGCCACTTGTTGAAGCGTACCCTCAACTACGGAGCATGTGCTAATATATCCAAGATCAATCCTCAAATCTATAAATATTGATAAAAACACACTAAGCAGGCGCTAATCAGAAATGTATAGAAGGTGAGTTTAAAAATCTGCAAAACAAATTATGAACCTGTGTAAGCTCAAACCTGTGACCAACCTAGTTGGACACCCCAAAATCCAAACAAAAAGAGTTTTGCGCTAATGTTATATTAAGTATCACTATCTCTATTGGATATGGTAGAATGAACGATCAAGACGCCAATCAATTTAGTAAATAAATCAGTTTATAATATATATAAAAAAATGAAAAATTTAACAATAACAGCAATAACATTAAAACAAAATTTCATATAGATTCATCTCCTATTGTTAGCAGCATATGCAAAAATAGCAGACCACTTGGATATAGGGCCTGATTCAGAGCCGCTCGTAAGCGGCCGCTCGTTCGTTCCCAGCGATGTTTGCCCAACTGCGCATGCGTACGGATCGTAATACGCATGCGCAAACCAGTCAGTGCAGCCGAAAATTGTTTGTTCGCTAAATAGCGAATGCCTGCTATTTTGAGTGACAGGAGGAGGCGTATGTGGGTGGTAACAGGGGAAGGTGCTTGAAAACGGGGAGTGGAGATCCGAATGCAGGCGTGCTTAAAGGTCAAAACGGGCGTTTTATGGGTGTGCATAATTAATACAGCAGCGTCATTGACCACGTCACTGGGTTATTTTATAGTCAGAACTGCTCGCAAGATTGCGGTAAGAAAAACCAACCACAAGAATAGCGAGCAGTTCATACGCTGGTCGATGTACTCGATTAATCTAATAAATAGCGGACATGACGTAGGATGCGAGCGGCCAGGGGGCGTAGTTTCCAAAAAAACGACCGCAAGTTTTTTTCGCTCGTTCAGACATACAGGCGTGAACAGACCGCAAAGAGCGAACGGTTCATTTGAATAGCCACCCCTATTTTCAGTATGAACGACCGCAAATAGCGTCCGGCTCTGAATCAGGCCCTAAGTTCCTGTATATTACTTGACCTAAGAAATCCTGCTCTAGACTATCCGTGCTGAATAGGTTTATGCAGATGTATAAATTGTCAGCATGGGCACCTCACCACATCATCCGTAAGGAGAAAACAAAGTCCGCTCCCTGGTCTCCAGACCTGTAGTAAAGAGCGTCGCCTCGGAAAGCTGTGATGATGCATCCGCAGCCGAACTTCCGAAGTAACAGGCGATTCTATGGGCAAAGGTATTTTAAGTCAGCTTGTGACAGCCCCAAGTAGCAAAAGAGACGGGTGAGTAGTCCCCCCACTCCGCGGATCTCCAGTTGATAACGGATAGAGAAGATATTTTGATGTTAGCGGTTACTCCAAAATGGTAATCCAGTGGCAGCACCAAGTCCACTGACGCGTTTCGCTTCCTTATTAGAGGCTTGATCAATCCTCAAATCTATCTTGCAAGCAAATCTGTGTCAGCCCCATGGAATTTACAGCTTTATAAAGCAAATAGCGATCTGTCCTGCAACAGCCCAAAGCGAAATCCAAATAGACTGCTGCACATTCACATAAAATAGCAACATTGCAAAATTGGACATTTCAGTGTATACTGCAAATCTGTTTGAGCTAACTAATTTTGTCCAAACTACCATTATTTTTTACTGTTTTCCGGCATTTGGGAGCAAACGGTCGATTGTCATTTGCTCCCATGCATCACCAGATTTTCATTCCAACCAGCCAGAGTGGACAGATAATCTTATAGTTTGTACCTATCTTAAGTACTAAGAATACTGATAATCAAAACATTTATAATAAACTCTAGCAATTAAAATAAGGTTTGTAGTACGTTTGGCCAAAAATGTATGCCCAGCTACCACGTCAAGGTGAACTCATCAGATGGGTCCCTAACATCCCTAATACAGGCACATGACTTACCTATAATAGTGCCCATTCTAATATGCAAACTGCAATGCAAGGACCTATATTAATTACAATCACCTAGGGGCAATTGGGAGGGGTGCTAATCCAGGCAAAAGGAGTCTCATTTTCAAGTGTACATTAAATACACACATACAGAGGGAAAAAACGGAGGCGGTGGAATGTAGCTAGACTGCAAACCTTCATTTTAAACATAACAAGGGGTGCTGCCTTGCTAAGAAAAAGAAACTAAAATGTAGATTCACATGGACCGGCAGCGGAGGATTAAGAATTTAACAATGTGTGCCCAGCCGATCTATCGCGTGGAGGGTCCCGGCATCAGCAAGTGTATACACACTTGCCGATGTCGAGAGAGATGGGGCGGCAGTGGGGGGGGGCCATGCTGCATTCGGGTCCGAGGGGGTGATGTCGCTGATGACGTGCGGGAGCACGCATTGGATCGGACGACATATTGCTAGTGTGTACCCTGCATTAGAGTAATGGTGCATACACACGGTCAGATTGTTCCTTCAGATATGAACGATAACGATTTAAAAATCGTTCAGTCGTTCATATCTGAAGGAAAATCGTTCATATCTGACATGCCTGAACGATGGACGATCAACGATGCGCGTCCCCGTTTGTCAGATAACGATATCTGACATCTGATGGGTTTGCAGTCAGACTTGGACGATTCCATTCATTTTAATGCAGTCAAAAATCGTTCAATCGTTCAAATCGTTCAAAACTTTGGTAAAATCGTTCAAATCGTTCAGTCGTTCATCTGACAAATCTGACAAGTCTGACAAATCTGACCGTGTGTATGCTCCATAAAGCTGCATACACACACAACGATTTAGTTAATGAACGATTTTAGTAAACGATTTTCTACCTTGAAAAAATTAACTAAAATCGTTTACTAAAATTGTTCATTTACTATGTTCATTTAAATGTAATGAACGATTTTTTAGAACTACAAACGATTTTTGCATATTCCCTTACTGAAAATCGTTGAGTTGACAAGTCTGACTGAACTACAAACTACAAACGTGAACGTGCATGAACGAAAATCGTTCATCGTTTGACCCAGAAAGTGAACGATTTTTACAAACGATTATCGTTAAACGATATTGTTTAACAATAATCGTTCAAAAAATCGTGTGTGTATGCACCTTTAGGCTACTGAAGGGGAAGTTAGGGATAAGCACAAGGGGAAGGGCTTGTCATACTTAACTCCAGAAGCAACACAGGATCCGCCGGAAGTCATCCTGACATCCCCGTCAGAACTGGAAGACACCGCTGGAGCTGCCTGACCCGCCGGACTAAGTAAATCACCACTAGACCATCAGGGATGTTTTGTCAACATTTCATCAGTATTGACATGTTGAATGTCGACGTGACCAATGTCGACTTGTCAAGCATGTCCACAAATTATACCATACCTTTACACAAACCGGGATATTATCTTTCCTTAGAATATATGTTTTCTGGTAGTTTATACTAAAGTAATAAAATCATGTGTGGGCAGCATGGTTGGTGTAATGGTTAGTATTACTGTCTCATAGCATTGAGGTCTTAGGTTCTATTCCCACCAAGGCACTATATGTATGGGATGTATAGGAAAGATTCCTGGACTGCACACCCGGAATATATATAATGAGAGGTGCTACCTGTTGAGACTTATTGCAGGCACAGAAACAGACAAATCACAGATGCACAACTCCAAATTACTGATTATATATAAATACATTATGCAATAAAATGTTGCAATCAATAGAGGTTTTTAGCATAATCATGGCCAAGGTTATGGGCCTACTTCTGCTCCTTATAAGATTATGTATTTTATATATTCCACTGCAAAAGGATCTGTACTGTATACTAGTCAACAGAACAGGCTATGTACTGTATAGTACACTAGTCTCTAGAATGGACTGTGTATTGTATATTAGTCATCAGTACAAGCTGTATATAGTGGTGTCCAGAATGGGCTCTGTATTGTATACTAGTCACCAGAGCAGGTTATACATAGTACACTAGTCTCCAGGATAATCTCTGTATTGTATACTAGTCACCAGAACAGGTCATGCATAGTACCTGTGTATTGTATTCTAGTCACCAGAACAGGTCATGAATAGTACATTAGTCTCCAGAATGGGCTCTGTATTGTATACTAGTCACCAGAACAGATCTTGTATAGTACACTAGTCTCCAAAATGGGCTCTGTATTGTACAGTATACTAGTCACCAGAATAGGTTATACATAGTACACAAGTATCCAGAATGGGCTCTGTATTGTACAGTATACTAATCACCAGAACAGGTCATGCATAGTACACTAGTCTCCGGAATAGGCTCTGTGTTATATAGCAGTCACTTTAAAATCTGATGATGCCCCAGGCAGCTGAATGGTCAGAATTACAGCCATGAGCTTATCTATAATGGGTGCACAGTGTGAGGTGCGCACGGGTCCCACACCACACTCCCTGCGCCCATTCAATATACTTACCTCTCCGCCAGTGCCGCAGGTATCACCAGAAACATGGCGTCCACACCATATTCCTGATGATCGTGCATGTGCAGTAGTCTCTGCCAGAGTCTACAGCGGAATAAGCCGTTCAGAGTGAGGGAGGGGCCCTCACAAAGGCTGCCCTCGGACCCTCCCCTCTCAGGCATGCACACATACTATAATAATCTGTGGATAGTGGAGTATATTTTTCCTTTTACTGTCAATATAAAGTTACAAATTACAAACTTATAAAGTAAAGAATTCACTACACAGCGATGACGGCTCCTGACTCAAGGTCTTTTTACATGTTGGTAAATTGCATTTCTTGTGCATAAGTTGCAAAAATGCCATATTTTTCTTAAAAGTAGGTGTCCCAATGGATATATAAGATTTATATGAAGTAAATATTTTTGTTTTGCAGTATATTCACTCCGCAGGCGTTGTGCACAGGGTAAGTGTATCAATACATTGGATAAAACAAAATAAATTACAGTATATATGTGACTCCCCAGATATTGTTAGTGTATCTGTCATTTACACACCATATAGGTCCAATATATGCCACCTATGTAATCACTATTTCATTACTAGGACTGATTACCAACCCTGAGGCATGAGGTACTTAGAATGGGCTTAGTGCCTCATGCCTCCGTGATGTCAATCGTCTGTGGTAATTTATTAGGCTGCATTCTCTTTTATTTTGATTCAATTACCAAAATGGTTGCCATTACTGGAGGTAAATCACGAAGTGCAACCATTTACTGTGTAGTGCAAAACTGGGGGGTACAAACATTTCCACTCCACTGAAGGGCTTGTATTATGCATCCGCTACAAGTAGGCTCTATACTTTCAAATGTGACCTGCGCCTCCTGTAATTAGTAAAATCAGTTCTGACGTCACCTTAATCTCATGGTTTATGTAAACCATAAATTAGGTTAAACTACTAGTAGTATTATTTTACTATTTTACTTTCATAAAAAAAAAGAAACTGAAAAGTTACATTTAATGTAAAGGCTGGTACTAAAGTGGTAGGAGATTTACTGTGACTTTTCCCCAGTGTGCCCCCAGAGATCGCGCTGCTGCTCTCCAAGGCAAGGCGCCCTACAAGTTTGCACACTCATTCAAAACCAAGGGGTCTATTTCCTAAGCAGTGTTAGGAGACAGAGTGAAAAGTGATAAGGTGCCAGCCAATCAGCTCCCAACTGTCATCTCACAGGCTGTGTTTGAAAAATGACAGTTGGGAGCTGATTGGCTGGCACCTTACCACTTTTCACTCTGTCTCCTAACACTGCTTAGTAAATAGACCCCCACGGCATAGACAGCGTTCACACAGTAAAGCTGGGTACACATTAGACGATATTTTGAACGATTTGCCCAATTCTAATGGATTGGAATGACAAATCGTCAAGCATACATGCCTACCCTCGCGGAAATCGCGGGAGGCTCACGATTTTTCGGGTAACCCGGAAGGGTAGACACTTCTCCCACATTCTGCCCACTTCCTAGTGAAGTGGGCAGAATAAGGAGAATTTTCTTGCGGACCGGAGGGTCCGCGAGTAGGGGGCGTGACCTAATGAAGCAATTCTCATAGAATTGTGTCATCTGGCCACACCCCTTTATTTAAAAATGCACCGTTCATGGCAAATTGCAGAGAGGGAACGGGGCTTAATGGCGCGACCTGTCCAGCCCCGCCCCCAACAACTCCCATCCGCTTCTCATCCCCAGGCTTCTCCCGGGGAGAAGACAAATGTCGGCAAGTATGTCGTCAAGTGTGTATGCACTACGCGCGATCCCGCCTCATCGTCCTTCGCATCTTCAGGTCGTCGCTACATGCAGCTCAATCTGACAATTTCGTTAACTATTTTGTTCAAGTCGTGCAGTGTGCACGCTCTACCGGACAACCAGGCCATATGTTAACATTATATAGTTAACGATAAAATGACCAAATGGCGCACAATATATTGTTTGGTTTTGTGGAAGATTGTATGCACTATATCGTCTGTCCGGGAGTTCAAGTGAAAGCGGGACGGTCATCGCATTGTTTGCTGATTGTCTGATGTGTACCCCACTGAGTGCAGGACAGGTGACGGTACATTTAAAGATACAATTTCCAATAGCCCTTACTATAATCACATGTCCTGAGAGCAATCAGTAACCATTTGAAGCTTCACCCCAGTGGAGCATGTTGCCTCTCTAAGCAGTACGTGGTAACTCCCAGTAACATAACGCTATAAACTGTACAATAAATATCATAGACGGGAGCTACATACATAGTTCTCTTCACTTCCCAGCACTCCAACAATACATCTTAGTCTGTACACAGGTGTTTAAGAGAATATGATACTATAATATACAGTAGCTGTTTAGAATTGTACCAGCAGGGAAGTAATCCCTTAGATAATGTATGTCAGATATATGTAAATAGTTTGAGTTATGTTCTCCAGATCTCACTTTAGGAGAGATAAGAAACTTTAGTTACTATACAGAACTGTCTAGACCGGGATGCAGTCTGGATACCGACGGGCCTTATCCCGCCCGCCGATATCCCGACACTGGCAGCCCGATAGGGGACTAAAGATAGGCATCGAAATCCCGACGACTATCATTAGCCCCACTACAAAATACCGACACTGGCATACCGAACGAAGGTAAGCCGGGTGTCTTAGCGTCTAGCCGTGGGGGGGGGGTTAAGTTTAGGATTACCACTATTGGGGGCACTGCATGGGGGGTGGACTGCTACTGGGGGCACTATATAAGGGGCACTGCATAGGGGTACCACTACTGGGGACACTATATAAGGGGCTTACTACTGGGGGCACAAGGAGCACTGCACAGGGGGGACCACTACTGGGGGCACTGTATAAGGGGCACTGCATAGGGAGGATCACTACTGGAGGCCTGCAGAAGGGGGTCCTCTCCTGGGGCACAGGGGGGCACTGCATATGGGCACCACGATGGGGCTGCCCCATATCTTTAATTTTACATTACATTAATCCCATATGGACCCGCCTCCTCCCTGGAACACTTGAGGGGGGGGGGCGCCGTAGCACGCACGTTCTTTGGGCACACTGGCAACACGCTACTCCTCTGCCAGGGCCGCCTGCATGCATTTGTCCCCCAGGCTAAAAGTTGCCAGCCAGCCCCTGGTTAGGGGAGGGTTAGGTTACTTACCAACCCCAGTCGGGAATTAGGTCAGTTGGGGTTCCGCTGTCGGTTTTTGATCCGGCGGCTATTCCGCCGCTGGCATTAAATACCGATTCCGTCTAGATCTGCATTGGTCAGCATACTCTCCTGGAATCACTTATAATGATTGTATCCCGCACCAGTCTCTAGAAAATCTATATTGTTATTCATCCATTAACCAGTGGTTCTATTACTATACCTTGTCGTTTAATATTAGAGGTTCAAATTTCCTCATATATTCTACAAGGTTATAGTATGGTGCTACCCCATTGCTAGAAGTCTACGACCAATATTATCAAGAGAAAAAGAAAAAGGAAGAGCATCTTTACGGGTGCACTCTGAGCCACATATTGTGTTAAAAAAATTCACATTTTATTGGTATACATTAAAAGTAATAGCGTTTAGTTTCGATAATTGGTGAAATATTAAAATAGTGTATAGAAAAGAAAGAACAGTGTATTAAAATATGTAAAACAATTCTTACGGCTAATGTGATTATATTATCAACCTTTAGCATTACTGATACATTGTAGTATTGGATTGGTAACATAATAATGATTTAGAAACCTTCACTGTGAAAGAATACAATTAAAAATACATAATAGCACAGCTCCAACAGGACTAAAGCAATATAGCTTTTCCACTAAGAGAATCAAACAAAAGGTTGATAATAGGACATTAGCCATAGAATTGTTTTACATATTTTAATACACTGTTCTTTCTTTTCTATACACTATATATTTTAATATTTCACCAATTGTCAAAACTAAAGGCTATTACTTTTAAAGTATACCAATAAAATGTGAATATTTTTTTTAACACAATGGCCCGTATTCAATTCGCCGTGGAAAGTCGGAATCCGCAACAAAGTATCGCAGATGACGTAATTTCGCCTGGTGGAAACTTATTTCCGTATTCAATTTCAAATGCTTTTCGCATACGCGGAAGGTCAATGCAATGTAATAGGCGGAAAAGTTTCGCAGGTGGAATAGCAGGTGGAATAGCAGGTGGAATAGCAGGTGGAAAAAGAGTGTAGGTTTGCAGTTTTGGGGTACAAACATCGAGAAAACACTCAGCACCCTTGGGACAGACCCCCTAAGCATAACTGCGTAAAAAAAAACACCCCAAAAATTTTTTCAAAATGGGGCGGAAAAGTGCAAAGTGGGGGTACAAACTATTAAACTAGCGAAATAGACTTTTGGGGGGTCTGCAAGTAAGGGGGATTTATTTTGTTGATTGCAGGTGCTTGCTGAAGGTGTGTTTTTTAAAAATTTACTTTAGCAACTTTAAACCATGCTTGCACTCATTTTACGCAAATTGAATACGGCGAATAGCGGGGTCGCACACTATAAGTTTCCGCGGCCAAAACACGTGATGTTGGCGAAAAGTGTGGGAGGCGGAAAAGTATCGTGGGTGCGAAACTAATTGAATACGGGCCCTAATTTGAGAAAACTTAATTCAGAGTGCATCCGTAAAGACGCTCTTTCTTTTTCTCTTGAAAATATTACTCTCCTGGAATGTCCGGGACACTCATGAATTTCAGGGAATTCCCCAGTGACTGACGGGAGAACAAGGCACACACGTTTTGCCCAGTTTCTTCTGACATGGGGACGTAAGGCGAGATTGTCGCCGAATCACATCATCATGGCCGAGCTCACTGCGCTATGTCATGTTTCACACCATTTGCACCACAGGGGACGGGGGCCGTGATGATGCATTTTGGGCTGCCCTGTCTCCTGTAGGTTAGAACAATAAAGGGGATGTAGTTGGGATCCCACCACCAGAACACCGACAAGGGTTAGAGAATACCGGCACCAGCATCCCAGCGCCTGTGATCCTAGCGGGTAAGTATGAGAGTTAGGTTTAGGGGTTAGGCACTAGGGAGAGGAGCGTTAGACTGCGGGAAGGGTTAGGGTTAGGCTGCGGGGAGGGTGGGTTAGGGATTAGAGTAGGGGTACTTACCTTTGGGCATCGGTATTCTGGCTGTCGGGATACCGCTGTGGGTATTCTGACCGCCGGGATCCCGTAGAAAACACAAATGAAGTATGCAAATATGGCCAAGACTGAGTCTTGCGCTGTTCTTAGAAATTAGAATTAAACATTAATTCATATTATTTTGCTACTGTAATTGTGTATTAAGTAGATCTCATCTATGATACACACTAAAGGTGCCTACAAACATGGCGATATTTTACCCGATATGGCCGATTCCGACGCATCGGAACGACAGATCATGTAAAATATGCCCAAATCGTGAGTCCCCATTCATGATCATGATGCGCATCCCTGCAGGTCGCACATCGCATCAGATCTGCCGTGCTGTAAGGCAGAACTGACAATCTCAAGTCACGATGCACTGGAATAGTTTAGGAGGCACGATAGATTGTGTGCCAAATTAGCAGCCGTTCAGACCAAATCGTGCCCACGACTACCGGGGAGAGTTCAGGGGGAAATCGTACACATCGTGGGATTGTGAGCACATCGCTATGTGTGTAGGCACCTATACAGCACAAGGCAGAACATCTTGATACACGGGAAGTCTCATCAGATGTCGTGGAGACACCGTGATCCAATAACTAAATAAATAAATAATATTATTGTAAGAATAACAGACCACAATATCATATAAAACCACATAGACCAGAACAGTGTGGTTCTCAACCTCAACCGGTCATGTTTTGAGGATTTCTGCCTGTGGAAGCAGGAGGGATAATTACTAACCAGCACAATTGATTAACTCACCTGTGTATAATTATTCACAAAACATGGCCCTGCAAGTGATCTAGGGCATTTGTTTCTCTTATTACAAACATAGGGGGTCATTCAGACCCACTCGCAAGTGGGTCGATGGTCCCCACTGCGCATGCGCACGACAGAGGGAGCTCCGTCGTGCGCATGCGCGAGACCCGGCGAGCGAAGGACTTTCCATCGCTCCGGGTCTCGCACCAAAGGGGGCGTGCTGTCGATGTTGATTGACAGCACGCCCCCTTTGGTGGCCGTGCCTGCCAGACGGAGGCGTTCCCATGGGAACGCCTACCATCTGAAGCCGGCCCCACTGACATCACTAGTGATGTCAGTGGGAGTGATTTTGGCTCTGATAGAGCCAAAATCACTCCAGGGCTTGTGGTTGAGAAACCCGACCACAGGGTTTCACTCGCAAGTCCGATGGTCGCGATGGTCAAGACCATCGCGACCATCTTGTTGCACGCTCGTATATGCTGTGGGTGGTGACCCACAGCTATACGAGCGTCCAGGAGGACGCTCCATATTAATGGAGGAGGGTCCTGATTCAGAGCGAGCGCTCTGATCAGAGCGTCCGGCTCTGAATCAGGGCCATAGTGCGGGATATCGTCAGGTTGACCATGTGCGGGGATGAGGGAGGGTGCATGCACTGAATGACATATCGTTCAGTGTGGGCACTGCACACTACAATGAACGACTGAACAATAACATTATTGTGCAGTCCTTCATTGTCGGCAAGAGGATACGCAACATTACTGGACGATTTATGAGTGATTAATGAGCTCATTTTAATCGGCAAGTGGATATGCACCTTCACTCTAAGGCCCTGATTCAGAGCCGGACGCTCTGACCGAGCGCTCGCTCTGAATCAGGGCAGGGCTATTTTTTTTTTAGAACGGCCTCCTGGCCGCTCGCATAGCTGTGGGTGACCACCCACAGCTATAGCGAGCGGCCAGGAAGATGGTCGCGATGGTCAAAACCATCGGGCTTGCAACGAGACCCTTGTGGTAGGGTCTCGTTGCCGCAAGCCCCAGAGAGATTGCGGCTCTAACAGAGCCGAAATTTCTCCCACTGACATCACGAGTGATGTCAGTGGGGTCGCCCCCAAACGGAGGCGTTCACATGGGAACGCCTCCGTTTGGGCAGCCACTCCCCCGGCCCGCCCACCAAAGGGGGCGTGCTGTCACTCAACATCGACAGCACACCCCCTTTGGTACGAGACCCGGAGCGAAGTATTGCCCGTCGCTATCCGGGTCTTGCGCATGCGCTCTGGGCCACCATTGACCCGGTTGCGGGCGCTCAGCGCTTGTGACCGGGTCTGAATCAAGCCCTAAATCTGCTCATTTTAACACCCAACATCACCTGACTGTAATGCAATATGTTTTTAAGAAGGTACAAAGGCGTGATGTATGGTTACATGCTGCTTGTAACCTCACAGGACAGCAGATTGGACGATGTGATGAACGACCGTTGGGGACAACGGATCGGGCGTACACACTAAATGATGTGTTCATATATTGTTCCGATCCGCGCTGGAACAATATATTGTACGTTACATTATATAGTGTGTACCCAGCTTTAATCAGGCTCTAAGTTGTGAAATGTAAGATATTTTGAATTCATACAAGTGTAACTCATATCACATAGTTTTAGGTTGCCAGTATAAACTCAATTTTGTACATTTTTGCTTGACAATAGTGCTGTGTTTATTACAGGACCTAAAACCTAGCAATCTGGGGGTGAATGAAAACTACGAGATTAAGGTAAATAGGTTGTATAACAGGCAAGCATTTATCTTTTGCATAAAATCACACAACAGTAAGAAAACAATTCTCAAATACAAACCGGTGTAATATTTGGAATCGGTAACACATTGTCATAAAACTGACACATTGCTATGCTATATATAGAGTCTGCCAATGATATGAACAGCATGAAATAATAAACTGTTACGGTTATCTCATTAAATACTAGATTGTAATACGTAAACACTATTTATCTGTACTCTGGGTATTATAATTTTCATGCAATACTATATAAAGTGCTGCTAAATTTCCCCCTCGGGACACACTACATTCTAGAATGTTAAAATAATCACAATGTATTTCTTCCTGGGAAACATATTATTCACAAATCTATGCAATCTTTAACTTCAGATTTTAGATTTCGGGCTGGCTCGGCAGACAGAAAGTGAGATGACCGGATACGTGGTTACTCGCTGGTACAGGGCACCAGAAATCATCTTAAACTGGATGCATTACAGCCAAACAGGTGGGTGACTATAATATACAATACAATATTTCTCATTATGTTTGCCATCATTCGATATCAGTGATATTGGTTAGCTATTGGCGGTGATGTCTAGCCCAAGTATGATGTCATAAAAAGATGACATATTAATTAATGGGAAATTTCCTTTCCTTTCAGTGGACATTTGGTCTGTTGGATGTATCTTGGCTGAAATGATCACTGGACATGTCCTGTTCCCAGGTGGAGACTGTATCCTTTGTGCATTCTACATATTATAACTAAGGGGCATTTTCAACATGGGAGCGAAAAGTCCGTGCTGGACTTTTCGCTCCATATCGGAGGTTTGACAGGGATAAAGTATCGGGCGCGCCCGCTTTATCCCCGTATTCAATTTGAAAGTTGCAAAAATGGGAGCCGGCGGAAAGGTATCGGGAAAAATTTGGGAATTTTCGGGAAAGCATCCAGGGACCCCCGTAATGATGTCCTGACATGAGGGATCATTATGGGTACCCCCATTTTGGCCTGTGGAAGTTAAGCTTTTAAATAGCCGCGGCAAGTCTTTTTTTCCGACAGGGTAGAAGGGGTGAAGAAGAGCACTTAGCTTTTTTTTTTTAAATCGGTGCATCAAATTTGGGGTACATGAAAATGGGTGCAAGCCTATTTTTAAGTCCCTAAGGTGCATTTTTAAAATTCTTCAAAAATGCACCTGCCGCTACCACTCGCATTCTTTAAAACACCTGCCGCATACTTGGGATCCCCCCCCTGAATTTATTTAGTTAGTTTAAAATTTGTTCCCCATATTTTTTTTTTTTTTTGAATCCCAAAATGTAACTAATTTTTTTGGGGTGTCCCTATTTTAAAAAAAAACTTTTTGACACAGATCATTTTAAGGGGGCATTCCCAAGGGTGCAGGCTATTTTTTTTTAAAGCCTGCACCCCTAAACCCCAATTCTGCACTTTTTTTCGCCAACAAAAGGCTGGCGAAAAGTTATCCCTGTTTTTTAACATTGACTTTACACACCAGCGAAAAGTCAATGTAATTGAATGCGAGGATATTGGAAATAGGCAAAATGACGTCATCGGCAAAAACTTATCTCCGATAACTGACTTTTCGCCCCATATTGAATATGGCCTTATGAGACAAACACTTGACAAAAGAAAGTATTTGACTATCATATTGACGGGAAATGGAAAGTGTTATCATGTTTTGGGGGAGATGTATCAAACTCTAAAGAGTAGAGGAGTGGACAAGTGGAGAGGTTGCAACCAAACAGCTTCTACCTTTCATTTTGTAGAATGTACTTGATAAATGCTAGCTAGAAGCTGATTGGTTGCTATGGGCAACTTCTTCACTTGTGCTCCTTGACACTAACCTCTTAAGAGCAAGGGGGAACCATTTATCTTATCAATTTTTGTTAATTCATTGTCCTTTGCAAATTTAACAATATTAAACAATGCACAGAAAAACAATACATACAGTACATACAAAATGCAAAAATAATCAAACAACCAGTCAGCAATAAATGAACAGTATATAAACAGTACAAAGAATTGCAGACCCAGCTATTGGCAATACAGTGAGCATCAGTGATAATTAGTAGCCACATGAGATAGGGCAGTGCTCAGAAGCATGTGAGACGTGTGCAGTGTTAAGAAGGAAAACACAAGGGTAATTAGAGTGGTACAGAGGCAGCGATAATTTGCAGAGCGGGGGGGCAGGAAGGGAGTGTAGGTAGAAACTAGGTTGGAGATGTGAGAGAGGAGTGGCGGAGGGCTTAGTAGGGCAAGGTGAGGAGTTTGAGCTGGGTTCTGTAGGAGACTGGGAGTCGGTGTAGTGACTGGCAGAGAGGGTCAGAGAGGTGGAGCGGTGACAGAGAAAAATAAGGCAGGCTGCTGTGTAGGATAGTTAAAAGAGGTGCGAGGTGGGACTTGGGAAGACCAGAGATAAGGAGGTTACAGTAATCGAGGCTTCATAGGTGAGAAAAGGCCAGAGATCCTGGAGTTGTTGCAGACTTGAAAGTGGTAGGAATGGGAGAGGAACTCAATATGAAGGGTGAAGGAGAAAGAGAATTCCTGAATGACTCCTAAGCTGAGACAGTGTAGATGGTCTTCAACTTGTAGGGAGAGGAGGAGAGGTGAGGGAAGGCTGGATGAGGGTAAAGACAATGGGCCTGATTCAGAGCCGGACGCTCTGACCAGAGCGCTCGCTCTGAATCAGGGCCCTCCTCCATTAAAATGGAGCGTCCTCCTGGACGCTCGTATAGCTGTGGGTCACCACCCACAGCATATACGAGCGTCCAAAAAGATGGTCGCAATGGTCTTGACCATCACGACCATCGGACTTGCGACGGCGACCCTGCGGTAGGGTCTCCCTGCCACAAACCCTGGAGTGATTTTGGCTCTATCAGAGCCAAAATCACTCCCACTGACATCACTAGTGACATCAGTGGGGCCGGCTTCAGACGGTAGGCATTCCCATGGGAACGCCTCCGTCTGGCAGGCACGCCCCCGGCACGCCCACCAAAGGGGGCGTGCTATCAATCAACATCGACAGCACGCCCCCTTTGGTGTGAGACCCGGAGCGACAGCTTGGCTGTCGCAGTCCGGGTCTCGCGCATGCGCACGACGGAGCTCCCTCCGTCGTGCGCATGCGCAGTGGGGAACATCGACCCACTTGCGAGTGTACTGCCGCTTGCGAGTGGGTCTGAAATATGACCCCCAATGTAATCAGTTTTAGACATGTTAAGTTTCAGAAAAGTGCTTGGACATCCAGGATGAGGTGTCCGAAAGACAACTTGAGACACGAGACAAGAGGGAGGGGTCAGGCGAGGAGAGATCTATTTGGGTTTCAAAGAAGCTGATGAGAGCCAAGAACAGATCCTTGGGGGTCTTCAATAGGTGGGGGAAGAGGGGATGTTAGGGGACTTCGGTGTAGATGCAGGAAATGAGTTGTTCATAAGGTAGGGGAAGTCATGAAGGCCGATGGAATGGAAGGCTTGCAAGAGAAGAGGGTGGTCAATAGTGTCAATGGCAACAGAGATGTCAACAAGGACCAGAATGGAGAAGGGGCCCTTCAACTTGGCATTGAAATGATTCTTGGTGACTTTGGTGAGGGGTGTTTCCGTGGACTGGTTAGAACGTAAGCCAGATAGAAATGAATAAAGCGGGAAGAGGAGAGGAAGTAGGCGATAGTTTTGCATAACCCATTAAAGATTCTTAGAAGCAAAGGAAAGATGTAAATAGGGCTATAATTAGACAGAGAGGGGAAGGTCAAGGGAGGCTTTTTTGCATTTTGGGGGAGGCAAAGTAATGTTTGAAAGGGTAGGGTGAGGGATTGGGTAGAGGAGGAATAGTATTTATTCCTATTTGTCAGCTATGACCCCCCCCTCTCCTTCTATTATCAGCCTGTTAACTCTTTTTCTAGTGACTGACAAGTTAAGGGCCTGATTCGGTATCACTTCCATTGTGCTCTCTGCTTAACTTACACATCAGATTTTGATGAGTTGTATAAGATTATTGAAGTAATAGGCAGTCCACAACCATCGCTGATCAACAAGATGGAAAGCAAACATGTAAGTGACTGCTCTGTGTCTGTGACAATGAAGACCGTCTTTATTTTGCTGCAACAGCACTTTCTCATGTGAGGGAATGTGTTCTGCTATCATGGAATAAAACTTCCTTAGAGCATACCTATCGCATGCACGGTGGTGGCCGCCATTTTGTAGGATCCACCAACATGCATGAGAATGCAGCCTCTCTCTTCACTTAAGGTGCCCACACACATAGCGATATTTTACACGATCTGGCCGATTCCGACGAATCGTGACGACAGATCGTGTAAAATATGGCCAAATCGTGCGGAAATCGTGAGTCCTAACTCACGATCACGATGCGATGCGCGTCCCCGCTGGTCGCACATCGCATCGTCAGATCTGCCGTGCAGTAGGGCAGATCTGACAATCTGGGACAAAATGCACTGGGGAAAAAAAAAAAAAAAATAAGCAGCACGATAGATCTTATGCTTTTTACTCCAAATCGTGTGTAGGAGCTGCCGGGGGAGAGTTCAGGGGAAATCGCACACATCGTGGGATCGTGTGCAGATCGGTATGTGTGTGGGCACCTTGAGAAACAGTGATATCCCTGAGGCACGAGGAGAAATGGCGTCTCCAACATGCTAAAAGTTTGGGCCTAATTGGTCACAAATTGCAAAAGTGTATGAGCCACAAAAGCCAGCCAGTCCTGACCGTCGTCTCATCAAGATCTATGAGATATCAGTCAGGATACCAGATTGGTCTTTGTTTAATCAAAAAAGAAAATGACAATGTTAAGAAAATTGTTGCTTTTAAGCTCGAAACGTCGCCAAAATCTCGCCAAAAAGTCGATTGCTATTGCATTTGGGCAAAGCTCTGCACATTTTCCTTTCAAATAATGATCCGTGTTCAATAACATTGAACTTCATGTTCTGAATCTAGAATATAAATGGTCTTTGTAGGAAGATGCATGTTATAACATAAATCTAGGTGTAAAGGTTTTTTTTGTTTTTCCATCATAAGAATTACAGTGTTTCTTTCATTTTATTCATTTAAAAACATTTTTTTAAATAATTTTTCCCCTTCAAGACTGGAAACATTTTAAGTAGAATCAAGTTCACATCTACAATACTATATTACCACCTTTATTCACACAGCATGAAATGATTGTTATGATAATTTTACACACCTTATGATACTATCTGATCTTTGATTTCTGTCCGCAGGCTCAGGACTACATGAAGATGCTCCCGCAGAAGCAGAAGAAGAATTTTAAAGAGTTATTCCCAACCATGAGCGCGTTAGGTGCGCAGACTACTTAAGCTAAAGAATACGAAACATGTAACAAAAAGTAAAGAAGCAGGACAGTCCTGCCAATATAGGAACTGTTAGGAGGCATGGATACGGACATAAGTGGGCTTAAATCGAGGAGCATTAGTTAAAAAAATCTAAAAAGATAAAATTAATAAAGAGGATGAACGTAAAGGGTCAGTATTTACACTTCCCACACAGACAGTTCCAGCGGGACCCCTAATATTGCAAAGGGCTGCAAAGATTTTAGAGAGGCGTGCTCTATAAGGAGAGTAAAAAAAAAAGTGCATCTAGAGCCTGAATCTGAGTCGGACGCAAGCGCAAAATTAAACTTTACGCAGACTGTGCATGTCTTGAAAACAGCAAACGCAGTCTTCGTACGCGTCACAACAAAGCGTCCACAGTAGCAAGAGTTGGGTCTCCAGTGGACTTAAGCTTCCACAAACTGGCCGTTTCTGAGAGGTTACCCTGTGGACGCACAGAACAGATGCTCCTCATGGGAGTGTTGTGGGCGTGTAGCACGACTTCCATGCTTGTTTGAGGCGAGCGGATAGAGGCCCTGATTCAGAGCCGGACGCTCTGAAAGAGCGCTCGCTCTGAATCTGGGTGTAATTCTTTTTTTTTTTTGTGCGGCCTCCTGGCCGCTCGCGTAGCTGTGGGTGACCACCCACAGCTATAGCGAGCGGCCAGGATGATGGTCGCGATGGTCAAGACCATTGGGCTTGCGACGAGACCCTTGTGGTAGGGTCTCGTTCATCGCAAGCCCCAGAGAGCTTTCGGCTCTATCAGAGCCGGAAGCTCTCCACTGACATCACTCGTGACATCACTCGTGATGTCAGTGGGGCCGACCCCCAAACGGCAAGCGTTTCCTCGGGAACGCCTCCGTTTGGGCAGCCACCCCCCCGGCCCACCCACCAAACGGGGCGATCTGTCACTCAACATCGACAGCTCGCCCCCTTTGGTACGAGACCTGGAGTGACTGCCTGTCGCTAGCCGGGTCTCGCGCATGCGCACGACGGAGCAGTCTCCGTTGTGCGCATGCGCTGTGGGCCATCATCGACCCGGTTGCGAGTGCTCAGCACTTGCGACCGGGTCTGAATCAGGCCCAGCATTGGAACACTTGTCTTAGATGTTTTGCACCCAGCGTGGGGTGGATGCAATTGCTGCTACTAATGATGACGGCTGTGGCCGGAAAAATTGGTGGGCAGAGCGATGCATACGCATGACGTGGCACAGATGCACGCATAGACAGACGGATACCTTTATAAGCATAAGGTAGTAATGCACTTGTGGCTGCTTTGCATCTGCCTTAGAATCAGGATTTTACTCAGATTTAGATCCTCTGCACATGGGTAAATTTAGCAGTTTCACAAACTACTATCATAGTTTAGTTTAAATCTTCACACCCGGTTACTACGCCATGGAGCACACTAAATAAAGCAATCCAATAAAGCTACATAAAGCTGTCTTAGCTTAGTGCTACATTGCTGTAAGGACACGGAGACGCACCAGATGTCTTTGTCAGCAAATACTTGAGGATGAGTTTATAAGTGTGGCGCTTGCTGAGTGTAGACTGGATGAGGCAGTTTATGACTTTCATCTCTTCCTGTCTCACCAGAGATTGATCTTCTGGAGAAAATGTTGGACTTAGACCCAGAACGGAGGTTATCTGCCGCAGAATGTCTGGCACATCCTTACCTAGAGGAATACCACGACTCCGAGCCCGACCCACCTGCTGAGAAATATGACGACTCTTTTGAAAGTTTGGACCTTCCGATCTCAGAATGGAAAAGTAACATATTAGCACTTACTGGTCTAATTTGTGATGCCGACAACACAGACACACTATTGCTCGAGCCAAGCTACAGGCTGTAGGATTGGTGTTAGTAATGGGCCTGGTTCCTCAGCTACATGCAAGACCCAATGCGGCTGCATCTAGTGTTTTCTTTGCAGACCGCACGGGCCTCTGCCAACATGCCAGATGCATCTTTGGGCAGCTCCGAGTGATTATGAGTCAGACTCATCTCAAACCATTTCTGTCCTTGGCCATTACTGGATTCCGCACACTTGCCAATACGCCACAGGGTGCATGCAAGAGTAGCGCCTTGTGGGCGTTTAACCAGAGTTACACCCTATTTTAAGTTGTGTGCATGCCCAGGGGACTCCTATTTCAGTTCTAACATCTAGCGTGGGGTGGGGTAGGTCTTAGGGCGCATATCCACTACACGGTTCGCTCCATGAGCGATATCGTGTAGTGTGTCCACACACACCGAATAATATATCATTCAGTGCCGGCACCCACCCTCATCCCCGAACCTGCACAACCAGACGATATCGTCAGGTTGGACAGCAGGTTCGGGTGAAGTGTGACGTCAACGACCAGCGGTAGCGCCCATCGCTGGTTGTTGACGGCATATCCACTGGACGATATAATGAACTATACCATTATCGTTCATTATATCGTCTAGTGGATACGCGACATAAGAGCCGATAATACTGATGATGGTTGCTCTAATAGATGGAGGGCTGGGGGCAGCACATTCACAGAGATGCATTTGCAGCCGGTGTACGGAATTGCTGGACTTAAGCTGCATACACATGTAAAGATTTTCTGTCCAACCAGCCAACTAGTTGATTGGTTGGAATGAAAATCTGGTAAGGAATGAAAGCAAATGACAATCAGCAATTTGCTCCCAAACGCCGGAAAATGGACAAAATCTGATGTTTGAACAAATTGTTTAGATCAAACATTTAACAAACTTGTCTGACGTCATTTTCATCTGTTTTCTGCCATTTAGGAGCAAATTGTTGATCACCAGTTACTCCCATACATTACCAGATTTTCATTCCAACCAATCAACTAGTTGGATGGTTGGACAGAAAATCTTTACGTGTGTGCCGAGCTTTAGTTTCAGAACCAATGGGTCACTGAAAGAAAGGACTGAGCAACAATTCCACATTGACTTATTTTTTCTTTAAAAGAATTTTGTGCATTTTCTTATATACTTAATACTTTATTTGTAAAATTATTCTGCAGAATAGAATAATAGATCTCCAATACTGTAGCTGCCACTGGGAAAAAAACGTTCTGACTCATGGAAGTGTTTGGTTCCTGCTTTCTACCAGCAATGTAGTCAGGTCTATGAGTCTAATGGTGCATACACACGGTCAGATAAAAAGGACAATATAAACGATATCGTTTGATTGTTTATATCGTCCTTTTTTTAACCCAACAACCAAACCATGGTCAATGCACGGGCACGGATGGCCCGTGCATGCAGGCCAACCTGGTTGATATCGATCAAGTTAGCCTGTTTACTATAGGGACATGTGCTTGTTGATCGCGAGTCGTTACGTCGTTTGGGGTTTGGTGCATGTTGCTGGATGTTCGATATCGATATCAAACATCCAGTACATACAGGACAATCAGACAACGATATCTGATCGTCCCATGTATGGGCCATAATGGGTATATGTACTAAAGTGAGTTTTTAGAAGTGGAGATGTTGCCCATAGCAACTAATTAGATTCTAGCTATTATCTTCTAGAAGGTGCTAGTAAAATGTTAAGTAAAATCTGATTGGTTGCTATGGGCAACATCTCCATTTCTAAAAAGTCTCACTTTAGTATCCACTAAACGATGAAGTGAACGATTCGAATGATAACAGTATCGTTCATCATCCACAATATCGTCAATGACCAGCTGGTCGTTGACGATCTCTTTCATTGCCCGTACTTGCAGGGCAACCTGACGATATTGTCAGGTTCTGGAAGTAAGGGGATGAGGGAGGGTGCCGGCATTGAACGATATCGTCAATTATATCGTTCGGTGTGGATGCTCAATGTCGTTAACGACATTGACCCCGGAACTGCAGGGCAAACCCTAGACCAGTGATTTTCAACCTTTTTCAACTTGAGGCACACAGCGCAAGATTTTAAAATTGCCAAGGCACACCATCCGGCGATGCGGCATTCGCGACAGATGAAAAAACATGCACATTGGCTCCCACATAAAAACACACACTACATTGGCCTCCACAGGAATAAAACACACACATTGGCCTCCGCAGGAATAAAACACACACACATTGGCCTCCGCAGGAATAAAACACAAGCATTGGCCTCCGCAGGAATAAAACACACGCATTGGCCTCCGCAGGAATAAAACACACACACACACATTGGCCTCCGCAGGAATAAAACACACACACATTGGCCTCCGCAGGAATACAACACACACACATTGGCCTCCGCAGGAATACAACACACACATATTGGCCTCCGCAGGAATAAAACACACACACATTGGCATCCGCAGGAATAAAAAACACACACACATTGGCCTCCGCAGGAATAAAACACACACACATTGGCCTCCGCAGGAATAAAACACACACACATTGGCCTCCGCAGGAATAAAACACACACACATTGGCCTCCACAGGAATAAAACACACACATTGGCCTCCGCAGGAATAAAACACACATACATTTGCCTACACAGGAATAAAACACACACACATTGGCCTCTGCAGGAATAAAACACACACACATTGCCTCCCACAGAAAAATATAACATTGGCAGGCCCCCACAGAAAAAAAAAAAAAACATTACCCCCACAGGAAACATAATTACATTAGCTGTCCACACAGAATAATTATAAACCACATTGCTCCCCACACACACACACAAAAAAAAATTCTTACTGACCCCTACAGATAAAAAAAAAAACCCCAGCAAGTCACATTGGCTCACACAAGAATAAATATACATCGGCTGACAGTGCAGAGCTGTGAGCACAGCAGACTGCGGTCCAGCGGGTCTAGTGGGTGGGATGACTGGCTGGCTGAGCGGGCAGGCGTGACGTGATGTCACGCCGCCGCGCCTACAGAGGTTATGGCCCGGGCGCGCCTGAGCTTCCCAGAAGAGCTCAGTGACAGCGCTGCCCAGGCCGCACTGACTGCACTAAAGTAATCTGATCGGTGGCTCTGAGAGCCTCTGACAGCGGGCTCCGGCGGCACACTTTACAACTGCTGGTGGCCCACTACTGTGCCACGGCACAGCGGTTGAAAACCGCTGCACTAGACGATAGCGCTCATGGAGCATATCGTCTAGTGGACACGCAGCATCACAGTACTGGGATCATGAGTTTGATTACAACCATGGCTTTATCTGTGTGGAGTTTACATGTGCTCCCCATGTTTGCATGGGCTTCCTCCGGGTGCACTGGTTTTCTCCCGCACTCCAGAAACACATTGGTAGGTTAATTGGGGATATAGATTGTAAGCTCCACTGAGACAGGGACAGGTGTGAGTGACTGAAATATTCTCTGTAAAGCCCTGCATAATATGTGTACGCTACATAAGTAACTTAATATATAGCATGAATTTGGGATGCCAGCAAATGACATAGCAGATCAAATCAAGACTCCCTCCCAAATATTTGCTAGTTATGCTACAAATACATTTACTGAACATCATTCCCAGAACAAATTCTGCATTTTTATTTTAAGCAATAAAAATATCTTTGAAGTAACATAGTTCATTTACCAGAGGCAGCAGCCTAGAAAGCGAACACAATTTATTTTTATTTTTTTTACATTAGTTCCAGAGACTAATTATTTAGCTTTTTATTTATTATGAGAAGTGTGCCCCGGCCTAATCTGATGACTTTGTCGGTGGATCTTAGAGGGAATTTGAAAGTCACATTTTTCTTTCATGTTTACACAGGTTTAAGCCACATGGAAATCATGACGTTCGAGCCCAAGAGCCTGAGCCAACGAGCTACATGACCACACTGGCCCAAGTCCTCTTCATCTCCTAGGCAACGAAATCCTGGAACTTGGAAACGCTTCCAGAAGTCTTCACTATAAAAGCAATGAAGTTAGATCAACAAGGAAAGATGGATTTCACTTACAAGTTATAAAGGCTTTACCAGTTTGTCCGTCTGGCGGAGCAACTATGGAAGTGCAAGAAAGTTCATGAAAGGCTGTACCTTGCGTTTATTTCGGTTATGGCCTATTGTTGTTATACCATTAATGGACGACATTGTGTAATGTGTACAAATGTGATATAGGATACAGCAATCAATCAGATTCCAGCTGTCATTTTTTACTAGCATATATGAGCTTCTATGTTACGCCACAATCTTCCCTCAGCAGCCTCACATATTTACTTTGTGCTGTTGTTTAATGTTTATCTGCCCTAACCACCGTCCCGTCAAACTTGCCTACAGCCGGGCGTTACAACAGTCGGCAGACCTTTGTGCGACCATGACCGTTCTTACGCTCTCGCTGGCTGCAGGTTGCTACGGTAACCCTGCCCACTTCATCTCTTGTCTCTGTGCAACCAGTTTATAAAGAATTAAAGCAATAGGTGCTCTGTTCCTTCAAAAGTAAACGCTAACACAAGACAGATTGCTGTAGATGAAACGTTTAATAAAAAATAACAAAAACTTTTTTTTTTTGGTATGTCTGGAATGAGTCAGCTCCTATAAAAAGAAGAGATTTGGGAGAAGCCTGTTGGGCAGCAATAAATTGTCCATTATGCCTTAACGAAAGTTATATATAATAGTAAATACAGTTGACATAAAAAAAGAGGTAGATAACTGCTGGAAAAAAATGCAGGTGTGCTATTTTCTTATATTTATCATTGGCCTGAAAAATATTCTTTATCGGATATCTGACAAACCTCAGTATAATTCAGGCGGTTGCTGAAGCGGCAGGAGATTTTAATGTGAATGTCAATTATTCTGTATGTAATCCATCTTCACATTGTTAACAATGAGGAAATTCCAGATGCAAAGCTTTGCCCTAGTTTGCCAGCCGATAACCTGTATTACTGCGGCAACCGGAAGATAAACTGAGGAGTTTAGAAAACTGGGGAGAGGGTGGTCTGAAGAAAAAGGGGACCGGATTTTTGTCATAAGGACAATAAAAGCTGCACCCAGTGACTGGCTTAAATATGAGCATGATATATGAGATTACCAATAATTTAGCACCTTGTAACACTTACAAGTCACTTTTTATATTTTCATTAAACCACAAACGAAAAAAAGAAGTCTCTGCCTATAATTATATTATGTCACTGACTAATAAACAGGGAATGTAAAAATAAACTTTTAGCAAATCTACCACATGTCCTTAAAATGCACCAGTTGACACAAAGTGGATGCAGACATTTTGTCGGCTGAACCAATACTTATAAGAAGACAACCAATCAGTGCACTAGGAGTCAGTGACATCACAGCGACGTGTTCGATTGCTTTGGCTTGAGCATTGGTACAGCCCACAAAATGTCTGCCTCCTTTGAGTAAAAGCCATATAGGGGTCTATTTAGTAAGCAGTGTTAGGAGACAGAGTGAAAAGTGATAAGGTACCAGCCAATCAGCTCCCAACTGCCATCTCACAGGCTGGGTTTGAAAAATGACAGTTGGGAGCTGATTGGCTGGCACCTTATCACTTTTCACTCTGTCTCCTAATGGTGCGTACACACTGGGCGATAAAGTGGACGACTGAACGATAACTATATCGTTATCGTTCAGTCGTCCACTTTATCATCCATTTTTAACACCAAAAAGATGAACGATGACGACGACGCGCGTTCCCGCGGGTCGTTCGTCATCCTCGTTCATCGGGCTGACATGCAGGCCAACCTGACGATCTCGTCAGGTTGCTGCATGTCAGGGAATGGGGGAGAGAGCTCGGCGCTGAACGATATCGTTAATGATATCGTTCAGCGGCTGTGCTCAATGTCATGAACGACATTGAGCACAGCCTGCCGGGGACAACACTACACGATATCGCTCAGGGAGCATATCGTGTAGTGTGTACCCACCAATACACTGCTTAGTAAATAGACCTCACAGTATTATCCATTATGATGTGAAACAGGCTAAACTGTAATGTCCTAATGTTCCTGGTTGTCAAAACTGCTCCATTCACTAGAGACAGCCATATACCAGAGACCGAGCATTGTACCTTCCAAGACGCCTGAATTGCGTTAACAAAATAAGCTTTCAGCAACAGATGCTGCAGCAGCCATAACTCACTTTTCCTGCTGTTTCATGTCAAACGTTAAAAATGAAAGACACCAGCAGACGATATGAGCAATCCATTTCCATTTCATACACAACACAAGTTCGGCCATTTTGATACACCATCATGACCGCTACCAATCAGCAATTTCTTTTTACTCTGTATGCTGTTGATAAATGTTTTTTTGGGGGCAGGTTTCAGTCTTGCACATAGGAAAACTAATTATCCTGACCGCCAAAGAGCTCTAATACAGACTTCAAGTGACAAGCCAATCAAATCAGCACGTATAAGCTTATATGGTAAGTGGCGCATGGCCTAGACGTATATAATGGCTTTGATTACAGAGAAGACGGCTTTCTGATGATAGGTCCAATTTAATTCTCATATTTTTTTTATAATTAGTAACATTCTAAAGTGCTCAAAATGCAAGATGGACATTAAATAATACTAGGAAACGTACTGTACGTTCACAGACACGTAGGCTCTGCAGAAACTTGGTCAGTCAGCAGTTTGTGATACAGTTCTTGCAATCGAGATCATGTTCATTCAAGAGGAGAATAAAAAAAAGTTAAACGAACAACATAAAATTATAGAAATATGGTTATACACCGAATAAAAGCATCTGGCACTGCATAGATTAACCTGTTTGTTTCTGCTTTTTGCAAATTTCTAAAAAAAAATAAAAAAAATTCCACTACAGGAACAGTATCTGGTTAACACTGGTAAACAATAGTAAAAATTGTAATGAATTTTTTTTTTTTTAACTCGAAACAGCATCCGATAGTTATCTGTCTTAGCGGTTGTCCTACAAATTATTAGGTCCATTTCATAACGTCTAGAGGGGCCCCCACTATGGCTACCAGGCTAAGGGACTAATTCACCAGCGCACTGCTGAACGCAATATTCCCGATTATCGCCGCCCACTATCGTGACCATCGATGGTCGCGATGGTGATCCCAGTGCTGGGATCACAAATGCAGCAGGGGGTGTCATACACCTCCTGCTGCATTTGCATGATTGCAAGGACCGCAATTGCAAAGCTGCCTGCGTGCATATATCATATATCTATAGCCTGCGTACATAAATCATATCTATAGCCTGTGTGCAGCTTTGCAATTGCGATCCTTGCTGAATCAGGCCCTAAGACACTAAAGGCTGACACCCATTAGCATATCATGTGAAGCAAGGGGGTGGGATCTTACAATACAAACTGCAGTCAGGGCTCAGAGGGGGCGGTCCAATGCCTCTCTGCTCACCAAACCACGTGTCATATGACTGTGGGTGCCATGGTAGTTACATGACGCTATGTAGAATTATTAATAATTAATACCAGCATGAAAAGGCAAATTGAAATAAAAATGGGAATTACAAAGCTTTTTCTTATAGCCTGCCACAGTGATTAATATTAAAAACAAATACTGCTACTTTTAATAATAATAATGATGATATTAAACATATAATAAAGATGTTCCAATGTCCCCTAACTCTCAATACTAATTACCAATGATTGAACAGAATTTTAAATTAAGAGGATGGTCTTAAAGTGAAAGGCAGCTAAACTCTAAAGTGACATTTTAACTGTTGCTGGAATGAGTTTTACAAACTCAGGTCCTACTTCAGATGTGGACGGAATGCCAATATTTACGCAGATTGAGCGACTGTTTGCCATTGCGAATGTGTGTAAGCCGCACTGCGCACGTGTAGTGATTGATTTGCGTTTATGCTCATACAGGGGATTTATTCGCAAAGTGGTTAGAAAAACGCAGCCGTGTCAGCCGCGTTTAAGCACTGTTTTCTGGCGTGCATAAATTATCCACTGCGTCATTTGCGTCCATCCCTGTATCAGGGCCGCAGTCCGCAAATGGTGAACTAGAGTCTTCTGCTTTGGGAAGTGCCCCGACGCAGTACAAGCCCGCTCCTTGTTATGCAGTCAGCGATCAAATAGGTGCATTTGTGCAAAATTACACGTGCAATATATTTTCACGAATATGAATCGGTTTTTTAGGTGACAGATGCATATATATTCTAACGCCTCATTTTATGCTCCAAATATTGCAAGAACATTGCACAAAAATTTGAATCGGAAGGAATAATTTTCCATTAATACTCTGCAAATAGCATCAGTCAAGGACATTTTATTATTTTGTGTTTGGTAAAGTCTAGTTTCCCTTCAGTAAAATGTACAATATAGGAATAGTTAATGTGAACACTGCACATGTCAATGCAGTGCTGTAAATGGAATTTCTATTAATGTGAGTCCCCAGCCTTTGCTCGGCTTCTGACAATCCAAGTAGAACACTCTCCTGCCCGCTGTCCCCTGGTATAGACACAGGGGTGACCCTGGCTGCCAGCGGCGATGAGAGCTTTGTCTTCACGTTCTGCACGTCTGCCGCTATTTTGCTAATACTCTTTTCCAGATTCCCGTATTTCTGCTGTAAACCTTCCAAGTACTTCCCGGTTTCCTTTGTGTAAGCCATATGCTCCTTAATTACCGTAAACGCCTGATTGTCTAAACCGATGGCCTTTGCCGGAGGCTCAGAGCCTCCTCTGGGAGACTCTTGGGATGACGGCACTGTAGCCGGTACCATATTTCTTAATGTTAAAATGAGGTTACCAAGATCCTTTTGCTGGGACTGGTGTACAGACGCGTGTTCGTGGATGGCTTCCTGTAAGCTGATTGGTCCTTTCTGCGCTTCCAGAAGCAGGACCTTTAATTCTTGCAGCCTGACGCGATTAATGTAGGTGGATCCCATGACCCCGATAATTGCACCCAGCACCGACCCGATGATTGACCAGTTCTTAGTGCGCTCCGCCCTGGTTCTCTCCTTCTCGTGACTCTCCCTCACAGAGGCGGAGAAGAGAAAGAACGTCTCTCTTTCGTTTTCTTCTGCGCTGGTGTATGACGTTCTCAGTCTTTTTTCTTCCTGAATAAACAATGATATGCGTTTAATTTACAAAACAAAAAATAAACTTCCCGTAGTTTGGCAATGACAGGTTTTTTTTTTTCTCCCCCCTCTGTGCAGGGAGCACTATGCTAAGCCCCACCCACAATGTGGTACTCAGTCCCGCCCCCTTACCTGATTGGTCTACACTTAGCCCAGCCCTCCATGTTGCCCCACTCAGCCGCAACCTCTCATCCCTAACTGGCCCGCTTGTCTGTGTGTGATGGCTGTTGATGGCGCAAATCGTCAACAGTTTACCGTCGAGGGTGCATCATTCGATGTCCATCTCAACTCCTCTTCCATATTTACCTCAGCTGGACCTTACACTGTACAAAATACTCCAGTATTCCTAATATAAGCATTCTGCTATTACCTGGATACATCCTCTATAAGCCATTTTCTCCTACACAAAAATTTGGTACTTGTGTACTTTACGGACTCATTGCAGAGAGAACCCAAGTGTCCTACACTCATTATTATTATCAATCATGGTAATGTCTAAATCCCCTTCACGGAGAGGACCCTGACATCATCAGCCAGTGTCCCGCGTCATTCCCTACCATCCAAGTGGGCATAGAGGGGGAATATAACCTTGTGGCGACCATAGCGAAGCGTGGTGAGCCTGCGAGGGGACAAGTTTCTTCTTTAGGTGGGGACAACTATCGGTACTTGTGTACGTAAAGTACACAAGTACCATTTAAAACATTCATTGGGTTCTCTCTGCAATGAGTCGTTAAAGTACACAAGTACCAAAAATTCAAACAAAAATAATAATAAACGGAATCCCTCTAGGTGGATTTGAATTATTTGACAATTGCTATACGTAATTCACTAATATATGCTGCAAACCAATAAAAGTGAGAAAATATTCTCAGACCAATGGTAAAGGTTATTATCAGCAAACCATGGAGCTGTTATTTATCGCAATAAAAAAGAATTAGGAACACAGATATTGCGGCCAATACAGAGATGAAAGTAAAATAAGGCGTACCCACACCTAAAAACAAATCGATATAAAAAAGTGTATCTAATCTAAAGCGCAACCCTTAATTAAAAAGAGTATCTCCTTATTGTGAGGGTATAATACCATAAACACAAAAAAAAGCTAAAAATACATAAATTTTATAAAAATCAACAAACTAAAATTACAATGTTTAAAAGATGAGCTATAATCCACGATTTTTAGATATTCAAATAGCAGCAAACGGTCTCACAATGAATAAATGTATAAAACATAAATATTCATAATAGCAGCAGAATATCTCTGGGTAAATAAATATAATAATGTACTGCCAGGTGGCTGCTTTACCAGATCCAGGAGGCGAGAGTGCAAGGTAAATATGGTTGAGGATTAATCCGGAGTCCTCCTCTACCTCCCTGCCACGTCCCTCTGTCCTGGGTACAGCAGTCTGGCGCCTCCTCTCCTGCCATTTATTCATTGTGAGACCGTTTGCTGCTATTTGAATATCTAAAAATCGTGGATTATAGCTCATATCTTTTATACATTGTAATTTTAGTCTGTTGATTTGTATTGCATTTATGCATATTTCCCTTTTTTTTGTGTTTATGGTATTATACCATCATAATAAGGAGATACTCTTTTTAATTAAGGGTAGCGCTTGAGATTAGAGACGAAAGTTAGTCGGCCAAATCTTCTCCCACACCGCGTGCACGGAACCAACTACGTATATTTTCCCGTATGCCAAGTTCAACCCACCTCGGCGGTCACAGCGTCCCCATCCAGCTGTCACCATTGTCAGTGCGCCATTGCACAACCTTATCATAAAAACAGACGCAGTCTTACGTACGCACCACTCTGCGTAGCTAATTCCGTCGACGCGCCATCGCTAAGCTTAGCCTAAATACGAACGCGCTTGTATCATCCTAGTTACACCTCTTCAGCTGCAAGTGGAGATGTCACCGATTTGCATGCTCTGAATCACCCGTATTCATGTGCGCTAAACTCTGGAGCGTGCGCAGTACGAAAGCAAGCAAGATACGTGTGCAAATCGCACTTGCGTTCCCCTCTGCAGCATCCCCAATGTCAGCAGCAGCTGACATACAGAACGGACGAGGGACGTGCTTACAAGAGGTTAACGTCTCCCTGCTGCTTATGTCATGTTTTCATTAATTACTTTTCCATTTCAAATACATAGCACATGTTGGATATGATGCTATTGATTGGATTAGCGATGCTCTGGACGGACCAAATGTAATTATTAAACAACATATCTAAGACTCACTGGCTTTCTGTCGACATTGAGCTGTGAAAAGAGGAAACTGGCACAGGAAGCATGGAGAGTATACGGTATGTCCCGGGGGAGGCAAAACCAGTTACACAAATCGCACAATCTTATCTCAAAAACAGGCCCTAACTCCCTGCCCCCACCGCAACTTCAAATAGCGCAAAGAAAATATCTTATGAATTATAATCAGTTTGCAACTGCCGTTTTGCGGCATCAATAAAATACACAGTTAATCTTTTTTATTTCTGTTTTTAGTTATCCAAGTATTCATATATATTTTTTCTTTACAGTAATGCAAGAGCTCCCCCTAACTGATATAACGACACACTGGTCATTATACATCACTGTATTTATACATCTGCCAACTAGATGTGGAAAAGTTACATTTATCCATCACTAACAAGTTTGTGTTCCCGCGGTGTTGGAATACTTATGTATGATGAAACCATGACTGTTGTTCACAGACATATCTTGTCAGCCGTGCGGCACAGCTGATGGGCGATATATCAGCCGACCGTCCGTACACTTGCTGCAGGGGCCCACCGATGACTGACAGCTCAACTGAGCTGGCGCATGTAAATGCCCGCCCAGTTGAGACATCAGCCACGACACATCGGGCCGTCGATTGGTCAGTGTGTATGCACTCACCAATCACAGCTTATTACATTTAAATCATGGCCTGCAATAATAAAAATTGTTAGCTCTGCAATTTATAGACAGAATATCAACAACTCAGCGGGCAATGCTCAGCTACCTTGGCGATACTGGCACGCAGCACTAAGGGCTAATTTATCGCTTTGCCGAGATCAGACAGGGGGGATAAGTGCATATATAGCAGAACTGAAAGCTCGGATTGTCGCAAAGCTTGCAGAATAGGCTACTGTAGCTATTGGAGGCAAAGCCTGGCAAATCGTATTACTGGCATGGACCACCGTGATCCATACCAGTGCTATTGCTGGGAGAATTTATATCGGTTTCTCAGTTTGCCGTATCTTGGGATATGCCTCACCACAGGCAAATTGTAGTTTGCATTTGGTTATGATTTAGCAAACAAAAAGATTTGGGTGGACTTTGCCTTTAAATGAGTTCAACTCACTTACCATTATATCACTCCATACTTGTTCTGCTATTTTCCAGCTCTCTGATGCCCCTATACAGAGCACTATAGTAAACTGTGGTCTTTAAACATTTTAAAAGACCGCAAGGCAAAAATACAGAGTGAAGACAACTAACAAGAATTCAAGAGCTGAAGGTTAAATACTGAGCATAAAGGTTAAATGGCCAATTATTTCACTACATACCATATGGAAGGGCTGTCTACAGACTTCCTAAAAACTAGACAGTTTAACACGAGTATCTGACTCTGCATTATAATTCATTCTAGATTTATACGATCTTGCTGTTATTTATCCCTGACCTTCGATAAGTGAAATCCTGTTACAATCACACATCCTGTTTACATCTGAATATTTTAACATTTTCCAAAATGTAAATAAAACTCCCCTTAATCAAAAATGCATATTAATGGTGTCATTTCCCTGATTTTACACTTCCTTATCTTCATTTTTAGTAAGGATGTGCAGGCTCGGATTAGTTCGGATTTTCCCGCCAAATTCAGATTTTTCCCGCCAAAAATCGGGTCTCAGAAAGAAGCAAAACGTCATCTTTCATGGACCAACATCATCTTTCATGGACTTTTGTCTAGGACCCGATTTTTTTGGGGAATAATCCGAATTAATTCGAGCCTGCACATCCCTAATTTTTAGCTTGCTGTTTATTGGTGCATACACACGGTCAGATATGTCAGATGAACGAGTGAACGATTTGCAAACGATTGAACGATTTCAGCCTGTATTAAAGTGAATGAAATCGATCTGACTGCAAACACATCAGATGTCAGATATCGTTATCTGACAAACGGGAACGCACATCGTTCATCGTTGCCCACATGTCAGATTTTTCTTTCAGATATGAACGATTTTTAAAATAGTTATCGTTCAGATCTGAAGAAAAATCTGACCGTGTGTATGCACTATTATAACAGCAAATGTTAAGTAGTAACTTATCTTTTAAGGTGCATACAGACGTAACGATTTTGTAACCAACGATTTTCTGTCAGATTATCTTTCGGATTAACTGTCATATTTTCCTTTGAAAAAGTGAATGATTTTTGAAGTGTATTGAACGATTTTTACATCGATGAACGAAAAATGTTCCTTCCCTTAACGAAAAATGTTGGACAGTCTGAAATGGACGATGAACGATAACTACAAACGGGAGCGTGCTTGAATGATTATCGTTCATCGTTCTAACTCAGAAACAGAACGATTTTTTGAACGATTATGAAGTTGTTAACGACAAATCATTCAAAAAATCGTTACGTGTGTATGCACCTTTACTCATGGAAACCTTATATTGGACAAAATGTATTTATATTATATCTTTTTTTAAATGTTTATATCTTATTTTTTTCGCTATGCATGCGGTTTTTCAAAATGTTTTCCACAGAGATGCCACAATTTAGCATGTTTGAGTTTCATTTTTATTTACAAAATTACGCAATTTTGTAAATTGTAAGTTGGAATGAAATATGAGCTGCGCTCCACCAGTCAAAGAATAATTATATCAGAGGAATTTGCAGTGATCCACTTAAGTAACCTGAGTGTGAAGTCTCCCAAAGTATACATTTATTTATAAAACATAACCACTTATCAATAGATGGGTGCACTATTTATGTACTCTCAGGATTTGGGGCGAGCAGGGCGCACACGTGCGGCCGGCCGGAGAAGGGGACACAGTCGAGACGTCAATATTGGGTGCGGTGTCCAGACGGCGGCGTCATTAATGGGGGTGTGCCCAGCACCTACGGATGTGCTGGGCTTCCCCCAAGCTCTCCCTTAATTGAATAGATGCAGTGCGCATGTAGGCGGCAGAACGGCAGCAGCCAGGCTGTTTTAGCAGGACGCCACTAAAAGGGCAGGGCGCAATTTGCCCTTTAATAATCGGAAAGGGCGCGGAGCCTTGCTACAACAGCCTAGCGTGAACACTACATAAATGCATGGGTCCCAATAACTTTAAAATATTATATACATTATTAGGAAAGCTGTTGTTCGTAAACATAAATCACTTCTATACTGGCACAATTAATATATCCCACTCAGTCCTTGCTCACTATCTTTTCACCTGGATATATGTGAGCAAGGACTGAGTGGGATATATTAATTGGGGTCTATCCAATTAGCCGCGAAGTCTGCGAGTTGTCATTGCCACGGCAACGGCACCTCATCTCGCACCCCTGGAGGCCGGCTCAGAGCCTGAATCCGCACAGTGTTGTTTGGAGCCCTATGGGGCTGCGAGTTTGGGTTGCCGTAAAACGCGGCTATTGCCGCGATGACTCGCACCCGCCAGATCATCACAGCTAATTGGATCGAGCCCGAAGACTTTTCCCATATTTTACACCATTTTGTCATGGTCCAATGGAAGACTTAATATTGGGGGATCTACGCTATATCTATGGATGGCAATTTTGAATTGATTATTATTATTATTATTGTGTAATAAAGTTTCAAAATATCTTACAGTGCTGCACAATAGAGAGGCAAATTTACAGTGGTGACCACGATGCTGGGAAACGGAGACCACGGTGCCCAAATCATAATGCTAGGAACATCGGCAGACCACCATTGTTCCACTTGCAGCCCAGGGGGGTCGGATCCCGATGGTCTGAATACCAACAGATTTTTGTAAGTATTATAACACTTACCCTAACCCTTCTGTCCCGTAGCTTAACCCTAACCCTCCCCTAGTGCCAAACCCTAAAGCTGCATACACACTCAACGATTTAGTAAATGAACGATTTTAGTAAACGATTTTCGTTCATTTTTTCCAAGGGAAAAATGAACGAAAATCGTTTACTAAAATCGTTCATTTGCTAAATGTAATGAACGATTTTTTTGAACTACAAACGATTTTTGCATATTCCCTTACTGAAAATCGTTGAGTTGGTCAGTATGACTGAACTACAAACGTGAACGCGCATGAATGATAATCGTTCATCGTTTTAACTCAGAAAGTGAACGCTTTTTCAACGACTGAACGATATCGTTTAACGATAATCGTTCAAAAAATCGTTGTGTATGTATGCACCTATAAGCTGCATACACACAACGATTTTTTGAACGAATATCGTTTAATGATAATCGTTTGAAGAAATCGTTCACTTTCTGAGTCAAATGATGAACGATTATCGTTCATTCGCGTTCACGTTTGTAGTTCAGTCAGACTTGTCAACTTAACGATTTTCATTAAGGGAATATGCAAAAATTGTTTGTAGTTCAAAAAGATCGTTCATTACACTTTAAAAAAATCTGACAGATAATCTGACAGAAAATCGTTGGTAACAAAACCGTTGTGTGTGTATGCAGCTTTACCTCCACAATCTGTCAGGATTCTGATAGTCGGGACGCCGCTGTTGGTATTGTGACAGTCGCCATACTGACTGTCGGTATGCTGACTACTACCCAGGGCATGAGAGCAGCATCAAAGCATATTTTTCATGATCAATTTTTATTCTTCCATCAGCCAAATCAGTGTGTCCATATATAGGAGGAAGCAGGAGCGGGAAAGCCTGCAGTAGAAGTGACCGCGCAGCACGAATCTCACTCTGATAAGCTCCGCCAGCTTGTTGCGCCAAGCAGTGGTGACCATAAGCGATGCGAGACACTGGTTGCTGCTGTGGCCGCGCGACTAATGGGCAAGGAAAAAAAAGTGACTGAGGCGGATGCAACATGGGAAGCACTGACAGCCATGCTGGTGAATTATCACCGTTACTGCTGCACACATTACTGGGCAATAATACTAAAGATGGCATGTGACTAGGTAGTAACACAGCTGGCGGCATACTACAGGGCACTAACGCTACTAGCCACATGACCAATAATGAGAAGGGCAAAAACTGCTAAGTTTGTCAGGACGGCGTTTATTTAAATGCTTACAGAAACAGTATAATTAAGAAAAAAAAAAAAAAAATTAAAATTGGTTGCTATGGGCAACACCCTCACTTGTCTTCTTTACAAAGCTCGATACATCTTCCACTAAAAGTCTATTTACCTACAGCACACTCTTCCTGATGCACACCCCTCTAATCGTCTCCATGAGGTCTCTGCAATGTCCAATAACGGTCACATGACCACATACAGCCCATCAGTAGGCTACAAGAGGAAAACAACAGAGTGACATTGGGGGAGGCGTATCAAACCTTCTAATGAGGACAAGTGGAGAAGTTACCCATAGCAACCAATCATCCTCTAGCTATCATCAATCTGGTACATTCTTTAAAACAATAGCTAGAATTGGTTGCTATGGGCAACTACTCTACTTGTGTTTTTTAAAAAGTTTGATACATCTCCCCCTCACTCATTTTATTCCACGTGTAGAGGCATTTCCCCTTGTCTCCCGTCTGGTACTATTACTAATCCCAGGCATCACCCTAGGGCACAGGTTCTCAAACTCGGTCCTCAGGGCCCCAAACAGTGCATGTTTTCCAGGTCTCCTCACAGAATCACAAGTGAAATAACACTGCACAACAATGAAAATGTTTCCGATGTGAAAATAGTTACTTCTAATTGATTTCAGCATGCAAAGAATGAATATGACATTTAAAACTCTCAGTTAGCTCTGATTTCCGAAATATAGCCCATTTATGATGTAGGGGTATTCCTAGTGATGTGGGCAGAATGGAGAGAATCTTACCAGCAATCTGCGTTCTGCGCAGAGCCTAATGACCCAATTAAATGAATCAGTTATTTGTCTCCTCCCCTATTCAAATATATGCGATTCACGGGATTACCCACACAAGATAACTGTGGTGCACTGAGTGACAAGCATAGTGAGCGATTCCACCAAGACATTTCAGCAATGGAACAAAGATATCAGGGTAGGTGATCACTACTGTTGGACAGTGACAAGAGAAGCCCCAGGAGAGGAGTACAAGCGACAAGCAAAGAGAAAGCACCCCCATGAATAGGCCACTATATTACATAGTACTGTCGTATGCTGTATGCAGGGCAGTTTCTAGGGTCTGAGGCTCCCATTGCGAGCAGACAAAATGCGCCCCCCCCCCCCCAGAAGCGGAGTGGGCGTGGCCTCATCGTGAGGGGGTGTGGTATCACAGTAAGAGAGCGTGGTCTCGAAAGACCACAGAATGTCAGCCGCTGTGACTACTGAGCCCATTGGTGGCTAGCCTGTCAGATGCAAAGCACTGAAAAATATATGTAGTTAAAGGAAAGACCGGCAGGATGCGCGCGCCGAAAGGCGTGCGCTCAAAAAATGGGGTGTGGCCTAGCTGTCAAGCCCACGCCGCATTTGTTTGTGCATGCCTTTGGTGTGACATTTGCAGGAGTATGACCTTTTATCACACCCGTTTTTAGTCACGCTGTAGGGCGAGCCCAGCACTTTGAAAATACAAGCCAGGTCCATATAAAATACACTGAAAAAGCCACTTCAGGATTACACTGCAACAAACCACTTCCACATAAAATACATTTTGAAATCCAGGACCACGTGATAAAAACCACATTGAAAAAACAAGATTCACATAATACATACTTCATTCCAGCCCCCTCCCTTGCAATTCCAGCCTGACAGGTCTTAGGCTTCCCCCCCACTGGCTCTCAGGCAAAAGTGCCCATTATGCAGTGCACCCAGTAGTAGTGCCCCCTATGCCATGCCCCCATTAGTAGTGCCCCCATCAGTAATACCCCCAATAGTAATGGTCCCTATAGTAGTGTCCCCTGTATGCATTCCCCAGTATTAATGCACCCCTGCCCCCCCCAATTAATATTACACAAGCTGCACCTCCCCCCCCCCAGGCCTCAATATGCTGCTGCAGGCAGCCTGCACCCTGCACAACTGACAGTGACATTATTTACACGCTGCACGCGCTCTCCCTCCCCCTCCCCCCACAGAGGTGCAGTTTAGTTACCTGGAAGTTGGAACCTGTTGAAGCTGCTGTGCGCTTGCCGCACTTCTATCCCTTGCCCAGTCAGTGCCGCCCAGTCTGGAGAGCAGGCGCAGCCGCCAGCCGCCCAGAGAGAGAGAGAGAGGAGTCGAGTGCAGCAAGCAGTAGGAGGAGGTCACTCGCAGCCGGCATCCGGACAGTCTTCAGTGCGGATGATGTGTGTGCCGCCCCGCCCCTTCCTATCATGTGACACCCAGGAGGAGAGGAGGGAAGGCGGCTATTGGGTGTGCGCATGAAGTTACTATAGTGCCACCCGGCGTATCTTGCATTGAGGGCGGAGCGCCCCGTGCGATTGCACGGGTCGCCCGCCCCTAGAAACGGCCCTGGCTGTATGTTTGTTTCGTATGCTGTATGTTTGTTTCCTATGCTGTATGTTTGTTTCCTATGCTGTATGTTTGATTCCTATGCTGTATGTTTGTTTCCTATGCTGTATGTTTGTTTCCTATGCTGTATGTTTGTTTCGTTTTGTGTTCCTTTTTGTGATTATTTGAATTAAAACAACTGTTATTTATTTTCTATCAAGAAAATATCAGATTATTTAAAAATAGCTTTTCACTATGACTATATTACTAATGTACATACAGTATAGTGCAAGTAGTGTAGCTCCAAAAATAGAGCTAGTAAAAACATTCTGAAATCATTTTAGTTTTTCTTGACCTCAAATTAGTAATATATGACTATTTTTACAAAGGAAACAAATTAAAAGTATTCATTTGTTGTACAGTGTAAATAGCTCCACCTGTGGATCCTTTAAAATGTGTCAATGAGCAATGACTACACCTGTGCTCCTGCTGGGTGATCTGGAAAATGTGACCTGTGTGGGGTCCTGAGGACCGAGTTTGAGAACCACTGCCCTACGGTTTACATGAAAAATAGAACCTGATCGCACATGTAGCAAATCCCTCTACATCGAGGTTTTCACAAGCTGTGACTGACTGCAAATGGCTGTGCACCGACGCTTCCCATCCAACCTGATGGAGCTTGAGAGGTGCTGCAAAGAGGAATGGGCGGAACTGCCCAAAGATAGGTGTGCCAAGCTTGTGGCATAATATTCAAAAAGACTTGAGGCTGTAACTTCTGCCAAAGGTGCATCAACAAAGTATTAAGTAAAGGCCGTGAATACTTCTGTACATCTGATTTCTTCATTTTTTATTTATTTTTTATTAAATTTGCAAAAATCGAAAAAAATGAACATTTTACACGTTGTCATTATGGGGTATTGTGGGTAGAACTTTGAGGACAAAAATGAATTTATTCCATTTTGGAACAAGGCTGTAATGTAACAAAATGTGGAATAGTGAAGCGCTGTGAATACTTTCCGGATGCACTGTAGATACTTGTCCTAATTTTACACACGGACCATATAAATCGCTAAATATTACCATCATGAGTAGCAATAGGTACCCAACAAGAAGCAATGGTCTATTTTAGACCACCCCACGCTTAGGTGGTATAATAGTTTGACAGTGCCTAGATCAGTGGTCGCCAACCCGTAGCTCGCGAGTTACCGGTAGCTCGCAGTCTTAATTTTGGTAGCTCACCTAGCTGCAGTACTTCCGAGTCAACTAGGAGGAAGTGACCTCTGACGTGTGCTCCCCCGTGGTGTCGACGCCATGGGTGGAGCCACAGGGAAGCAAGTCAGGTGATTTCCGCAGCCTCTACAGCAATCACCTGATGTGCTTCCTCGTGGTTCCACCCACGGCGTCTACGCTACTGCGGAGCGAGTGACTCCCGCCCAGCCCTGCCGGAAATCACACAGCAGCCCTGCCTATATCTTTTGCTCCTATACTGCACATACCCTCCTTGGAGCCGGTAATTAACAGTGAAATGTGCCTGTGCTTACATTTTATTTACAAACTACAACAATATCACTGTAATAATTAAATGTATTATTATTTTCTATGAAACATTTTTTTTCATTTTCATTAAATGACCTACAATTGTTTGGTTATTAGCCAGATTTTTTATTCTACAATTTTAGTAGCTCTTCAGGTTGTTTAATTTTTCTAAAGTAGCTCACACCTCAAATAAAGTTGGTGATTAATGGCCTAGATCGACAGCCAGATGGTCAACATGGTCAAAAGGTTGAAAAGGTCGACACAAAAACAGAATCCTAACCCTCCCTCTAGTGCCTTAACCTCCCTCTAGTGCCTAACCCTCTCTCTAGTGCCTAAACCTCCCTCTAGTGCCTAACCCTAACCCTCCCTCTAGTGCCTAACCCTAACCCTCCCTCTAGTGCCTAACCCTAACCCTCCCCCTAGTGTCTAACCCTAACCCTCCCCGTAGTGTCTAACCCTAACCTCCCCCTAGTGCCTAACCCGAACCCTCCCTCTAGTGCCTAAGCCTCCCTCTAGTGCCTAACCCTCCTTCTAGTGCTTAACCCTCCCTCTAGTGCCTAACCCTAACCCTCCCTCTAGTGCCTAACCCTAACCCTCCCTCTAGTGCCTAACCCTAACCCTCCCTCTAGTGCCTAACCCTAACCCTCCCTCTAGTGCCTAAACCTCCCTCTAGTGCCTGACCCTAACCCTCCCTCTATTGCCTGACCCTAAACCTCCCTCTAGTGCCTGACCCTAACCCTCCCTCTAGTGCCTGACCCTAACCCTCCCTCTGGTGCCTGACCCTAACCCTCCCTCTGGTGTCTGACCCTAACCTCCCCCTAGTGCCTAACCCTAAAGCAGCCTAATGCCGCATACACGCTAGACGATAAGTTGGACGGTAAGAACGATAACGTTATCGTTCATCGCGTTCAATATCATCCAGTGTGTAAGCAAGACATCGTTAACGATGCGCGCTCCCGCGGATCGTTAACGATGTCTTTCATCGCCCCTACTAGCAGGCCAACCATCAGGTTCTGCAAGTATGGGGATGAGGGAGAGTGCCGTCACTGAATGATATCCTGAACTATATCGTTCGGTGTGTGTGCTCAATGTCGTTAACTCACGGAGCATATCGTTAAGTGTGTATGCTTCTTAACACTAACCCTCCTCCAAGTACCTAACGCTCACCCTAACCCTAAAAGTGTTGTAAAAACATGTGTCGACCATTTCAACCTGTCGAACATCTGGTGCCGACCTCTTTACGGTCGATCTTCCATCCGGATACCCCCCACGCTGCGTGCTAAATTATGTATTTGTGGCTGGCAGTGATAATACTGTGGGGAAATACTACAGGGAGAGGTGTGAAACGGTTAATTACAAATCCCATTTTTTTTACCTATAGTAATGAACAAACATTTTCTACCAAAAATAAAAACTTAATAAAGAAACCGATACAGAATACAGTATCTAGAGAGCGAGAGAGAGTAAAACCCGCATCTATTAATAATTCTCCCCCTCAAGTCATTTTAACGTAGATGGCAAACAGATGACTGCACAGAATTCCCAGGCTCTTGTGACTGTGGGTGAAACACGTGCTGAGGGAGGAACAGCTTTAAAATAGATATTAGTACGTGTCCTGGGGGGGTCGCGGGTTACGGGGAGAAGCTGTGAAACAGTGCTGTAAAGTCCATACAGAAAATACAGGGCTCCTATCCTGCTTGTGGTGGGACATACAGTACCTGCAGCATTTTATGCTCTAGTGTAGCCAGCTCCAGGTACTGGATATCGTCACGAGACACTCTGTCCAGCCGATCCCGTACTTCCTTCAGCTTCAGCAGCTGGGACTCCACACTCTCACGAGCCTCCCGCACAATCCCGCGGGCCACCATGAAATCCTTCTCCGCCTGCAGGGAAAGCACGAGACAGATGGGGAAAGGTCTTCTATCATTGTGCCCATGCACTGTGGTGAATTTCAAATGTCTAATTCATTATGGTCACAAGATAAAATGAAAAAAATAAAAAATAAACTTGCTTACAGAATTATTTTGTCCTAGTATCGGTATCCGGTCAGAATGATGATGTGGACAAATGATCTATCCGCTGTCACTGACGGTATACGGTGTAGAATGTACAGTGCATCCGGAAAGTATTCACAGCGCTTCACTTTTTTCCACATTTTGCTATGTTACAGCCTTATTCCAAAATGGAATAAATTCATTTTTGTCCTTAAAATTCTACACACAATACCCCATAATGACAACGTGTAAATTTTTTTTTGAGATATTTGCAAATTTAATCAAAAAAAAAGAAAAACTAAGAAATCACATGTACATAAGTATTCACGGTCTTTGCTCAATACTTTGTTGATGCACCTTTGGCAGCAATTACAGCCTCAAGTCTTTTTGAGTATGATGCCACAAGCTTGGCACACCTATCTGGGCAGTTTTGCCCATTCCTCTTTGCAGCACCTCTCAAGCTCCATCAGGTTGGATGGGAAGCATCGGTGCACAGCCATTATCAGATCTCTCCACAGATGTTCAATCGGATTCAAGTCTGGGCTCTGGCTGGGCCACTCAAGGACATTCACAGAGTTGTCCTGAAGCCACTCCTTTGATATCTTGGCTGTGTGCTTAAGGTCATTGTCTGCTGAAAGATGAACCGTCGCCCCAGTCTGAGGTCAAGAGCGCTCCGGAGGGGATGCAATCAGGAAGCTGATGGTCAAAATGCCGACCGCCAGCTTCCCGACTGTCAAATCCCAGCAAGCTACTAATGACAGGTGTCGAAATCCCTGCTGCAGTGTGCTGGAGGGAATATCCCTTTTTTTTCTCTGTATGGTAGAGTGGCCAGACGGAAGCCACTCCTTAGTAAAAAAGCACATGGCAGCCCGCCTGGAGTTTGCCAAAATGCACCTGATGGACTCTCAGACCATGAGAAACAAGATTCTCTGGTCTGATGAGACAAATATTGAACTCTTTGGCGTGAATGCCAGGCGTTATGTTTGGAGGAAATCAGGCACCGCTCATCACCAGGCCAATACCATCCCTACCGGTAGTATAGAGGAGCCTTGACGTTGGCCCGGCGCTTAATCATATATATGCAAATGTATGCAACTAATACCTCTGAATTTCTATTATCATGTAGGATTCAGGTATTTTTACCAATATTGCTGCAGTGTGCTGGAGGGAATATCCCTTTTTTTTCTCTGGTTCAGTGTAAACCCTGCCCTTTACAAGCACCTGGGCAATATCATTAAGCTGATTTGAGCGACCACCATACTCTATTTGCACTCTACTATACAGGCCTGATTGGTGGATTGCTGCAAAGATGGTAGTCCTTCTGGAAGGTTCTCCTCTCTCCACAGAGGAATGCTGTAACTCTGACAGAGTGACCATCGGGTTCTTGGTCACCTCCCTGACTAGGGGCCCTTCTCCCACGATCGCTCAGTTTAGACGGCCGGCCAACTCTAGGAAGAGTCCTGGTGGTTTCCGAACTTCTTCCGTTTACGGATGATGGAGGTCACTGTGCTCATTGGGACCTTCAAAGCAGCAGATATTTTTCTGTACCCTTCCCCAGATTTGTGCCTCGAGACAATCCTGTCTCGGAGGCCTACAGACAATTCCTTGGACTTCATGCTTGGTTTGTGCTCTGACATGCACTGTCAAGTGTGGGACCTTATATAGACAGGTGTATGCCTTTCAAAATCATTTTGAAACAACTGAATTTACCACAGGTAGACTCCAATTAAGCTGTAGGAACATCTCTAGGATGATCAGTGGAAACAGGATGCACCTGAGCTCAATTTTGAGCTTCATGGCAAAGGCTGTGAACACTTATGTACATGTGATTTCTTAGTTTGTTTGTTTTTTTAATTCAATTTGCAAAAATCTCAAAAATACTTTTTACACGTTGTCATTATGGGGTATTGTGTGTAGAATTTTGAGGACAAAAATGAATTATTCCATTTTGGAATAAGGCTGTAACATAACAAAATGTGGAAAAAGTGAAGCGCTGTGAATACTTTCCGGATGCACTGTATTTGCATGCATCGATCTGTTTTCCTGCAGACGCAGATCTGTAATTTCTTCAGAGTGAAGGAAGAACTATATTACACCACCAGGTTCCCCATCCAAAATAGAAATTGTGATATTGGTGGGAATTATTTCACTTTCTGGATTTGTTGAGTAATGAGAATATTATGGCCCATAGAATAATAAGACCCTCTGCACCAAATAAAATGGATGAACCAAACTTATGCTGGGTACATACTGGCAGATATATTGACACGATCAATTGATCGGCCAATATATTGTGTGTCCGTCGGCCAGTGTATGCCAGCAATATGTCTGTGAACGATGTCGTTCAGATATATCGCGTCGGCTGTGCCGCACAGCCGATGGCAGATATATCTGCAGATATATCTATCGTCCTGTGTGTACGGGCGGTCAGCCGAACGCCCGTACACATGCAGCGGCAGCCACGGGGAGCGGACCTGCGGCCAGATGATGGCTGTTCAGTGTGTATGAACAACAATCATCTGCAGACATAATTTTTAGGTGTGTACCCAGCTTAAGAGGCTTAGGGGTCTATTCACTAAGCAGTGTTAGGAGACAGAGTGAAAAGTGATAAGGTGACAGCCAATCAGGTTCTAACTGTCATATCACAGGTTGTGTTTGAAAAATGACAGTTGGGAGCTGATTGGCTGGCACCTTATCACTTTTCACTCTGTCTCCTAACACTGCTTAGTAAATAGACCCCTTAGGCTTAGAAGCAGCTGTGAACTTAATAAAATCATGGTTAACAAAGGACTTATGTTTCTCTGCTATCCCCAATCAAAAGTGGGGGAACTGAGGGCCTGATTCAGATTTGGGAATAGAGTGAGATTTAGCACTTAACTGATCATCTTGGTGAAACCATGCTGCACTGCAGGTGGGGCAGAGTTAAAATGTGAAGAGAGATGTAGATTTGGGAGGTAGGTGTCCAAACTGACATCTAAATTATAGAGCAATAATAAAGCTGTGCAGTATTTGTGGGCTACATACAAAAGCAGCCAGTATTTACACTACAGTATTTACACTACAAAAAAATGTTATGTATTTACACCCCTTGCATTGCAACATGGTTTGTCCAGTTACGTGGTGATTCTCACTCTATTCCCAAAGCTGAATCAGGCCCTGAGTGTTCTTCTACCCACCCTGATCTACTCATTGATCAGACAAAGTCTGTCCATGCCCGTAGAGCCACCTTTTACATGCATCACTGCTATTATTCAGAAAACAAATATTTTAATTGGAAACAGGTCTTGTGTATACCTTTAAGTCATTAATACTTGAAAAAGGAGGACACCTATGTACAAATGAGGCCCCAGAATAACCAGTGCAGTAGAGCATGATCAAAACAAAATCATTTTCACTCTCAGGCATGTTTGTAAATTGAGAAACTCACTATTATCTGCCCGACCACACTAAAAGGTCCCAATGTGACAGAGCAGTCCAGCCCCACTGTTAAACATATTGGCAGAATTGTAAAGTGATGCCGACATTCAGTGTCGGATTAAAGGCCGACAATCAGTGTTAGATTATTGCTATTACCTCTGCTACTTTTCCTTGAGCTTCTCGGACTTCAACAAGTCCTACAAACTCTTCGTATCGGTCCCACCAGCTTTTGGCCGTGGTAGAGAGTCTCTGCATGGAATTTCTACCCACAGTTTTCGACACTTCCTTCCATCCCTGTAAGGGGCTCACGCTAGCATGGTCCGATGGGAGTTTCATGTCTGGAGGTTTGGTGGCAGGAGAGCAGAGAGTCCTTGCACTGAGGAGTGCGATTCTGTGGCGCAGAAGAGAGGGCTGACGAGGTGGCCTCATGGCCCCAATCACGACCTGTGCACCACAGAAGTGTTTCATTGTGCACTACTGTGGAATTATACAAGACCTAAACAGGGAGAAATCAATGAGGCATTAAACATAGAGATATCGAAATTTACGAATAGTCAATAGCTATGGATATAGACGTCAATAAACTAGAATTTGCCACCCTTACAGCATTTTCACACCTTCCAATAACTATAATCCATTATATACAGTAAAGAAATACAGATTTAAAAAAGGCCCATCTCCCATCAACTCATTACCCATCACCTTAATGGTGCATACACACGGTCAGATTTTTCTTCAGATCTGAACGATAACGATTTACAAAATTGTTCATATCTGAAGGAAAAATCGTTCATGTGTGCAACCATGAACGATGTGCGTTCACGTTTGTCAGATAACGATATCTGACATCTGAAGTGTTTGCAGTCAGATTTGGACGATTGTAGTCATTTTAATGCAGTCAAAAATCGTTCATAGTTCAAATCGTTGGTCAAATCGTTCAACTGACACATCTGACCATGTGTATGCTCCATAAGATGTGCCACCGACAATTTTTTTATGTGTGTCATACACGTATGCCATTAACAAATTTATATTTCCCAAAGTCCTAAAAATGCATCAATCCCCATATTTACTCGTCCATCTTTCAAAGCCAGGTCCATGAGTGAACTAAACCTTACTCACTGTTGTAAGCCATAAATAAGTATCCGAATTACTTTTCAGTAGTATTAATAAAAAAAAAAAAATGTGCAATCTATAAAATAAGTAATTAGAAATTACCCCCTTTTAAAATACTGTCAAACTGATGAGGTTCAGATTAGTAGAGATAAGATCGGCTTTGGCCCGAATCTTCCTGCCAAGTTCAGATCTCAGAGTTCAATTGTTTTAAATGCGGCTACTTATTATTGGGCGCCAGACTGAGAAATTCAATTGTTGCTACGTTCAGGAGCATAGAGCAGAAATGTGCGACAAGTCAGCACTTTGGGCGCCCAAAGCGACGAGGCAAAACGTCACCTTCCACGGACATCTGTGCCCAGAGTTCCATGAAAGATGACTTTTTGCCTCGTTCTGAAATCCGAACTTGGAGGGAAAATGAGAGTCAAAACTGAACCGCTCATCTCTAGTTATAAACTATTCCAACACCATGGACAGCGATGGGAACTGATTTATCCCGTTCTAGAGTTCTAAGGGACTGATTAAGTAAGGATCGCAACTGGTGATTGTGGCTGCGATTACGCGCGCAGTCTCACTTCGATGATATGCTAATCCATTGCGATCGCTATGCCTTCGCAGTACTACATAAGGACACCCACCTTACCTTACACACATCCGTAATACTTAGCAAGTCTTCGAAATTATCGGTAACATCGAGTACAATCGCAACCTCACGCACATGTGCACAAGCTCTGACCTTACTCAGGAATTGCTAACCTCGTCGCACGCAGTGAAAGGCCTCAGGCTGCGTACAGCATCGCAGTGGATAATTTATGCATGCCCCTGCAACGGCATTCAAACGTACTGGCGCGCCTGCGTTTCGCCAATCACCGCCCCCATCACCTCCCACAAACGGCACTTCCTGTCAATCATTCTACGATGGGTCTGCATAGTCACTGAGATCGCAGTTCCCTATCTCAGTGGCCGGTTCGCGCACTGCGATGCATGCGCAGAACGGAACAATCGGCCAATTGCGTGCGGAATCTCAGTTGTGATCCTTGCTGATTCAGGCCCTGGCTGCCGAATTTTCTCTTACAAAATATCGAGTTTGCCTAATGGCCTTATAATGTTCCCGATTAATTTGAAGTTATTTACTAAATACTACACTACTGTCACATGCACACATATAAAAATAAAACCCCACTTTACTGTATAATGATGATTATGATAAATTCTGATTATGTATAAAGTGCCTACCCCAGAGCAATCTGCACTTCCTGCTACTAATGCAACTTCAGCACATTTAGTACAACTGAACCATAACCAGGTAACTGATGTATGTACTGAGCTTCCCTGCACCCTGTAATGTAGGACCTGCTGTAAGAGGTTCCCTTACCTGGACTTATTGCACCTGCGCCCACATACATCCCCCTTTCATACTGACACTGTCACTAAGTGCTGCATCCAGGTGACACAGGGGTGACACCGCTCTCTATGGACTCCCAGCTCTCTTCTTCCTTGGGAGTACCAAGATGGCCGCTGCCATACTTCCGGTAACACCAACACGCTCAGAGAAGAGGTACCAAGATGGCCTCAGACACTTTTCCTGCCACTTCCGTTTCTGGCGCAAAAATTGGGTGTACAAACATGGCCGCCTTTACGACAAGCAGGCGACGTCGGATTGGTTGAAGCCGCTTAGGAAAGGGGACCTATCCGCTGCCCTTAGGGTTAGGCGAAGTGAGGGCGGAAGTCTTAAAGGCACAGGCTCTGCGCAAGACTCCTATTTCCGGTACAGCGCGGGGTCCTCACCAAACAGTCACAAGCAGAGATGTCTGGAAGAGAAGGTTAGTGAGCGGAATCGGGCACCCGGTGCCATCCTCCCCGGGTGGTACTCCTAAGAGCGGGCAATGGTGCCCCAGCACCGCGTGGAAGCTGTATCTGTGTCATGTGCTGGTTACTGCCCAGTGATAACACTCACATGGCAGAGCTGGACCACTAAGCAGGGGTATGTGGTCACCAGTGGCACCACAAGTCCCAGCACAGCCTAAATAGCTGCTCCCAATTTATGATGTGGCTCAGGTTACATGATCCTTACTATACTATAGATCTCTGTACTGGGAGTGTCCGGATTATAGGCTGCCCCTCTGTATATTATTGTGTAACTCCTCACATCTGCTGGCTTTTTAAATGTGTTTTTAACACATTATTTTAGCTATATATATCTGTCTGTTATTACCCAGTTTTGTTCTATTAATGATTCCAATTGTAAAGCGCAATGGAATATGCTGCGCTATATAAGAAACTGTTAATAAATAAATTAATATAATAGCTTTAACCTTGCAATAATCTATTTTAAACACATTAGAACCAGCTGGTGTGATCTTCTTTTTGTGTATACGGTCTAACTTTGTAGTACAGGTTGAGTCTCCCATATCCAAATATTCCGAAATACGGAATATTTTTAGTATGACTGAGAAAGTGAAACCTTTGCTTTCCGATGATTTGATGTACACAAACTTTTTTTTTTTTAAAGCACAAATTATTAAAAATATTGTATAAAATAACCTTTACACTGTGTATAAGGTGTATATGAAACAAATGAATTTCATGTATTTACACAAACTTTTTTTTTTTTTTTATTGATGCACAAAATTATTAAAAATATAGTATAAAATGACCTTAGGGCTATGTGTATAAGGTGTATATAACACATAAATGCATTCTGTGTTTAGATTTAGGTCTCATTCCCAAGATAGTTCATTATTTTATGCAAATATTCCAAAATACAGAATATTGCGATATCCAAAATACCCCTGGTCCCAAGCAATATTCTGTATTTTGGAATATTTGCATAAAATAATGAACTATCTATATAATACAGGTTGAGTCTCCCATATCCAAAATGCTTGGGACCAGGGGTATTTTGGAATATTTGCATACCATAATGACATCTGGGGAATTGGACCCAAATCTAAGCACAGAATGCTTTTATGTTTTATATACGCCTTGTACACACAGCCTGCCGGTCATTTTATACAATATGTTTAATATTGTGCTTTTAAACAAAGTTTGTACACTAAACCATCAGAAATCAAAGGTTTCACTTTCTCAGTCATGCTAAAAATATTCCGTATTTCGGAATACGTATTTGGATATGGGTGACCCAACCTGTATGACGTAGCGTCATTTGTATCTGAAAATATCTACAGTCATGGCCAAAAGTTTTGAGAATGACACAAGTATTGGTTTTCACAGTCTACTGCTTCAGTGTTTTTAGACCTTTTTGTCAGATGTTACTATGGTATACTGGAGTATAATTACAAGCATTTCATAAGTGTCAAAGGCTTTTATTGACAATTACATTAAGTTTATGCAAAGAGTTAATATTTGCAGCGTTGACCCTTTTTCAAGACCTCTGCAACTCGTCCTGGCTTGCTGTCGATCAACTTCTAGGACACATACTGACTGATGGCCAACTCACTTAATGTAGTTGTCAATAAAAGCCTTTGACACTTATGAAATGCTTGTAATTTTACTTCAGTGTACCATAGTAACATCTGACAAAAAGGTCTAAAATCACTAAAGCAGCAAACTTTGTGAAAACCACATAAACAAAAGAAACTTGAGAATTACCTGTCTCTCTGCACACTCCCCTGGCTGTGTCCTTTGTTACTTTTTAATAACCTTTACACAGGCTACACAGTAATCGGTACTTTACAGAGACCATTCAATTAGCAAACCTCACTGGGGTAGTAAATGATTATAGTCACATAGACGGTGTAATGGTTAGCATTACTGCCTCACAGCACTGAGTTTGTGGGTGTGATTCCCTGTGTGGAGTTTGTATTTTCTCCCTGTACTTGCGTGGGTTTCCTCCCAGGTGTTTCATTTGCCTCCTACACTCCAAAACTATACTGGTAGGTTAATTGGCTCCCAACAAAATTAACCCTAGCGTTTAAGTGTGTGTATACATGTGGTAGGCTATATAGAGTGTAAGCTCCATTGGGGCAGTGAATGGCCAAACATTCTCTCTAATGCGCTGTGGAGTATGTGTGCGCTATATAAATAACTGGTAATAAATAATACCCATCCAGCTGTGTAGCAGTGCTCCTTACAGTGACAGGAGGAGGAGCCACATGATGGTCTATTTCTCTCTGCTGGTTACACTAGAGGCTGTAATACTATTCTTTGTACTGTTTTTGAACTTTGCAAATTAATTTTGGCCAGTGTTCCATTTTTAGTAAAAACCGTCCTCACACAAGGCCTAACCTGGTGTGTCCAAATTATGTGCATTCAGAGCTTCCGAATCCCTTTGGACTGTGGCTGTCTTAAAGCCCCATTCTCCAACATGTCTGATTACTGTTTCAGTGGAACTGTTTGATATTGGATCACACACTATATGCTACTTCCCAGTGTGTGGTTACTTTCATAGTGGTGTAACTCTGGTTTGTGTTGCAGGTGGTAAGAAGAAGCCCCTGAAACAGGGTAAGAAGCCAAGCAAGGAGTTAGATGAGGTATGTTACAGACTTCCAAACCGCTAACACCTGGTTCACGACCTTATGCCGGGTACACGCTAGGCAACGATTGGACAACATATCGGGAACATCGTCTAGTGTCGCCCCCACTAGTCATCGGCGACATTGTTAGCAAGGGCCATGCTGCCAAATCCAGCATGGCCCCTGTCGTCGCTGCCGGCATCGGCAAGTGTGTACGCACTTGCCGATACCGGGTCCCATCGCTAACGAGGCTGGTACACCCTAGATATCGTCTAGTGTGCACTGGCCTTTACTGTGCTATACATTGTTTTCATTTTATGATCATTGTTTCTTAACTTTTTAATTTTGTCTATTCCTTATGGTCGGTTCTCCTCCTGACTATCCTGTACAGTGAGAACTGAATTACTCCCTATTAAGATATAGACTACCAAATTCTTTATTTGCTGAGTGCAAATCACCCGCTCGGATGGGGCAGCAGCCTTCCTAGGGTAGGACAAGTTTCAGGGAACAGGCTCCTACCGCTACAGTATAACACAGTTAATAGTTCTTTGGAAAGTGGGATATCAGGGAACTGTGGGCCCGATTCAGACCCGGACGCTAAGAAGTGTTCGCTCGTAGCTGCCGATGGTTTGCATTGTGCGTATGCATCTCAGTGCGCGAACCACTGCAAAAGATCGGGAAGCATTCGCTCGCCGAGCATAGACAGCCCTCCAGAGTGAGTGACGGAAGATGCCGTTTGTGGGTGGTAATGGGCAGGCTACTAGAAACGGGGGAGTGTAGATGTGAACGCAGGCGTGCCTGACTGAAATAACGCCGTTTCGGAGGCGTGCATAATTAACAGGCAGCGTCATAGTACACGTCACCTGTTTGTATTTCGCACAGCAGTGATTGCAGTGCTTGAGGTAGGGAATAATCTACCTCAAGCGCTGCGTTCGCTTCCGATGGTCCCAGATGTACCGATGGTTGCATACATTACCTGGAGATGACGTGCGCAAGTGGGCGTCTTAAGACAGGTTGGTGGGCGTCTGCATACACAAAGCGATCGCATGCCAAGACATAGTGGGCGTGCTTATGGCTTGCCGTGCGATCGCCTGCCTTACCGTCACTTAGCCGAATTTGCATACGATGGGATCGAGCGTACGCATCTAGCGAGCGGTTCTGAATCGAGCCCTGAGTCTTGTGAACGATGTGATTATCACCTGGTGGTGATACAGGTTTTTTCTGTTCTATTATTACCTGTTTGCATAACATACTTATTACTTTATTATGGTATACGTTGCTGATAGACGGTAGCTGAGTGGTTAGTCTGTGACAATTTATTCCCATCTCGGGGCCTGATTCAGATCCGCTCTCAAATGCCATCGCAGCTGCAATCTCTCACAGATCGCAGTTACGAAAATATGCTAATGATTCCCTCGCCGCCCAGTGCTTAGAGATGCCCACTAAAAACATCTCGCATCCACACAAAGCCAGAAACATCAAACGCAGATGCTTCGGCCGCTAGCCTTTTGAGTGAAGCTGGGTACACGCGGTACGATCTGCACAACCAACGTTATCGCTAAACTAACTTTTCTGTAGTGCAGGACAAATGATATTGGGTGTACACACGGATAGCTATCTATGATAGATATCTTTCAGTGAAGTCATACTGCCACATCTCTGAACATGCAAATCGTTATGAAATCGTCCAAGTTGGCCTGCATGTACGGACGACCATAGATATTGTTATTGTCCATGCGGGAACGCGCATCGTTGGTAGTTCACTGCATAAAAATTATTGTTATCGTTCATATATGTCATACCGTGTGAATGCACGTTTAGTCTAAGCTGCCGCACACAACGGGTCTCCAGGCACGCAGCGGAATCTCCTGCAAATAAGGCCGCAGTGGTTAATTTATGCACGCCCAGAACACCGTGTTTAAATGGTCCGACAGGCCTGCGTTTTTCTAACCACCCCCCCTTACCTCCCCCGAACGCTAACTACCTGTCACTCACTTTGCGAATAAATCCTCTGTGCGAGCATAATCGCAATTCAATCGCTGCACATGCGCAGTGTGGCTAATAATATCCCTATCTGTGTAAATATTGGTATTTCGAGCGGAACTGAATCTCCTGAATTGAGATATCTAATTGGCATAAAGCCCCCCGTACATCAGCAATCAATTGGGGCAATTCTGTACTTTGCAAATGATTGTGTAATAAAATGTGCAATGTATGTGGTTCACAGATCGCCGATTCTGACCAAAAGTGATCAGAATTGGTTGGATTTCGCAGACCAATCTGGGCTGTAGATTGGTAGTGTATGGTAACAATCGGCTGATTTGCCAACCATTACTAGTAAAATGATGACCCTTTCAAGATTGGCAGATCTGTCTTTCCCGAAAATAACCTGCAATTCACTGAAAAATATCTGTAATGTATGGGCGCAGATTGGTGGGGAGGGAAATAATCACAGGATCTGTGAATCGTTCTTTGGTCATAATTAAGCAAAAATCACTTTGAAATATGTGAGATTTCACTGAACCGGTTACATAATGTTCCGATTTTAGGAGGATATGGTGTTCAAGCAGAAACAGAAAGAAGAGCAAAAAAAGATGGAAGAACTGAAGAGCAAAGCGGCTCAGAAGGGTCCACTCAGTAAGTTCTTCGTGGAGGATGTGACCCAAATAGAAATAAAACAAAAACAGGATTCCACATGAATGTCCTCGCTATAAAGACTGTCTACAACCATGTGCACTGTACCAGTGTCTCTATAGGAATGGTGTCTACAGCCATGTGCACTGTACCAGTGTCTCTCTATAGGGATACTGTCTACAGCCATGTGCACTGTACCAGTGTCTCTATAGGGATGGTGTCTACAGCCATGTGCACTGTACCAGTGTCTCTCTATAGGGATACTGTCTACAGCCATGTGCACTGTACCAGTGTGTCTCTATAGGGATGGTGTATACAGCCATGTGCACTGTACCAGTGTCTCTATAGGGATGGTGTCTACAGCCATGTGCACTGTATTACAAACAGAACAAAAAAGTGGCTTTAATTAATGTGGGCAGACACAACCCCTCGGGGTTCTCCACACAGTAACATATCCAGCAGAGTAGGTTAGCCCCTGCTTGACGGCATTGCACTTGGTGTATCTCCAAATCGTAGGCAGAATGTTACCTGAGCTGAGTGCTCTGAGTTATGGCTTATTCTTAGCGTAATCCTATTTACCGTCTTAATGCAAATTAGCTGTTTGCTGTCTTGTACTATAGTATCCTTCAGCCTTGCGTCCTGTGTATTATAACCTCACCCTTGTAATGACATTGTGTGACCGTCCCGTCTCCAATCAGCGCCTTCCCACAATGCTAAGAAAAATGTTTCTTTTGCTCTTCAGCTGGCGGCGGAATAAAGAAATCCGGGAAGAAGTGATCGGCCTGTTTACATGACTTTGTTTCCGAGGATCTCCCAGGAGTAATGGCTCTGTGCGGATCTCTCCTATGTTTCTGTGTACAGTGATAATCCACCTTTTGTAACGTTCCCCCTTTTTTTAATGCAGTGACACCTGTAACTAAACTTGCTCCCGTGAAGTATGTTTTTTCCCTCAAAGAATTAAATGTGTAAAGAGAAATGAATCTTCATTTTTTTTTTTTTTAACTGGGGGACAAAAATGAGTGTTTGTATGGACTGGACTGAATTCATATTAAACATGATCAGCCTGTCAGTCGGGGGGTAACCGTATTGTGGCTGTACCAATGTTAATGAGAGCCTATGAATTCAGTAGAGAATGGAGACTGAAGCACAAGGTAATAGTCCTCTGATGTCACTGCTGGTCCTTTTTAGATTCTGGGAATGACATTGGCACATTTCTGCCTTCTTATTGATTTGATGTTATAACGAAGGTTACTACATTGACCCGTTTGCTGTCCGTGCAACTTCTAGCTGTGGTTTCCCCATGTAGCTGAATATTTATACTGATGACTGTCCAGCCAGTCCCAACAATGCTACGTGTCTTATGGATCTGCTGACACTAGGAACCCCAGGTGAATCTTAGCACCAGATAGTAAAACCCACAGTACTCTTCTAGGCCCCGAGTGTAATGCTACAAGCTGTTGAAACCTACTTCAGTGCTCAGCTGCTACTTAAACATCTGTTACCTCTGTTTGGCTGAGGCTACAAACTTTGTGGCCTAGAGGGAGGGTATGCTTAAAAAGCAGCAGCTTTTGCAAGCTGCCTCTAATTGGTGGGTTTGGTCATAAAATGTAAAGCGGCAATAAGTGCAAAACGCATATTAGGATTTGCATGTATTTCCATGACACTTTAAATTTCGAAGTCAAACCTGCCAAGAAGGGAAGGCTTACCAAAGCTGTGGGAGCGCTAACAATATGTCATAAAATAAATCTAATGAAATATAATAGATGGATAAATACACATTTAATGATGCAGATGCACAAATATAAATCAAAAAAAGACACGTCATAAACATAAGATTATAAAATGAACATGAAATACTGTTAAAAACGATTGTGACATATGTGCATTTTTTGTTATTTTTTGCCACATATGTCCTAATTGAAAAAGGATATCCTGATAAATAAAAAACAAATAATGAATAAATCAGTTGGACCTTAAAATGGACAAACAAAAGGGAGAGCTGTGTGCAGTGGAAATTTTGAAGAAAAAGATATTAATATTGGACCGGAATCCAATAGCCAGATATTGGTATAAAAATGAAGCCAAATAAGCGTGCTGGATCTTTCCAGTGGCTTACCCATTTGATGCAGTTTGTAATGTGGGTAATCGGTGGCAAAGGATCTGGATGAAATTTCTGCTCGTGAGTCCCGGCAAGGAGAGCAGCTGATAACAGAGTCTCGTAGTGTGGATAAGCGGTGCGGCTCTGACACCGAGCGGCTGGTAGGTATGCCACTCTTACAGCTAGCGACGTCTCGCTTAGCTGTTACTGACCATCCGGAGTCACCTCTTAGTCAGCCGCAGCATGTGGAGCCTGAGCTGTTGGGGACCCTTGAGGACCGTGTTTGGGAACCTGTGTGTTAGTCACTCTATCCTCTGGGTAAGGTAAGTATGGTGATGGGTGGTAGAAGTGCGCTCTCGTTGACCAGGGGGTGGTGTGTTGTGGTTTCGGGGTGCTGCACCTTTGTGTGGGAGTACCTTTCCCGCACTGAAAACGTAGGGGGGTAAGGTGCGCTCTTCCTGCTAGTAGTGGTGATGGTGATGACTTGTGTGTGTTTGTGAGTGGTAATTAGAATGTTTCTTCTGGTGGTGGTGTTTTGGGAGTGAGAAGGAGGGTGTGATTGGGTATGGAGTGTAGTTTGGAGTAATGTGAAAAGGGGAATGAAATAGGATCAAAATGAGGCCAGCGAGACACAGAAATTTGGGGCAAAATCTTTTATTGAGTAGTCACAATGCTGCTCTGTTAAGATCCCGGGCATGTGGGTGGGGTTCAGTGATGAGACTGGGGAGGTAGGTGGACCCTTTTAGGGGGCTCCTTCCCGTGCGGTTCAGTGACCTTGCACGTCACCCCTGCTGGACCTATGGTCGAAAGGTAAGTATGGTGTGTGAGGAGACAAGGGAAAAGGACTTCTAGGACTTGCCTGCATGTTGAAAAGAGTTATGACCCAGTTCTGTGTTCTTAAATTGAAACCCTCAGTCTGCATGTCTCATACAGGAAGTTTGCCAGCAGCAGACAGCAAAGGTGTGTTCCTGTTACAAAACCCTCCTCCTTCCTCTCTGCAAAGACTGACACCTGAGCCCACCAATGAGGGAGAGAGAGGGAAGTAGGGTGGTGCAGCAAGAGGAATTGTGGGATAGTGTGTGTGTAGAGTGTGACTCTGAAGGTTGGGGTGTTGTCCCCTCTCAGTGTCTTAAGATATATAACAGCTCTGTGTGCCCTGTTACAGCTGGCCAGGTAGGGAAGAGATATATAGCAGCTCTGTGTTCCCTGTTACAGCTGGCCAGGTAGGGAAGAGATATACAGCAGCTGGAAAAGACTTTGCTGAACTCTGAGTGGACTGTAATGATATAACCCTGCTTACTGTTTGCTGAATTTCTGTGTCTCCATGAATAAAGTTCATCATTCCTTCATTATAACCTGCTCCACTGTGTGATCCCTGAACCCCAGGATACCCAGGACACCCGGTATCCTCACATTTGGCGGCAGTGGTGGGACGTCACACAGTTCCTGCAGTAATTCCAGGGGAGTGAGTAGAAGCCACGCTAATACCAGAGAATATCAGCATGGAGAGTCAGTCAGCAGTTGCAACCGGCGGCCAAATTGAAAACGTCATGAGAGAGCAGGAGAAGTTTTACCGGACAGCCCGGAAACCGCACCTGCAAGGATTTTGCAGGATGAAGGGAATTGCTTATAATGGGACTGACACCCGGGAGATTCTGGTACTACGGTTGTTGGAGTGGGATCATGCACACCCAGAGGATCCCGACCACCTGAGTGATGATGAAGAAGGACCGACAGGCAGTGGAAGCACTTCCAGTCGGTTACCCGAGTCAACCACCGCTACTCCCGCCCTACTACAGAGCTGGCTGGGGGCGCTAGGTGAAAGTGCAACTACACAAGAGAGAGCTGGAGTGATCCAAGCAATATTAGGGGTACAAATCCCTACTAGCAGCGGAACTGTGCTGTCGCCCAGAGGGGCTGAACAAGAGAAGCGGCGCTTGGGATTTAAGGATGTTCCCACATTTCGAGAGAATGAAACTGACATTGACACTCACCTGCAGATCTTTGAGAATCTCATGGGAGTGCACGGGATAGAGCCAGCTGAATGGCCCAAGTACTTGGGGCCAAGTCTCACCGGTAGGGCTTTGGAAGCCTACAGGGCTCTAACTTCCCAGGAATGTGGAATCTACACCTGCATAAAGAAGGCATTGCTGGCTAAGTTTCAGATCACTGCAGAATCTTATCGTCTCAAATTCAGGACACTGAGCAAAAGTGGGACTGCTTCCTACCAAGAGTTTGCCAGTCAGCTACGGCAAGCTTGTGGAAACTGGCTCGAGGGTAGACAGGCCTCTACCGTGGAGCAGATCATCAACCTAATTGTGGCAGAACAACTAATGATTAAGATGGCACCAGAGATACGGGAGTGGGTCGCAGACCGGAAGCCCAGCACGCCTGAACAAGCTGCAGAATGGGCTGATGAATATATAGCTAACCGTCCCCAATGGAGAGTCTTCAGTGCAACAGGTGGTACAAGAACCCCACGAGCGGAGAAGCTCCCTGACAGAGAACCACGCATAAATGATAGTAGTAAAGGAGGCCCTATCAAAAACATTTCTTATCAACCACCCAGATTCAAAGTGGCTAACCCAGAACCTCGGAAGTGCTACCGCTGCAATCAACCAGGACACTTGTTGAGGGACTGTCCACGCACGCGAGGGCCATTCCCTGGGGCTAGACCGGCCCCAGTCTCTGTGGTATGTTACCCCATGGAGGATTATTGCGAGGAGGTCATCCATTCAGATGCGACCGAGATGATGGATGGGGTGTATATTGTAGACCTGGTTCTGGGGGAGGAGCAGGCAACTCCTCAGAATATGCAGGGGCACTTACAGCCTGTGTTGGTAGAGGACCAGCGGGTACAGGGCCTACGAGATTCTGGGGCCTCACTCACATTGATTGAGCCAGACCTGATTCCCACCTCCCGGGTGATTCCTGGACAGTATGTACGAATTGCCACCGCCGGGGGACAACAGACCGATATCCCCGTCGCCAAGATACATCTCGACTGGGGAGCTGATCAAGGAATCGTGGAGGTCGGAGTACTCAAGGGGCTACCAGCCAAGGTCATCCTCGGGAATGATCTGGGACAGGGACTGGTGACACGCTTCGTTCAAGTGGTGACCCGGAGCCAAACCCAAAGAGCAGCGACCCAGGTGACAGATTCAGAACAGAACCAACCTACCCCGACCACAATGGTGAGTGATTCCAGTTTCTTGTCCAGTACTTCAGAGTTAGACTTGGGGGAGGTGGACCGGAGCGAGTTTCGACAGGCCCAACGGACAGACCCTTCCCTAAGTAAATTAAGGAGTGCAGCCGACCTGGGGTTGGAAACAGCTGATGGGAGCAAGATAGTTTGGGAAGAGGAATTGCTGTACCGAGTGGTCGTTCTTCAGTCTGGACAGGAAACAGTAATGCCTACTAAACAGTTGGTGGTACCTACACCGTACAGAGCACAATTACTAGCCCTTGCTCATGACATTCCAGCGGCCGGGCATTTTGGCACCCGTAAAACACTGGCACGATTGTTGCGGAATTTCTTCTGGCCACGAATCTCTAGAGACGTTAAGCAGTATCGAGACACCTGCAATACCTGCCAAAGGCTCGGGAAGCCCCAGCGAAAAGCTCCTCTGCACCCATTACCTATTATAGGGGAGCCCTTTGCCCGTGTTGCCATAGACCTAATTGGACCATTAGCTATTCCCAGTCATACAGGAAAGAAGTACATCCTAACACTGGTGGACTTTGCTACACGCTATCCTGAGGCTGTGGCCCTATCATCTATTGACACAGAACACGTTGCGCAAGCATTAACAGACATATTCAGTCGGCTTGGATACCCACAGGAAGTCATCACAGATCAAGGGCCCCAATTCCAAGGTGAACTAATGCAAACCCTGTGGGAAAAGTGGGGGGTTCGACCTCTTCGGACCACCTCTTACCATCCACAGACCAACGGACTCTGTGAACGTTTCAATGGAACGCTAAAAAGACTTCTACAAGCTTACGTGCTGTCCGAGGGGAGGGACTGGGAGAGAGCCCTTCAACAGCTTCTCTTCGCTTATCGGGAAGTCCCACAGGCGTCTACTGGATATTCCCCATTTGAACTTTTGTACGGCCGGAAAGTGCGGGGGCCTCTAGACCTGGTCAAAGAGAGCTGGGAGGGAACTTTCCAAGAACACCAGCAGCCCATTTTACAATATGTAGAGAATATGCGGAACCGCATGAGAAGATTGCTACAGTTAACCCAAGAGCATCTCAGGGAATCACAAGAGAGACAAAAGGAATGGTATGACGCCCATGCTCAAGACCGAGAGTTGCATCCAGGGCAAAAAGTAATGGTGCTTATCCCAGTGCGAAGAAACAAACTGCAGGCTATGTGGGAAGGACCGTATACCGTGGTAAGGCGCACCGGGCCGGTCAATTACGTGATTGCCCTGGATAAGGGAGGGAAGTACCTACGCACCTTCCATATAAATCGAATTAAGGCCTATCGTGATCGTCAAGTAGTAACAATGGCGGTATGTTGTCCTCCGATGGAGGCACCAGAAACTGATCCATTGCTTGACCTTTTGGGAGCTGCTAAAGAGAAGAAAGGAGTGGAATCAGTCCAGGTGGGACAACAGTTGAATGCAGCCCAGCAGCAAGAGATGTGGAGGATCTTAGAGGCTGAACAGGCCCAGTTTTCTTGTCTACCTGGTCGAACTCATCTGACCGCCCACCATGTGGACACTGGGAGTGCTAGGCCCATCCGACAAGTCGCTTACCGGATGACTCCAGGTGTTATGAGGCAGGTAAAGGCTGAGATCGAGGAGATGCTAGCTTTGGGGGTCATAGTGCCATCTAAAAGCCCATGGGCTGCTGGGGTTGTGTTGGTTCCCAAGAAAGATGGGACCACACGGTTTTGTGTGGACTATCGCAAATTGAACGAAGTCACCACCACTGATGCTTACCCTATGCCCCGTGTTGATGATCTACTGGATCGGATTGGAGGGGCTGAGTTTGTCTCAACATTGGATTTGAGCAAAGGCTACTGGCAAATCCCACTTACCAAAGAGGCCCAGGAGCGTTCTGCCTTCATCACACCGGAAGGACTCTTTGAGTGGACTACAATGCCTTTCGGGATGAAGAACGCCCCTGCCACATTCCAGCGAATGGTTAATGACCTCTTGGAGGGGTGTCAAGACTTTTCCCAAGCCTACTTAGATGACATTGCCATCTTCAGCCATACCTGGGAGGAGCATTTAATTCAGGTGACAGAAGTGCTGAAGAGGATTAGACAGGCTGGACTCACCATACGCCCAGATAAGTGTCAAATGGGGATGGCTGAGGTTCAGTACCTAGGACATCGGGTCGGAGGAGGTGCTATCAGACCTGATCCGGCAAAGGTGGAGGCTATTTCCAATTGGCCCCAACCTGTCAACCAAAAACAAGTGCGGGCGTTCCTTGGAGTCGCTGGCTATTACAGGAAATTTATACCACATTACAGCACCGTGGCCAAGGCTCTGACAGACTTGACCAAAAAGAGATATGCTCGGAATATTGAATGGACTGTTGAATGTGAGCAAGCTTTCAACACCTTAAAAGACTTGCTGACTCGAGCCCCAGTGTTGGCTGCCCCTGACTACAACAGAAAGTTTATTGTGCAGACAGACGCATCAGGGTGTGGACTTGGGGCAGTGTTGAGTCAAGTGGGAGCAGATGGTAGGGAACATCCAATTGTGTATCTATCCCGTAAACTAGCTGACCGAGAGATAGCCTACGCCACTATTGAAAAAGAATGTCTAGCCATAGTCTGGGCCTTAAAGAAGCTACAACCATATCTTTATGGGAAAGAATTTACTGTTGTCACTGACCATAACCCGTTGTATTGGCTAAACAGAACCTCGGGGGAAAATGGGAGGTTGTTGAGGTGGAGTCTGGCGTTACAAAGTTTCAACTTTTCCATTTCTCACAAAAAGGGACGAGAACATCACAATGCTGACGGGCTATCCAGATGTGAGGAAACAAATATCAAGCTTCGCAGACCCTCGGGCCGAGTCGACAGTCAGGACTCCAACATTGGGACCATGTCTGTCTCCTCGATTTAAGAAGGGGGAGGTATGTGAGGAGACAAGGGAAAAGGACTTCTAGGACTTGCCTGCATGTTGAAAAGAGTTATGACCCAGTTCTGTGTTCTTAAATTGAAACCCTCAGTCTGCATGTCTCATACAGGAAGTTTGCCAGCAGCAGACAGCAAAGGTGTGTTCCTGTTACAAAACCCTCCTCCTTCCTCTCTGCAAAGACTGACACCTGAGCCCACCAATGAGGGAGAGAGAGGGAAGTAGGGTGGTGCAGCAAGAGGAATTGTGGGATAGTGTGTGTGTAGAGTGTGACTCTGAAGGTTGGGGTGTTGTCCCCTCTCAGTGTCTTAAGATATATAACAGCTCTGTGTGCCCTGTTACAGCTGGCCAGGTAGGGAAGAGATATATAGCAGCTCTGTGTTCCCTGTTACAGCTGGCCAGGTAGGGAAGAGATATACAGCAGCTGGAAAAGACTTTGCTGAACTCTGAGTGGACTGTAATGATATAACCCTGCTTACTGTTTGCTGAATTTCTGTGTCTCCATGAATAAAGTTCATCATTCCTTCATTATAACCTGCTCCACTGTGTGATCCCTGAACCCCAGGATACCCAGGACACCCGGTATCCTCACATGGTGTTCGAGCACTGCAATGCCTAGTTTTGCGGAGTAGGTAAAAAAAAAAAAAAGGCTTTAAATTGGTGTGGTGGGGACGGCTTTTCAGGAGCTATGCTGTGCACAGGGGTGTATGGCCATTTTAATTCTAAGACAAACATTGGCTTAGGGATGGTAGATCAGCTTCATCCTGTATTTTTTAATCCGCTTCTCTTCCAGTTTTTCTCCAGTGGCAGCGCACAGTTGTAGGCACACTTAGCTCATATTAAAAAGAAAAAAAAATCACACAAATGAGACACTTGATAAAAGATTCCTGATGTCTCCTCACTGCCATGATTGTTAGCTGTGAATTAAGCTAAATCAGGCTTATTTAGTGCTGGTGTTTAACCACTTAACTGACGTGGTTGCATGGGATGCGAATGCAGCCAACTGCTTTAGCTGACAAGGTACGAGCGCCAGGTTCCGGACTGTAGTTAGACAGTTATTAGATAGACACCAGATGTTAGACGGGGACAAAGGGTTGACCCACTAAAGTTCGACATGAAAATGATCGGCACAAAAATGGTCGAAACGTGTGTTGTTTTTTTTTGTAGGGTTAGGGCAGGGGTTCCCAACCACGGTCCTCGAGGCACACTAACAGTCCAGGATTTAGGGATAGCCATACTTGAGCACAGGTAACTTAATTGGTACCTCAGTTATTTTGATTTAACCATCTGTGCTCAAACATGGATATCACTTAAACCAGGGCGGTTAGTGTGCCTTGAGGACCGAGGTTGGGCATCACTGGGTTATGGTTAGGCACTTACCCAGACGGTTAGGGATAGGCACCAGGAGGGAGAGTTAGGGTGAAGATTAGGGCTAAAAAAAAAAAAGTCGACCATTTTCATGTCAAACTTTTGACCCTGTCGGCCTTTTGTACCTGTCTAACTATTGACTGTCAGACAATGTCTGGGTAGACACCAGATGTTAATCTAATTACTGTATCTCTATTACACCCTCAACCGCCCGCTGTGTTTTTGAAGCCGAAATACGTTCTACACATGTGCAGAACAGATATCCTCTGACTCGGCAATTTCTGACTGGTTATGCCAGAAAAAAAATAGTGGTTCAAATTCTGAAGTGGTTGGAGGTTGGACTCTGATGTGACGTCTGCACAGTGTGAATCTTCCGAGTGTTCTGCTTCCCTGCAGAGGTGTTTCCAAGAATAATACCCACTAACGAACCCCATACATATCCCTGTGCACCTGGAACACACCTGAAAATAGGGAACATTGGGCCATATTCAATTAGAGGTGCTATGCTAGCACCCATATTAAAGTACCCCAAATTTGACTGGACTACTTATTTTCACCAGAAAATACAGCTTTATGCCAATCTTCACCACTTTTACAAAGACGCTAAGAAGCAATTTACACAACTTAAGTACACAAAATAGCTTTATTAGGACTATTAGTACACATTTACATTGATTTCCTATGTTAGTGCATCTTTTTCTGGGGTACAGCCTGATTTCCCCAATTCTTTCAGTACTTTTCGCCTATTTCCGTTTACGCCTGTTTTGCAATTGAATTAGGCGAAAAGCGGGGACGCGCATGGAATGATTTTGCCTCTGAAACAGGCGAAAATTTTCCGACTTTTCGCCTGTAATTGTATACCCTTCATTGTTCCCTATGAAGCTAAGCTGATCTGCATACACCAGCTTTCAGTGCCCTCTCCAGGTGACAGATGCAGTTGTCCTGTGTTGATCTGGTACTGCATTGGTAATACATGCCGGTGTATACAGATCTCTGTAGGTATCAAATAAAGGATAATAATAGTCAAGTGTTTCCTATTTTGTTGTGTTGTAGCTGTATTTTCATGCGCCCAATTTATGGAACCTGGGTATAGAGAAAGTGTCCCGAGTGTTTACGGCTGCGAAGAAATAGGGGAGACGATGATACGATTACAGGGTTATTTTTTCTTTGCAGCTTTTCCTTTGCCTTGCAACTCTATTTCCACTGGATAGTGATCGCTTACTGCCAGAGCCTGCAAACAAATGTGATGACAGATCATTAATGGTACACAAAGCAGCACACACGGGTGCCATTCACCCGTCATTTAATGTAACATCTCTTGTATCTGTGGATGGGGGAACTATTGCCAATGTTTTTGGGGTGCACAATTGCCATCACCGATATAGCGTGTATACACACGTACCGATGCACTGTACAATCTATATTGTTCGTCGGCTTTACGAATGATCATACAGTTTGTACACAGCATAACCGTGCATGTTTTCCAGATCATCTAGCTGGAGGCACTGATGTGTTAACTGATTAATGTGTTATTAATTGTTCCTGAGGATACCTTGAAAACATGCACTGTTTGGGTTCCACGCAGACTGAGTTTATGAACATTGTCTTAGAAGAAAGCCCAAACCTGACTTCAATGCATTAAATAGTCCATTCATCCCTGGGTGAAAGGAACATTAGCTGAGCAAACCAAATGGATCACTGATCTCTAAATGATATGGAAAATCTGTTTTGTAGGCATTTCATAAAATAGAATTATCATGAATTCCGCATGGACAACTTTTTACAGCCTATAGCACTATATAGGGACCCGTAATCCTTGTCTGTGCTTGGTTTATTAAGCATCAGAAATTATTCAGTCAATAGTAAGAAATGTCGGCTGCATTTATATGAAGAACAAAAAATGTATAAGTTTGAGCCCTAATTATACTTATAATAAACATAGTTTTGAAAAGAATCATAAGTATTTGTTGGTGAATACAGTGCCATAATGCATTTCTGTACACCATGTTCATGTATATCCATAACTAAAACTCACCTCCTCGTCTGTCAGTTTGTATTCTTCCTGGAAGTTGAAAGGCTTGGCGGAGTTGGGGACAATATATTTCATCAGATCATCGTGGACAACTATCCTAAGAAACAAGTACTGTAATGCTTAGCCATGGTTTAAATACACAACGGTCACCATTGCGTTCCCTCAAAACCCTCACTCCCTTCCTTGCTGTAATTTCTGCCATTGAAGTGGTTAGGGACAGGTGTCCGGACTGCCTATATGCGCTGTTGGGGTACAGAGTTGCTACTAGTCTGTTGGCCGATAGCAGCACCATTATATCTCCTGCCCTGAGCAGCAGAATGTACTGTCATTCACTGTATCCCAATTGGCTGCTGAAATTCAGCGGAGCAGAGGGAACTGCTGGTGGTAGCTCTGTGACAAGGTAAGTATGCATTATCTGCCAGACTGGGAAGGTAAGTATGCATTATCTGCCAGACTGGGAAGGTAAGTATGCATTATCTGCCAGACTGGGCTGTGTGAGTTACTGGCTACAAGGGATTGCTCTCTGTATAACTCTGGCCACTAAGGAATGGGCTCTGTGTTTTGTGCTTGCCACAAGGGGCTGCGCTCTGTGTAACACACTGGCCCCCAAGGAATAGGCTCTGTGTATTGCTCTGGCTACAAGGCACTGTGCTCTGTGTAGCACACTGGCACTCAAGGAATGGGCTCTGTATTGCGCCGGCCACTAAGGACAGGGTTCTGTGTATTGCGCTGGCCACAAGGGGCTGCGCTTTGTGTAACACACTGGTCACTAAGGAATGGGCTGTGTATATTGCTCTGGCTACAAGGCACTGCACTCTGTGTAACACACTGGCACTCAAGGAATGGGCTCTGTATTGCACCAGCCACTAAGGACAGGGCTCTGTATTGTGCTGGCCACAAGGGGCTGTGCTCTGTGTAACACACTGGCCCCCAAGGAATAGGCTCTGTGTATTGTGCTGGCCACAAGGGGCTGCTCGCTGTGTAACTGGCACCCCAAGTAATGGGCTCTGCAACACACTGGCTACAAGGGACTGGGCTCTGTGTAACACAAGAGACTGGGCTCTGTGTAACACACTGGCCACCAAGGCATTGGCTCTGTGTATTGTGCTGGTCACAAGGGACTGGGCTCTGTGTATTAAAAAAAGGTGTACATTTTAGGGGAGGGGACATTTTACAAACTATCCCTTGCATACTAAAATGGCATTCCTGAGCCATTCCGTCTCAAATCGCACTTTTTGTTAACTTGAGCTGGTGAGGTAACATTTTTTGTTCAAATTTGGTATATGGAGAGTATATATGTAATCTAAGAAAAATAAAAATTTTGATTTAAATATCTCATATTAACTATCTTCAGCTATCATTGTTGACTGACTAATAAAATGTCAAGTATTTCTGTTCAACTTGATTTATATCATTAAACTAATGAAGCCATCAAATCTATTATTACCTATTACTACTTGTAATACACCTAGCTTTTTTGAATAAACTTACCTTGCTTTAAAATTATTTTTAACTATGAACCCATTATCCTCCTACTTTTAAAATTTTGACAATCATTTAACATTAGTATAGACTATTTCCAGAAAGTTTTTGAACTTTTAATTGTCGGCGCACTTTTTGAGATAATCATGATCAAAAATGTCAGTTTGAATTGGAAAAAAGTTGGAAAGTTTGGAAAAAGCCTATTGTGTTGTATATCATAGGAAATGGCATAAAAAACACAGTAACATGACACCACTCCCACCTCTCTAGCTTAATTAGGAGAGCTGCTATGGCAATTTGAAAATATGCTGGTCGTGCATTTTTGACCGATTTTTGAAAACTTTACATAGCCGTATTTTGGAAACGACATGAGATATTTGAATAATAATTTTCTTAGACTACATATATACTCTCCATATACCAAATTTGAACAAAATCTGAGCTGGTGAGGTAAAATCTGTGTTGATTTGACACGGAATGACCCTCCTGCGGCGTCTTATAGGGAAATCTAAAAAAAATAACTTTATCCTACAGATTTGTCCACATACACAGACTTTGTAAATAAGCCGCGCCATGCACCTTGCCACAGACTTTTTTCCCAAACTATGCAACTTATTCGCTAATGCAACAAAAGTACAATGCACGGGTGCCCTGGATACTGGCACAGACAGTGCTTGCAGCTGACTAACTCAGACGCTAACCTGTGTAAAAAGGTAAAAGACTGAGGGCCTGATTCAGACCCGCTCGCATGGCCGGGCACTGCGCGAGCCCCGGAGCGAGTGAGAAATCACTCGCACTGGGGCTCGCTACAAGACGGGGCGGCTGTCGATATTGATCAACAGCTTGCCCCGTTTTATAGGCGGGTCGGGGGGGGGGGTGGCTGCACAGACGGAGGCATTCCCTTAGGAACGCCTGCCGTTTGTGGGCGGCCCTACTGACATCACATGTGATGTCAGTAGTGAACTTCCTGCTCTATTAGAGCAGGAAGTTCACTGGGGCTTGCGGTGGACGAGACCCTACCACAAGGGTCTCGTTGCAAGCCCGATGGTCGCGATAATCGCGACCATCGCCAGGCCGCCTGCTACAGCTTAGCGAGCAGCCTGGAGGCCGGGGTAAAAAAAAAAAAAACCCAGCCAGCCCTGATTCTGAATCCGGGCCTGAGACCAATATGAGTGAGCTGTACCAATGCTTCACGTCACATAGCTGCGATACAGTACCAAATGTTCTGCGACAAAAACATCCTAAGTGCCTAGTGCACTTTGTATGAGGCTACGATACGAATAAGACGAAAAATTTAGGAAAAAAGTATGGGAATCGCTACCCGTACCATATGGCACAAAAAAGATAGGTGACGAGAACACATCTGTGTCTTAACTATTACATAAAGATTTATAATTAATCTATCCCTAATGTTGGCGTTACATGCTAATGAGCGGTAGGGAACATATTCAGTTGTCAATGTAGTTTGCAGTACCCCTTGCAGATTTCATTTTTGTGGGGTCTAATACGCCTGTTTGCAGAGATAATTGTATATTTGCTGAGGACACAAATATAATTTGCTGGTAAAAAATAGTTTCACAAAATAGTAAATGCTGTTTTTGGTTTACGTACCGATCATAAGAGCAGTCTGTTGTGTTGGTGGCCGTGGTGTCTTTGTCATCGGAGATTAACCAATTAAAACTTTTATCTGTCCTCAGTCTTATTGTTTTCATCTTCTTATTTGAGACATATGACCCATCCGCGTTAAAATCCCCCAGTACAATAATATTCTGTTTAGAAAACAATAAAAAAAAGTATTAGTTCTACAAAAATCGCAAAGTAAAAGCGAGCTGCTGGGGATGTGGTCAAAAGGTAGACAACACAATGGCAAAAGTTATGATATCGACATCACTGAAATGCCGACAGGCAGCTGGTTATATTCTTGTTTTCCAGAAGGGAGCAGAAAATAATGAATAACAATGGGGGCGATCCAGACCCGCTCGCTAGGCTGCGTTCACACACAGCTGGGCGATTTTTGCTAACTGCGTATGCGTATAAGACGCAGTGTGCAAACCAGTCACTGCGATCGAGAAGCGATTTGCGCGCCAGCCTTATTCTGCTCATTAGTTTGCGTGACCGCGCCGTTTGTGGGTGGTCCATGAAAACGGGGGAGTGGATGTGCGAACGCAGGCATGTCTGAGCGTTCTAACGGTGTACAACAGGCGTGCATAATTAACATGGAGCTTCATTGTACAAGTCACCTGGTTGTATTTCAGCCTGCAGTGATCGCAGTGCTTGCTGCGGGGTAGGGTCAACCTCAAGGGCTGCGAGCAGCTCCGATGGCTCTCGATGTTACTGATAAAGCATTCACTTCCTGGAGATGACGTGTGCTGCGAAGGATAGGGGGCGTCTTTAGATTGGCGTGTGATGGCACTGCCGTCGCACGCTAAGATATAGTGGGTGTCCTCATGCCTTACCGTGCGATCGCAGCCTATGCATATATTAGCAGCCGAGCGGCTGCATGCGAGCACATCTAGCGAGCGGGCCTGAATCGAGCCCAATGTTCGATCATCCATTGTAGGGAAGGAATTAAAACAGACAATTGAGTGGACATCGCCTTTAAATTGAACAAGTGAAGCTATGTACATAACTTTATGATATAGCTTTATAAAAAAAGAAAACCTGCAGTGAATTTTTACAAATTGCTGAGATGGATAAAGCAAGAAACAAAAGTGTACAGCATGCTTAGGTACATCTGATCTTTATAAAGCACGTATGTTACCTAGAAGGCCGAAAGCCAGTCTTTCATCTATTTAAAGCATTGGTGTAGCAACATGGAATCGGTATGATTTACCGCGGAAGCATCCAGCGGTTGGAATCCCGACAGCTACTGCCTGACATGGGTGAAAATCCCGATCGTCCCCAGGTAAGTATTCACTAACCTAACCTCCCCCCCCTAACCCTCCTTAGGGGTGCCTAACCTTCCCCCCAGTGCCTAACCCCCCCCTTCCCCACCGCCTAAACCTAAGTCCCCCCCGGGGGTGCCTAACCCTGACCCTCCCTCCCCCTAGCCTAACCCTAACCTCCCGGGGGGGTGCCTAACCCTAAGTCCCCCCCGCGAGCCCTAAACCTAACCCTCCCCCACGGCTGTCCGCGCCCGGCATCACTTCGATCGGGATGCCGGTGCCGTTCTCCCGGCGTCGGTAAAATGACAGGCGTCTAGATTTAGACGCCTGTCATTTAACCCTCGCCAGGATAAAGCAGTCGGGAAGCCGGCTGTCGGGATTAAGTCCGCCGGTTTCCCGACTGCATACCAGCAACATAGCTCACAGTGGTCAGTACTGTAGATGAATGGTGGTTGCCTGTGACTCCTGTTTGGTACAGCCAGCCTGCCTCTTCTCCCTCCTATGCTTACTCTGATGTCTTTCACAGAAACTTGCCGGGGACCTCATCCACATTCAGCACCCCTACACGTGGGCCTAATAGGCTGTAGTGTTATGCTGAGTACACACGATATGTCGTCCGATCCAACCGAACGGCATATCGTCCAGCGTGTACAGACTGTCACTGACTGTGCGCACTCCGGCGCATGCAGGTCTGACTGGCGACATAGTCAGTGGGGGCCATGCTGCCGAATGGCCCCGCCGACGCAATGTTGCTCCCAACATCACCAAGTGTGTATGCACTTGCCGATGCTGAGACCCCCGTCGCACGATAGGTCCGGTGGGTACACATCGATAAATGAGTACCCAGCTTCACTGTAACTAATTTTTTAACTTTGGCTGTTAGTCTGTTAGCAGGGGGATGCAAATACATTAAACTTCAGAACCTTTTAGAACCCTAGCCCTTTTAACTAGAAGTGTAGCTAAACTATAAGATCATTTCAATGGCATCTACAGTGCAGGAGGAAGGAGTGAGTATGTGGTGAGGCTGCTGTTATACTGGGAGTGAGTAGGGCATACTGGGAAGGACACTGTGCCAAATAGGGGGGCAGACTTGAAGGCTACTCTATGGGCTCGATTCAATTGATCGCAAAGTAAATAGCGCCGGGAGGGAGCTCCCGACGCTATTCAATTCAGCGCGCTGTTAAGGATTTCTTCTCGCAGCCCTCCAGGGGTGCGAGCAGAAATCCGACAAAAGTACGGGCGCGATGCTGTTTTCTGCCCTTAGCGCCGGGAAAACAGCATCGCGCCGGGAAGTTTAGTCGGAGAATGCCCATTTTCGTGACTAAACATCCTGTTTTAAGGTGGGAGGTCGGGGAATGCCCGTTCTAACAGCGCACAGAATTGAATAGCGCAGGGAGCTCCCTCCCGGAGCTATTTACTTAGTGATCAATTGAATCGAGCACCATGACTGTTTAAACTAGCATTTCACACAGCTCCTATTGTCCTCAAGCATGCCCCGTTTCCTCATTACAAAATTACAGCCTCGACCCTTCCCAATTAGATTGTTAGCTCTCATGAGCAGGGCCCTCCCTCCTGTCTTACCTGCTCTCACCTAGCCCTCATGTGTGTCCTTATATTGTATAACAAGAATATAAAGCCACCGGCACTGCAAAAAAGGAAGACCCAATATATATACTATTTATTATTGTAACAGGTGTTCCACGCTGCTGTTATGATTGCTAGGCCAAAAGAGAAACAAAAAAAAGCGGGAAACAACAATAGTACTGTGGGACACCTGAAACGTACATAAATGGTAATCATTAAAAATAAATATAAATCAATTTGTTAGCTATGTCAAAGAACAAGTTAAATCGGTTTATTATTAAAAATATAAGTTCAATGTAAAACAGACAGCATTGGCCAATGAAACACACATGAATATAGATCTACATTTACAGTATGCTTAAAACACATAGAACATAAAAAGTGTAAAGAATGTGTAAAAAAAAAAGTAGCCAATCAATGTCAATGAATATTGCAATAATGAACACTGTAGCAAGGTAGTTGGCTTGTTTGAATCACCACAATAATTTGTATCAGCTAAAGCACGGGTTCTCAAACTCGGTCCTCAGGACCCCAAACATGTTTTCCAGGTCTCCTCACAGAATCACACGTAAAATAATAATGATCTCCACCTGTGGATCTCTTAAAAGGTGTCAGTGAGTAATGATTACACCTGTGCACCTGTGAGGTAACCTGCAAAATGTGAACTTTGTGGGGTCCTGAGGACTGAGGGTCTGATTCAGAGCTGGACGCTATTTGCGCTCGCTCGTTCAGAAAAAGGGGGTGGCTATTCAAATTAACCGTTCGCTCTCTGCGGTCTGTTGACGCCTCTATGTCTGAACGAGCGAACAAAACTTGCGGTCGTAATTTTGGAAAAAACGCCCCCCTGGCCGCTCGCATCATACGTTATGTCCGCTATTTATTAGATTAATCGAGTACGTCGAAAGGCGAATGAACTGCTCGCTATTCTTGTGGTTAGTTTTTCCTACCGCAATCTTGCGAGCAGTTCTGACTATAAAATAGCCCAGTGACGTGGTCAATGACGCTGCTGTATTAATTATGCACACCCATAAAATGCCCGTTTTGACCTTTTGGCACGCCTGCGTTCTGATCTTCACTCTCCGTTTTCAAGCACCTTCCCCTGTTACCACCCACATACGCCTCCTCCTGTCACTCAAATTAGCAGGCATTCGCTATTTAGCGAGCACACGATTTTCGGCCGCACTGACTGGTTCGCGCATGCGTATTACAATCTGTACGCATGCGCAGATGTGCGAACATCGCTCGGAACAAACGAGCGGCCGCTTACGAGCGGCTCTGAATGAGACCCAGAGTTTGAGAACCACTGAGCTAAAGGTTTAATGCTGATTAAAGCGCAGATATTTATCATCCCATATTGCGGGGGATCCTTATATTGTACCTGTTTTTTTTTTTTTTAACTAAATGTTTTTGTTAAATACGTTGCCCATTACATAGGTATGTCTTATGTGCTGTATCATAATTATTGAATTCCCAGTACTTTACCTGTTACTCTTCTATGTCTGTATATTTGCTGTATTACCACTCTGTACAGCGGTGGTGCCTTATAAATAAACCGTTATCATTTATATTACTTTTTTACTATTAGGCGTTAGCATCTGAGCAAGTTACTTAGAGCTCTTGGCTTGGAGTTTTTATGTTCTCCCCATATTTTATTATCTTCTTTATAGAGTGCTACAAGGGTGCTGCCTTACAAATGAAACCGCTGGACACGTAGTAATGATAATACTGACTGTCCTGTTACCTTTGTCTCCCACTTTTCTTTCACATCCAGATAGACATCATACAGCTCATCGATCTCTTGCACGGAGTCTTTGGGTGTGGTGTGTATCGGGATAAGGACAAAATCCTTCACAGCTGGAAAAAGGAAATGATTTACTTACTGCTCCTGTTAAGGTGGCCATACATCAGCGACTATTAGTCGCGATCCGGCGGGTGGAAACGCCAACCTCCCACCATCGATGTTCTGCGATCCGTCACCGGATCGCAGACATTTGCCCTGTTAAATGTCGGCGATTTGACGATCGCGATAATTTTTTGATCACGATCGTCAAATCGGCAAAATCCAACATGTTGTATTTCTGCAATGCCGGGTTGCAGCATCGCGGGATCACGGCAATCCATCGTAGATGGATGGGGCCCATAACATTCAATGGCTTGGGAACAATAACTAGATATCACAATTGCAGTTACGGAAATGCTTATCCTGTCATGACCTTTCTAGCTAGCGCCGATCTTTGCTGGTTTTTCATGGCTAACACTAAGGAGCTTATTCTGAATCGCGAGCTGCTGCAACGGCGCTAGTGTCTTTTGTGGTAGTTGCATCTGTGACTTTATGCTAAATAGGGATGTGCAGGCTCGGATTAGTTCGGATTTGCACGCCGGGTTCTGATTTTTCCCTCCAAAAATTGGGGCTCAGAAAGAGGCAAAATGTCATCTTTCACGGACAAACATCATCATTCCTGGACAAAAGTCTAATCCGAGAACTAATCCGAGCCTGCACATCCCTAATGCTAATATCAGCCGTTCCCCTGGTGTACAAGCATGCGTCTGAAGAACTGATCCCCCCACACTTTCTGCGCCTGCACTCGCAACCATCGGAAGCATAATTGGGACTTGCACCAAGCCCGTGCTACTGTATCTCCATTAGAGCATGGCCTCCAATAGACACGATTAAGCATCTGATTTCACAATTGCTCCTATGACAAGTATGCGACACTGCCATAACATGCCAGTCAAGCAGAATATCTCTGTGCGTCTGTTTAGCCACCTCTGAACCATTGTACAGGGACTCCCAAATACATTCCAGAAAACATGCAGCTCAATCTAACTGCTGTGGACAGGATTTTCCAATGCAAGTCATATTGTTAAGTCCCACCTGCCCTTCACTTCATGGAGCTTCCATCTGCATCACCGTATGTTGCTGTATGTCCCTGACGACGGGAGTTTGATCCCGAAACGTAGGATTAAAGGACTTTTTACTACAATTACTCAGTGTCATGAGTGCCTCCGCCGATGGATGTTTATTGAGTGGGTTGTTTCTGACCTTGGAGGGCACCGGAGCGTCCCATTATACTTGGAGTGCCGGACATGCGTGAATATGTTTTTATAATAATTATATAATCATATTGATAATTTTGTTTTTTTTCTCCTTGTGAGAGGTTACATAGCTATAGTAAGCTGTTACTAATGGAAGGAATTATATATAAAGAAACCTGTATAACAATATTTACTATGCACTGTTTAAGTAATTTCTATTTGAATTAGTCAGGGAAATAGATTTTTCATACCAGTCTTTTTTGATTCAAATCTGATAATAAACGGTTCACGGGCGAATGAATCCTCGTCCCCTTCCTGCATGTCCGCGTACTGGTACTGTTCCTTCACTGCCACCAAGTCCCCACTGAAACCACAACACATGCTGTTTTGTACCAGTATAAATCAAGGTTTATTCATGGTGCGACCAGGTAACAAATTGATTTGGGTTTAAAATGGTTTAGGCAATTCATGAAAAAACAAATCTAATTTCTTCTTCAGGGTCCATAGGGATCCACAGGGATACCATGGGTTATAATGTGGTTGGAGCGATCCAGGCACCAAACAGTTAAGCTTTCAGCTCCCAGGATGCCTGAGGACCTCCTCCACATATACCCCGCCCCTGGCCACAGGCATTCAGTTGTTCATTTGGTGCGGCAGGATTCAGACGCACCTTTTTAACAAGGGGACTGAGCAGGCAGTCCCAAGCTTTAATTTTAATTATAACTAACACTAGTTATAACTATCACTGATTTATTTTTTTTTCTCCTCATCCCTCTGTTAAGGTGTGTGGGTTTTTTTATTATACTTCACATTCATTAGTTATTTGTGAAGGCTGTCACATTGCATGGTTTTGTTACCTTTATAATTCATATGTCAAAAAATAAAGGGAAACAGGAGGTGGAGGCCCCTGTGCTGGTTTCATGTAAATGCTGTTTGGCGAGCTTGTCCCCTCAGGGCTTTATACAAGATGGAAAGCCAAGACACCAGCTGATATCAATCCGTAATTAGAAAGCAATCCTGCCCCTTGTCAGTGCATATTAATATAAGCTGGTTCAGTCCCAACTGATGGCCTATAAAAAGGTTTCTCACAAGAAACATCTCATGATGGGTAAAAGCAAAGAGCTCTCTCAAGACCTTCACAACCTTATTGTAGCAAAACATACTGATGGCATTGGTTAGAGAAGGATTTCTAAACCTTTGAATGTTCCAGTGAGCACTGTTGGGGCCATAATCCAGAAGTGGAAAGAACATAATTTCACCATAAACCGGCCATGACCAGGTGCTCCTCGCAAGATTTCTGACCAGAGGAGTGAAAAGAATTATCAGAAGAGTTGTCCAAGAGCCAAGGACCACTTATGGAGAGCTTCAGAAAGACCTGGAATTAGCAGGTACAATTGTTTCAAAGAAAACAATAAGTAATGCACTTAACCGCCATGGCCTGTATGCACGCTCACCACGCAAGACTTCATTGCTGAAGAAAAAGCATGTTGATACTCGTTTAAAGTTTGCTTCACAACATTTGGACAAGCCTGTGAAATACTGGGAGAATATAGTCTGGTCAGATGAGACAAAAACTGAACTCTCTGAATGCCATAATATACACCATGTTTGGAGAAGAAATGGCACTGCACATCACCCCAAAAACACTATGCCAACAGTGAAGTTTGGCGGTGGGAACATTATAGTGTGGGGCTGTTTTTCAGCATACGGTTCAACTTCTGACATACTTCATATGATTGAAGGAAGGATGAATGGAAAAATGGACCAAGACATTCTTGATAAACATCTTCTGCCATCTACCAAGATGCTGAAGATGAAACAAGGGTGGACATTTCAGCAAGACAATGATCCCAAACACACAGCCAAGGACACTCTAAATGAATAATACTAAATTAATAATACACTCTAATTCAGAGAAAAAAATATAAAGCTGCTAGAATGGCCTAGCCAATCACCTGACTTGAATCGAATTGAAAATCTATGGAAAGAACTAAAGATCAGAGTTCACAGAAGAGGCCCATGGAACCTTCAAAATATGAAGACTGTTTGTGTGGAAGAATGAGTCAAAATCACACCTGAGCAATGCATGCGACTAGTTTCTCCATACAGGAGGCGTCTTGAAGCTGTCATTACCAACAAAGGCTTTTGTACGAAGTATTAAATAAACTTCATTAATGGTGTTCAATACTTTTTCCCTGCGTCATTTCACATTGTTACACATAACTTAATTTATGGACATCTATGGTTTGATTTCTTTGCATGTGTGGATTGCATGGGTCGTTGCTGACTTTTGGTGAAAATTTTGTTACAATAGCCCCATTACAAATATATTTACTGTGAAAAATGTTGATGTGTTCAATACTTAGTCGACCTGCTGTATGTAATATGTGTGTGTGTGTATGTATGTATGTATATGTATATATATATATATATATATATATATTTTGTATTTTTAACTGTAATACGAAGTAATATATTACAAGATTTTGGGCTATGGTTGGTGACTATTGCTAATATTTCTAGGTGAAATATCTGTGGGTGGTGTTGGGACATGCCTATAATACAAATGTGTTGGTGAGATTTATGAATGTAAATACATGTTTGTGCCTCTACCATGTAACAGCTCTGTCATCACCCCGATTTGTTGTACATTCCAGTGACTTTAGAGTGATATCTGTCATATGACGAATGTTGATCGTCTGTGTTTTGTGCTTGTGGCAAAATTCCTCACATTTCTACCTAGCGCATCTAGACAACTGCTATGCTTCAGTTCAGTGTATCCCCGTAAGATGTTTATACAGAAAACCTTTATAGTGTGGTAAAGAGTTACCTGTGCAGAATGCAATATCATCATTCACATACAATGCATGCACATTTGGTCCATTGTGATGCTATCTGCTATGTACCTGCGGGTTTTTACTGATCTACTGCACAGGAATGGAGTGTGTTTAGAAAAACCTGGGTTGACTCTTTTCACACAGCGGGAAACCCGTGTCAGATCTGGCAAAAAACCCTGGTAATTACCAGGGTCGAAGTCCCGGGAATTTCAACCTGGTTTGACCCTTTAACACACAAAAAGTATCGGGTGCTGGAAAATGACCGGTTTATTTTGTCTGTCTGAAAGGTGTATTATTGTTACCTCCATGGTTCATATTAAAAAAAAAATTATTTTAATGATCCCTTAAGAACATTTTCAGATTTCTCCACTCTTTAGATAATTCCTCTTTGTGGGGGAGATGTATCAACGCCTTGGAGAGATATTAGTAGATACGTTCCTCAAAGCGTCCAATCAGCTTTTGTAATTTTCTGGAGCAATATCTGAAATGGCAGTAAGAAGCTGATTGGTTGCTTTGGGCAAAGTCTCCGTATTATCTCCCTCCAAGACTTGATATATCTCCCCTTGTATGAGCAGCATAATTTAATGAGACAAACACCCAAGTTCTTACCAGTATCACAGCAATGAGCTTAGTTAGGTCTTTCCCACCAAAATGGATGAAATGACACTTACCGGTAGACAAAGAGGTATTGTTCTTTATAATCATTTCTTCCCAAAGGTTTGCTAATGATGTACTTATAAGAAGCGCCATCCTCGCACGTGCTGAATAATGAGAGCAATAATGGACATTCATTTCATATCTGCCTTCAAAGCAAAGAATTTACATTTATCTTTTAAAAAAAAAAAATGATGACCCAAAAGTCCATCTGCGAATGCGTCTTGGGGGTGCTGGGAAGGATCCGATTGCATCCCTCTCAGGGGGAGTTGCGAATAGAAGCTCATAGGCTTCTATTGAACAATGCCGCATCCAAGCCCCAGAATGCACCGCATTCCAGAGTTTGGTACGCATGCGGTAAGGGGCCAAGTCTTCAAAAATCCGCAAGAGTACCATCACGTGCGCAAGAGAACAATCACGTGGGTGTGTTGTGGGCGTCTAGCCAGAGTTATGGCAATGTATTTTGGACACCAAATTCAGATGGCTCTCCTGCGCCTAGGATGGGGTAGAGGTGTGGGCCAATGATAATGATGATGAATGCTCTTGCGTGCGGAAAAAAGTGGGGTGGCGCAATCGCATAGATGCGTATGCCTTAGAACTTTCTTATAGTCACATTAGTATTCTGTTTGCATTATGTTTGCAGCAGGCACCTGGATTTGTGTTCACATTACGTTCTATGCAGTATCAGCATATTGTTTAATGTATGAAAAAGTCTGATTTTTAAAACAAGATTACATTAAATTTCCTAATCTATTGCCCATTTTTGGACTATATTTTCAACTGTATTTACTACTTGAAGGGTAATTATATCTAGAATTGTTAATCTATTGTTCAAATTAGCAATGCTTTGTAATGAATAAAATAACTTTTCATGACCTCATTTGATCTGTAATATTGCCCCTTCATTATGTTTCAATCAGAATATAAAGTTGACTGTGCTTTAATTTTTGCATTTTGCAGATATGAAAGGACCATAGCGCCACCTATAATCTGTGGTAGGTACTGCATGTCACTAAAATTGTTGCTGTCATCTCCAATGGCATTCTAATTAATGAGAGTAGTAACTTGCAACATGCTAAATACAGTTTATTAATCATGGTTGTATAAACTCATTCATTTGTTTCTATATGTAATATCTCTATACATTTTGGATATATTTCCCTGGGACATATATTGAGGGGATAGCCTATATGAGACAAATAAGCACATTTTTGCCTTAACCTGTCTGTAGGTTCCTGCCCCATATGCTATAACATTCAGTAACTCTTTATCACCTTATTTACCACCATGCAAGTTAGGACTGAAGAGTGGGCGTGACTTTGGTGTTATCACTATGAAACATCACTGGTGAGACATATAAGGCCTGAGTCAGGTCACACAGGTACCTCGAAAGCCCAAACCCCTATATACAGCCCCATAGATTAGTGCCCCCAGCCATAGCACTCACTTGTTTAGCTTCTCCACAAGCAATTTTGCTGCTTTCTCCTTTGCATCGAAGACCTCCAGCAGTACGATGATATCATAACGAGATACTATCTGAAAGAGAATGGACACATAGGCTCACACAGATGTACGTAAAGATTACCATGTCACTAACAGAGGGATTTTGTTTTAGCCTTATTCCCCCAAATAGAAAGAGAGGAGGGTGGTGGGAGTGTTCTATGGTCCTGCATGAGATCCCGACCAATCACCTCATTATTCTGCATAGTGTTGGGACCAGGATGCTCTCCTGACGATTGGTAAGTGCATCCACACCCACCAATCGTGCATCTGATGTGTGTGGTCAGCAGAGTCATTTGAATATGCCATACACACAGCCAGATGAAACAATTTATCTGCTAGATATATTGTCATAAGGTGCGTACACACTGGGCGATAAAGTGGACGACTGAACGATAACAATATCGTTATCGTTCAGTCGTCCTCTTTATCGTCCATTTTTAAACCTAAAAAGATGAACGATAACGACGACGCGCGTTCCCGCGGGTCGTTCGTCATTATCGTTCATCGGGCTGACATGCAGGCCAACCTGACGATCTCGTCAGGTTGCTGCATGTCAGGGAATGGGGGAGAGAGCCCGGCGCTGAACGATATTGTTAATAATATCATTCAGCGGGTGTGCTCAATGTCATGAACGACATTGAGCACAGCCTGCCGGGGACAACACTACACGATATCGCTCAGGGAGCATATCGTGTAGTGTGTACCCACCAAGAATCTTTGATGCAGGGCCGATCAGATATGTGCTGAAAGACGTCGTTCACAGATATATTGGGTTACACACCCTCTGATGATAGAACAATGTATCGTTCGTTGCTAGATCGAACACTATAGTTGAAGTGTGTACCAAGTATCAGTCCCTCTTCTTAAGGGTTTTTTAATTTGTAGGAGAGAAATATGTACAAGGTTGTGGGTGGTCACCAAGTAAATATGAATGCATTCCCTAATTAGCGTGATGGTGCCAAGCTTTTGGGCTATATAATATATACTGTATAAACCCATATTTTTTATTTAGCTTTAACTAACAAAACTGCAGGTTAAATATTGATTTTTTTTGGGGGGGGTGTAGTGTTTATATGTCCCTTCTTTTCAAATGATTTTTTTTTTTTAAACTAAATTTTGTTTCTACATTTATTAATATATATATTTTTATATCAGTGTAATAATAGACTTGGTGATGTCTTGAACGGTCGAAACACGTTGGGAAGTTACTGCTCTTGCCTCATGAACCTCTTGCTGAATTTTATCTAGATAAGCATTGATTTTTTTGTATTCCATGTTTTTATAATTATTTTGAAAACCTATGGAATTGCTGTTTTTAGTCCTCAGTGCGTTATGAATTGATTGTTACTATTGATCTCTATTTTTACAAGTGTACTAAACATTGTATATTTGATTGTATGCATATTTGCACTGCACTTGGCACTTTTGTACATCTACATTAGTGGGCACCTAGTAGGGGTTGTCCTACTTGTTGTTTTTAGGGCTGCATCTGAAATATTTTATGTAATAATAAATTGTTGGTAATTATTTATTCAATTAGTTTACCTATTTCTTATTTTTATGTATTTATCAAATTATTTATTTTTACACATTAATTTTTTTGTTGCATGTACTTGCACTATTATAGCTATGGTGCAGACCAGTGGTATGCTTGTTATAATTTTTAATTAAGTTATACACTGTTGCACTTTACTAAGTTACCTTCAAGGGGTCCTATACACTGTTGCACTTTAGTAAGTTACCCGCAAGGGGTCCTGTACACAATATATAAAGGTAGAATACATGCTAGTCGCTTGAAACAGGTGCATCCATTTATCGATCACTACAGCAGTATCCCGCTCCTATCTTTATTGTTTCAGCAGACACCATCCAAAATATTTGAGGGAGTGCGGTCTTCAATAAGATGTACATTTACCTATATATAAACATACAAATACATACACTTGTATTAAGGGGAAGTTATCTTCTGGACTGGTGCCATCTCATACATATTATATATATATATATATATATATATATATATATATATATACAGTCAGGTGCATAAATATTGGGACATTTACAAAATTTTCATATTTTGGCCTCTATTCACCACCACAATGGCTTTGAAATGAAACAAATAAGATGTGCTTTAACTACAGACTTTCAGATTTAATTTGAGGGTAATTACATCCAAATCAGGTGAACGGTGTAGGAATTACAACGGTTTCTATATCTGCCTCCCACTTTTTAAGGGGCCAAAAGTAATGGGACTATCAACTCAAAAGCTATTTCATGGACAGGTGTGGGCTATTCCCTCATTATTTCATTATCAATTGAGCAGGTAAAAGGTCTGGAGTTGATTCTAGGTGTGACATTTGCATTTGGAATCAGTTGCTGTCGACTCTCAATATGAGATCCAAAGAGCTGTCACTATCTGTGAAGCAAGCCATCATTAGGCTGAAAAATCAAAACAAACCCATCAGAGAGATAGCAAAAACATTAGGTGTGGCCAAATCAACTGTTTGGAACATTCTTAAAAAGAAAGAACGCACCGGAGAGCTCAGCAACACCAAAAGACCCGGAAGACCACGGAAAACAACTGTGGTGGATGACAGAAGAATTATTTCCCTGGTGAAGAAAAACTCCTTCACAACAGTTGGCCAAATCAAGAACATTCTCCAGGAGGTAGGTGTATATGTGTCAAAGTCAACAATCAAGAGAAGACTTCACAAGAGTGAATATAGAGGGCTCACCACAAGATGTAAACCATTAATGAGCCTCAAAAACAGGAAGACCAGATTAGAGTTTGCCAAACAACGTCTAAAAAAGCCATTACAGTTCTGGAACAACATCCTATGGACAGATGAGACAAAGATCAACTTGTACCAGAGTGATGGGAAGAGAAGAGTATGGAGAAGGAAAGGAACTGCTCATGATCCAAGACATACCACCTCATCAGTGAAGCATGGTGGTGGTAGTGTCATGGCGTGGGCATGTATGGCTGCCAATGGAACTGGTTCCCTTGTATTTATTGATGATGTGACTGCTGACAAAAGCAGCAGAATGAATTTTGAAGTGTTCCGGGCAATATTATATGCTCATATTCAGTCAAATGCTTCAGAACTCATTGGACGGCGCTTCACAGTGCAGATGGACAATGACCCGAAGCATACTGCAAAAGCAACCAAAGAGTTTTTTAAGGCTAAAAAGTGGAATGTTATGCAATGGCCAAGTCAATCCCCTGACCTGAATCCGATTGAGCATACATTTCACTTGATGAAGACAAAACTGAAGGGAAAATGTCCCAAGAACAAGCAGGAACTGAAGAAATTTGCAGTAGAGGCCTGGCAGAGCATCACCAGGGATGAAACCCAGCGTCTGGTGATGTCTATGCGTTCCAGACTTCAGGCTGTAATTGCCTGCAAAGGATTTGCAACAAAGTATTAAAAAGTGACAGTTAGATTTAGGATTGTTTAGTTTGTCCCATTACTTTTGGCCCCTTAAAAAGTGGGAGGCACATATAGAAACCGTTGTAATTGTTGTTTTATGTCACTTTTTTATTTGTGATTTTATTCTATATTTGACCATTAAATATTGATTACTAGCACTTTCTTTCTTGGTTTGTTTTTTCTCTATATGGGTTGAGTGTTCGCTATATTAGAAAACAGTAAGTAACCAAGTTATTGCACTGATTAATGATTAAGCGCCAGGTGTTCCTTTGCTGTTTTTCGGACTGTGGGAACTCTGTGCTCACTCAGATTACAGAACAAATTGCACAAAACTTCTGTTGTAAACTGTACTTTTTTATTGTAAATGTCTCGACCTGTTTTATATTTAATTACTTTTTAAGCATCCATGGAATAATTTTGTAACAATTCATTAAAGGGAAAAATCAGCCATAAACAACAGCAACCAATCAGAAATTAGAGCACAAATAAGACAGTGAAAGCAAGTGTCTGATTGGTGGCTTATCTTTCACATCCTGTGTTTAAGCCTACCTTTGCGATGGTTGGTAGCACCTCGGCATTTGTACATTTCTTTAGTCCGAAACGTCTGACGTTGAATGAGGCGATCTTCATTGTTTTATGTCGCCTGGTACAAAACAAATATTGACAAGCCATGTTTTATGTTACATAAAGGGACGGCAGAAACCACAGTCTAAGCTGTTGCTTCCTCTTTCTTCTATGTAAGGTTCTGACTGAACGGAAACGTAGCGAACATCAATATGTACATAGAAGAAGCCTAAACTGTTTCACTTTCTGTTACCAGACAAAGGGCCGTATTCAATTAGCAGCGATATTATCGCACCCGTGATAACATTGCAGATTTTTTGGCGATATCGCATCAGCAATAATTTATCGCCGATTTTTCATGTAAAAATGGAGAGAACTTTTCTCCATTTTAAAAAAGGGGTAAAATGTGCAAAATCCCTATTTTTGTGTAAAACTGTGGGTAATTCTTACAGAACCCTTTGGACAGCTCCCCAAATTATATTTTAGCTAAACAAAATTTCGGAAAATGCGTACTTTGGCGAAAAACGACAGCTGAAATTTCGGTCCAAATGTTATTTTTTCAAGAAAAATGCGTTTAATGTATTGGGGCTGGTATTTTGGAGGGACATAAAGATACGCCAAGTGTTTTAAATATCGCACGTGGCTGGCGCAGGCGTTTTTTTAGCGGTTTTAAAAAAATACCTGCGCCAGCCACGTGCGATGTTTAAAACACTTGGCGCATCCTTATGGCCCTCCGAAATACCAGCCCCAATACATTAAACGCATTTTTCATGGGAAAAAAAAAAATGTGACCGAAATTTTGGCAGCCGTTTTTCGCCAAAGTACGCAACTTACTACTTTTTTTTTCCGCTAAAGTATCATTACGAGGGCTGTCCAAAGGGTTCTGTAAGAAATCCCCACATTTTTACCCAAAAATAGGGATTTTGCTAATTTTTTCGCCTGCCCTAGGCTGGAGAAAACTTTTCTCCAGTTTTTAGGTGAAAAACGGGTGTTTTTCGCTGTCGTTGGCGAAATCGGCCGCAAATCATCTGCAAATCGGCTGATAGCGGGCGATATATCGGCCGATCGGATGGCCGATTCGCAAACGATGGCGAAAATGGCCGATTTCACCTTTAACTGAATACGGCCCAAAATATTAAAGTGGTAGTATTATTAAGATATACTTACCGACATTTGTTTTTACCTTTCTGGTGGGCAATAACGGGGGGCGGGGCTAGAGTATTCATGTAATTAGGCCCTTCCCCCTCATGGGGAAAGCCAGCAAATAGCACTTATTTAAACAGGGAGTGGAGTCAAATGACGCAATTATCATAAAAATGCCCCATTACGCCCCACTCCCTACACCCGGACTTCGAACTGCCGGTAAGATTCTCCCATTCATCAGGAAGTAGGCAGGATGTGGGAAATGTGCCTACTCTTCCAGGGGTGCAGAGCCTCCTGCAGGTCCTGGGAGAGTAGGCATGTATGTATTACAATATACTTTTGAAGCTTTATATAGTAATAATGACAATATGCTGTAATTAGAGATTATTCCAGCACCCTGCACATATCACAACCTGTGCAGTTCCTCTTCCCTGGCTGGGGTGTCACACTCTGCTCTGGTGCTTCTAGCACACTCTGCTCTAAGTCAGCAGTTTGTTGATGAGTGTGCTAGAAGCACCAGAGCAGAGAGCGACACCCCAGGCAGCATATGCGCACGCAGGGGGGGTTTCCGAGTACCTAGAAACTCCCCCTGCCCGCCACGACATTGCAGCGCAGCTTAGCAATATATATATATTTTGTGTAAAGCGATCTGAGTGAGCCGGCAATTGTACCTGGCTGAGCTGGCTGTAGGGGGAGCTGCAGCAGTAGCGCGCAGCTCCTCCCGGGCAGTTTCCAATTCCCATGGGAGCACCGCATTGTGGGAGGCTGAGAGATCGTGATTCGGATCCTCCTCAGTGACAGTGACCGGCGCTCTCTCCCGCAGGTGGGTGTAATGACTACATGTGGGGGGAGCAGATCTTTAATAAGCCATGCCAGCGCTGTATTTATATGACTGAATTTGTGTCAAGTGAGAGGTGTGTTTGTGTAAGTGTGTATTTCAGTGTGTGTGTGCCGGCTTTGTCAGTGTGTATGTGTGTGACTCTAGGCTTTGTCAGTGCAGAGTGTGTATGTGTAAAGGCTTTGTCAGTCTGTGTGTGTGTGTGTGTGTGTGTGTGTATGTATGTGTCTGTGTGTCTGTGTATAGGCTTTGCCAGTGCAGGGTGTGTGTATGTGTGTGTATAGGCTTTGTCAGTGCAGTTTGTGTGTCTGTGTCAGTGTGTGTGTTGGCTTTGTCAGTGTGTATGTGTGTGTAGTGTTTATCAGTGTGTGTGTGTGTGTGTAGGCCTTGTCAGTGCAGTGAGTGTGTATGTGTGTGTAGTGTTTATCAGTGTGTGTGTAGGCTTTGTCAGTGCAGTGAGTGTGTCAGTGTGTTTGTGTGTGTAGTGTTAATCAGTGTGTGTAGGCTTTGTCAGTGCAGTAAGTGTGTCAGTGTGTATGTGTGTGTAGTGTTTATCAGTGTGTGTGTGTGTAGGCCTTGTCAGTGCAGTGAGTGTGTCAGTGTGTATGTGTGTGTAATGTTTATCAGTGTGTGTGTGTAGGCTTTGTCAGTGCAGTGTGTGTGTCAGTGTGTATGTGTGTGTAGTGTTAATCAGTGTGTGTGTGTGTAGGCTTTGTCAGTGCAGTAAGTGTGTGTGTCAGTGTGTGTGTTTAGGCTTTGTCAGTGTGTGTCTGTGTCAGTGGGTGTGTGTGTGCGTGTATATGTCACAGTGTATGCTGCAGTGCCGCCTTTTTTATTTCTTCGAGGAGCTGAAAAGCTCCACATAAATATAGTCAAGTAGACGGCACCAAATAAAGTTCAACAGCCGGGGTGCAGACTGCTCAGTCTTGACCATACAATCAGATACATGCAGCGCTCCTCGGGCACTCAATAATCCAAGCTTGTTAATGCAATTATTACATATTTCGTCAAGGCTTTGCCAAAATATGTAATAAATTCATCTGAAACGTCGTACAGTAATGGAATAACAAGCTTGGCTTATTGAGTACCCGAGGAGTGCTGCCTGTATGTGGTTAATTTTTTTGCCATTGTTTTTGTAACCAAGTATTGGAAACCCCCCTTTCAAAATCCTGCGTTTGCCACTGGGCAGGACAGAGGAACTACACAGGTTGTGACAGGTGCAGGGTGCTAGAATGAACAGTACTGTAATGTCAGTTGAATATTTTGTTTCATAAGAAAAGGGGGGATGGAACGGCGGTTGAAGGGACTTGTAAGTGTGGCTAAAGTACAGTAAGGTGTTTGCGCAAACTCGTATATCCTATGCTGACCACAGCTAAGACTCTTATGTGCCTGTTTGTAGCCGGATAACTTGCGCCTACTTCACACCAGGTGCAAAATGCAAACTGGTGAAAACAATGATCGGAGGCTAATGCTGAAGGTATAGTAATGTTACTGCTGCAATCAATTTGCATTATTACAGTGATATTAGCAACCGGTTTTTAGCAATAAAGCATATTCCTTAGTCATCTTTTGAAAGGGAAGGCAACGCATTTGTGTATTGTTTTGAACTTGATTAAAACTTTTTGTTTTTGAGGCTCGGTCTAATTTTCTATTACATGGTAACTGTGACTTTGTTTTTGATAACACTGTCCAGACATAGACTATATTGTGTATGAATTTTGTACTGTATGTTTAGCATTTACTACTATTAATGTGAAGCCGCATTTCCTGGCATAAACCAGGTACATATACTACTGTTCTCTCCTGGTGTAATCCAGGCACATATACTACTGTTCTCTCCTGGTGTAACCCAGGCACATATACTACTGTTCTCTCCTGGTGTAACCCAGGCACATATACTACTGTTCTCTCCTGGTGTAACCCAGGCACATATACTACTGTTCTCTCCTGGTGTAACCCAGGCACATATACTACTGTTCTCTCCTGGTGTAACCCAGGCACATATACTACTGTTCTCTCCTGGTGTAATCCAGGCACATATACTACTGTTCTCTCCTGCTGTAACCCAGGCACATGTACTACTGTTCTCTCCTGGTGTAATCCAGGCACATATACTACTGTTCTCTCCTGGTGTAACCCAGGCACATATACTACTGTTCTCTCCTGGTGTAACCCAGGCACATATACTACTGTTCTCTCCTGGTGTAACCCAGGCACATATACTACTGTTCTCTCCTGGTGTAACCCAGACACATATACTACTGTTCTCTCCTGGTGTAACCCAGGCACATATACTACTGTTCTCTCCTGGTGTAACCCAGGCACATATACTACTGTTCTCTCCTGGTGTAACCCAGGCACATGTATTACTGTTCTCTCCTGGTGTAACCCAGGCACATATACTACTGTTCTCTCCTGGTGTAACCCAGGCACATATACTACTGTTCTCTCCTGGTGTAACCCAGGCACATATACTACTGTTCTCTCCTGGTGTAATCCAGGCACATATACTACTGTTCTCTCCTGGTGTAATCCAGGCACATATACTACTGTTCTCTCCTGGTGTAACCCAGGCACATATACTACTTGTGGTCGGAGGCAGGCCACACGGTGTTAATGGCTGCCACAGCACAGAAGGGGTTAACCCCCGTGCTGTGCCGTCATTTTTAAAAGGACAAAAAGGCGCCAGGCACCCATTGTAAATGTATACTCTGCGCTACGCGCTGAGTGTTGATAAGTGTGTTTTTAATGTTTTATATGCAGCGGCCTGGACTTGCTGCCTTGGGGGAGTGTGGGTAGAGTGTGTCATGGCCGCTGCGGGACAGGGAGAGCCAGCTCCCACTGTGACCAGCGCTGAAACAGTTAAAGTGGACAGTTTAAAAGCACACTGCACATGGGCCCTCATTCAGAGCCGCTCGTAATCGGCAGTACGCTCGTTCCGAGCGATGTTCGCACATCTGCGCATGCGTACGGTTTTTAGAACGCATGCGCAAACCAGTCAGTGCGGCCGAAAATCGTTTGTTCGCTATATAGCGAGGGCCTGCAATTTTGAGTGACAGAATGAGGCGTATGTGGGTGGTAACAGGGGAAGGTGCTTGAAAACGGGGAGTGGAGATCAGAACGCAGGCATGCTTAAAGGTCAAAGCGGGCGTTTTATGGGTGTGCATAATTAAAACAGCAGCGTCATTGACCACGTCACTTGGTTGTTTTATAGTCAGAACTGCTCGCAATATAGTGGTAGGAAAAACCAACCACAAGAATAGCGAGCAGTTCATACGCTGTTCGATGTACTCGATTAATCTATTAAATAGCGGACATGACGTATGATGCGAGCGGCCAGGGGGCGTATTTTTCAAAATTTCGACTGCAAGTTTTGCTCGCTCGTTCAGACTTAGAGGCGTGAACAGACCGCAAAGAGCGAACGGTTCATTTGAATAGCCACCCCTTTTTATTAAACGAACGACCGCAAATAGCGAGCGGCTCTGAATGAGGTCCATGGTTGATAGTAAACTGTATTAATATACACATTTTGCGTTAGAGCACTGCATCTGCAATGCATTGGTGTAAAAAGTAAAGTAGTATAGCCTATGACATGTTTGAACATATTTTTGTATGTAATATGGGTTTAATGCACTTATAGAAATGTAAAATGTCCTGACCTTTGGAGACAAACTGCTGGTTAGACATCCTCACCTAGGGATGGATATGGTAATTACCCTAGCCTGGCAGTGGGGATGGATATGGTAATTACCCTAGCCTGGCAGTGGAGGGTTAGGTGTTGACTGAAGAAGCTTTTCCTTTGAAATACGGACTAGGGAGACACCTGTGTATCTGTATACGATACCAAGCAAAGTTGTAAAAGACAAGTTGTTTGTGTTTAGGAAGCTTCTATGTTGTGTAAGAGCTTAGAAGATGATAAGACTCAGAAAGCCCAAACTGGTTTAGTCATAGACATGTGAAAAGACGAATGCAATAGGAATTTGCATTATATTTACCTTTTCAGAAACAGTATATGCTAACTCAGTTTGTGATTAGGAAACCAAATGTTTTTGGGTGGTATCAAGGAAATTGAATTCATTTCTGTGAAATGTAAGACATATTTATTTATGTTTTGCGAGATAGCCTGATTGGCTAGAAGGAACACAGGGTGGATTTGCCCCCCTGTGATGTTGTGTGTAAGAATGACATAAAAAGAGGGCCTATGAGCCCTGTATGTGTACAACCCTGTAACTTCTTTGAGGAGAAGAGCTGCTGATAAGATTCCTGTATGCAATGTAATGTACCCCTTCATTCGGAAGGTTGAGTCTTCTTTAAGACATTGAACAATAAAACACTGTTTGCCTTTACTTCAATTGCCTCGATCCTGCTACCAATAGAATTGCGCCAAACGCTATTCCGTTCTCCAGCTGTTCTGGGTAAGAGCTCCGTGTCTCCAAGTTCAAGCCCTCTGCCAAGCTACCGTGCAGACCTGGTCCATTGCGAGGGATCAGGTGGGAACAGCCGACACCAAACAGGAGGTGTGTCCGCAGTTAATCAAACGCATACACAGCAGAAGCGTTTCCAGGTGCCAAGGCAGGAGCCTGAGGGTAACATAACAAGCGGTTCCAAACGCAGATGGTAGAGTTTGGTGGTGACAGCATCGTTACACGCCCATGGCGCAGTGGGCGGAGTCAGTGACAGGCGGTCACTGACGGTGAGTGGGAATCCAAAAGCGCTAACCCGTGACCAGGGCCAGCCTAGGCGAAAGGCGTCCAGTCACACTACTGTTCTCTCCTGGTGTAACCCAGGCACATATACTACTGTTCTCTCCTGGTGTAACCCAGGCTCATATACTACTGTTCTCTCCTGGTGTAACCCAGGCTCATATACTACTGTTCTCTCCTGGTGTAACCCAGGCACATATACTACTGTTCTCTCCCGGTGTAACCCAGGCACATATACTACTGTTCTCTCCCGGTGTAACCCAGGCACTAATACTACTTGTCTCTCCTGGTGTAACCCAGGCACATATACTACTGTTCTCTCCTTGTGTAACCCAGGCACATATACTACTGTTCTCTCCTGGTGTAACCCAGGCACATATACTACTGTTCTCTCCTGGTGTAATCCAGGCACATATACTACTGTTCTCTCCTGGTGTAATCCAGGCACATATACTACTTGTCTCTCCTGGTGTAACCCAGGCACATATACTACTGTTCTCTCCTTGTGTAACCCAGGCACATATACTACTGTTCTCTCCTGGTGTAACCCAGGCACATATACTACTGTTCACTCCTGGTGTAATCCAGGCACAGATACTACTGTTCTCTCCTGGTGTAACCCAGGCACATATACTACTGTTCCATACCTCCCAACTGTCCCGCTTCCAGCTGGACAGTCCCGTTTTTCTGGGACTGTCCCGCCCGCGCGCCGCACTGTCCCGCGGTGGGGGGGAAGTTGGGAGAGCACAAACCGCTGCTCTGCACAGCAGAGAAGCAGGTGTGCAGGAGGAGAACAGATGCCGTGCGCATGCGCACGGTGTCTGTTCTCTTGTGTAGGGAGAGCCTGGGGGCTGCCCAGCGTCTCGGAGAGTGCTGGGCACGCCCATGAAGTGACGAAAACGGAGGAAGCTGTGAAGCTCCACCCCATTTTCCATAAACTCCACCCCTTTTCCAATAAGCCACACCCCTTTTCTGCCCCGCGCGCAACCTGTCCCTCCTTCACAACTTTAAATGTTGGGAGGTATGCTCTTCTCTCCTGGTGTAACCCAGGCACATATACTATTTTTCTCTCCTGGTGTAACCCAGGCACATATACTACTGTTCTCTCCTGGTGTAATCCAGGCGCAGATACTACTGTTCTCTCCTGGTGTAACCCAGGCACATATACCACTGTTCTCTCCTGGTGTAGCCCAGACACATATACCACTGTTCTCTCCTGGTGTAACCCAGGCACATATACTATTGTTCTCTCCTGGTGTAACCCAGGCGCATATACTACTGTTCTCTCCTGGTGTAACCCAGGCACATATACTACTGTTCTCTCCTGGAGTAACCCAGGCGCAGATACTACTGTTCTCTCCTGGTGTAACCCAGGCGCAGATACTACTGTTCTCTCCTGGTGTAATCCAGGCGCATATACTACTGTTCTCTCCTGGTGTAACCCAGGCGCATATACTACTGTTCTCTCCTGGTGTAACCCAGGCGCATATACTACTGTTCTCTCCTGGTGTAACCCAGGCACATATACTACTGTTCTCTCCTGGTGTAACCCAGGCACATATACTACTGTTCTCTCCTGGTGTAACACAGGCACATGTACTACTGTTCTCTCCTGGTGTATCCCAGACACATGTACTACTGTTCTCTCCTGGTGTAACCCAGGCACATGTACTACTGTTCTCTCCTGCTGTAACCCAGGCACATGTACTACTGTTCTCTCCTGCTGTAACCCAGGCACATGTACTACTGTTCTCTCCTGGTGTAACCCAGGCACATGTACTACTGTTCTCTCCTGGTGTAACCCAGGCACATATACTACTGTTCTCTCCTGGTGTAACCCAGGCACATATACTACTGTTCTCTCCTGGTGTAACCCAGGCACATATACTACTGTTCTCTCCTGGTGTAACCCAGGCACATATACTACTGTTCTCTCCTGCTGTATCCCAGACACATATACTACTGTTCTCTCCTGGTGTAACCCAGGCACATATACTACTGTTCTCTCCTGGTGTAACCCAGGCACATATACTACTGTTCTCTCCTGGTGTAACCCAGGCACAGATACTACCCTTGCAGAGTTGAATGCATCTTCCATATTCGGTCAGATTTGCAAGCTAAGTAAAAATGTTTGCCCTTTGTAAAGGGCAATTTATATGCCAATCACATCCATCTCAGCATCAGACCCTGGGCCTGTGAGACTACACAAATAGGGGCTGCACATGCTGTCGTATGAGACTATACTATACATACCGGATCTATAGGGTATGCAACATATACTAGACAAATGGGTGCTGCATATGCAACAAAATTGAGCTATACTAAATCAAAAAGGGAACAAAAAGGGTTACCAAAAACTTCTCTACAAGGCTCCCAGTGAGTATTACCACACTGATTCAGTGACTCAGAGGCAACTAGAGGAGTGAGCTAATATCCCAATGAAAGTGTGTGCTGAATGCTGATCAATCGGACTGTTGGCAATTTACTACTGGTGTAATTGTTATTGTCCCAAAAAATAGGAAGCAGCAGATCGCTGACTGTCCATATAAAAGGGAAGCAATCTAAGCATATAGGGCCTGATTCAGAGCCACTCGTAAGCGGCAGCTCGTTCGCTCTGAGCGATGTTTGCCCAACAGCGCATGCGTACGGATCGTTATACGCATGCGCGAACCAGTCAGTGCGGCCGAAATTCATGTGCTCGCAAAATAGCGAATGCCTGCTAATTTGAGTGACAGAAAGAGGCGTATGTGGGTGGTAACGGGAAGGTGCTTGAAAACGGGGAGTGGAGATCCGATCGCAGGCGTGCTTAAAGGTCAAAACGGGCGTTTTATGGGTGTGCATATTTAAAACAGCAGCGTCATTGACCACGTCACTGGGTTATTTTATAGCCAGAACTGCTCGCAAAATTGTGGTAGCAAAAACCAACCACAAGAATAGCGAGCAGTTCATACGCTGGTCGATGTACTCGATTAATCTAATAAATAGCGGACATGACGTAGGATGCGAGCGGCCAGGGGGCGTAGTTTCCCAAAAAACGACCGCAAGTTTTGAACACCCGTTCAGACCTAGAGGCGTGAACAGACCGCAAACAGCGAACGGTTCATTTGAATAGCCACCCCTATTTTCTGGACGAGCGAGCGCTAATTGCGTCCGGCTCTGAATCAGGCCCATAAACTGCCAGTGAGAACACTGATGAAATAACCCTATATGTGACTCTTTGCCCAACAAGTGGATTATAGCAGAAAAGCGCTTTGCATGTGTTTTCTTGTATTGGAATATTGAATAAGCCGTATTTTTAATAAAATTTGCAAAAATCTCTAAAAAAATTTTTACACGTTGTCATTATGGGGTATTGTGTGTAGAATTTTGAGGACAAAAATGAATTTATTCCATTATGGAATAAGGCTGTAACATAACAAAATGTGGAAAAAGTGACGCGTGGTGAATACTTTCCAGGTGCACTGTACCCTCTGAATTTAATAGAAGAGGGCCACAGACGGAACCAGCACACGGGTCCCCTCCTCTCTTAATACGCCCCTGGGTAACACACAAGGGAGAGACATCAATCGAGAAGCATGGAGCTGTGGATTAGGATGAGAGCTGAATGGCTTCGATAAAGAAATGGGTCTTGAGGGCCTACTTGAAGTTTTGTAGAGAGGTGCATAGTCTGAACTATAGTACGGAGAATCCAAAAATAACAGCTTTCTAAAATCGCTTTGTGGAAGTTTTCTTGCTGCCACTTAAACTGTCTTCATGACATGAAGTCCTCTGCAGTTTACCTTTTATATTGTTGTCTTAAGCCAGAGGTTCCCAAACTTTTTTGTACCACGGCACCCTAGAGTATCAGCATTGTTTTCACGGCACCCCTAAGCCAAAAGTTTGTTATTGAGAAAATCAGAAAAAATTTAGTAAAGTGATGTAAATTGTGCTGACCTGTCATCCTTAGGCACAGTTATGTGGTGGTGACAGGTTTGAGCTTCTGTTTGTCCACATATTTACATGACATTGACAATAAATAATTTGATTTGGTGCTGGGCCACCAACCTGAGGCACCCCCTGCAAGTGTCCCGAGGCACACCAGGGAGCCACGGCGCACAGTTTGGGAACCACTGTCTTAAGCAGTCATCTTTTGTTTAGGTTTCCTGCCTATACATGCAAAGTTTCAAATAATGGAATTTGAAGAATCTTTGTCCTGCCCAAGTACTAATGTACTTAAATCAGAATAGCTTGGGGACACTATTTGCAATGTTACACAGTGATCCCCGCCCCCCCCCCCCTTCCCCCCCCCCTGCCAGTGTATGTAAGATATCAATCAAACTGCTGCTATAGACACTGATGCTGTTTCAGGGCTGTACTGTACGTACTGTAAGTGAATTTGATGCTGAAACGCCAGTGTGCAGCTACATCGTTGCTCTCACGCAAATGGGGCATCACTTTCACCATTAAATCAGACCGGCTGCATAGTGTACCCAATAGTAGCACAGATCATGATCGTTATACAATTCAATCACCTTCAGCAAATTACCTGTGCATTCAGAATACAAGTTGAACACTCAGTCACAGAAGTGGTACTGTGCTGCTGTCCATATACAATAGCAGTAGCATAAAAAATATCCGTACATGAAAAAAATAATGGCAAGCCAAACATAATACTTAAACGTTGAAACAAAATATAAATATTTAGCAAAATAAATAAACAAAATCTATGGGCCAAATGTAATAGGGTGAGAGTTTAGTAAATGTGAGAGTTTAGCAGTAACCTCTCACATTGGTGGAGTTTTATCTTCAAAATGGGAAAACATCTGGATGAGAGTTTAAATCGTGAGAGTTTTTTGGGTCTAAACTACATGCGAGTTTGCTCTGATCTTGGACTCTTATATTGGCCGAGTTTAAAAAGTGTGAGAAAACTCACATTTTCTAAACACTCACCCGATTACATTTTACCCTATGTGTTTTTTTTGTTTGTCCGATATTATTTAGCTATAAAATGTATCAGTTAAACCCTATAACTAGACACACGCATTAATGATAAAATCCCGGCTGCCCCGTATACTGTACACACAGATTCATCAACAACAGCTGGACCCATGTATTCTATCTTTTCACTATTACACACACAACACACACTTTTTCCATATATCAGTGTCGCAGACTTACTGTTGCGGCTGTGAAGCTCTGTACAGTTCTGTATGAGAGTAAAGTGAAGGACAACTCGGATCATTCCGTCTTTTGTACCTACAGACTGGAAAATCCGGTTTCTCCCATTGTGGCGGCTTTTAAGCGTCAACATAGTATTTAATAATGTTCTGTAACCTAACACGTTGGCCACATCAATGGAATTCCTGCTGTTAAAGAGCAGCTTCAAATTGCTTAGGTTTCTGTTTTCTAGACCAGGGGTAGCCAACCCTGGTCCTCGTGAGCTACCAACAGTGCATATTTTCCAGGTCTTCTCACAGAATCACAAGTGAAATAATTAGCTTCACCTGTGGATCTTTTCAAATGTGTTAGTGAGTAATGATTACACCTGTGCACCTGCTGGGTGATCTGGAAAATGTGAACTGTTGGTAGCTCTCGAGGACCGAGGTTGGCTACCCCTGTTCTAGACACTTGATAGAGATCACCGCCCGATACATCCTGGGCCGACGGGCAGGATAATGTAGATCTGACATACATGGACTAAATATCTACATGCTTTTTTTTTTCTGCTGCCACAAGTGACCACTGTACACCGATCAATCATAGCATTAAAATCACTTGACTAGTATTGCGTAGGTCGCCCTTTTGTCGCCAAAACAGCTCTGACCCGTCGAGGCATGGACTCTACAAGTCCTCTGAAGGTGTCCTGTGACATCTGGCACCAAGATGTAAGCTGCAGATCCTGTAACCACTTACCTAGTCTGCTGGGCTATTGCTGACACGTTCACATCCCACAAAGACTGTACATTTCTTTAGCAGTTTTCTTTAACCAATTTTTATTATTAATACATATATATCATTGTGCTGCAATGTTTCCATAGGTTTTTTTTTTTTTTTTCCAAATACAATATATATTTTATTACTATATTTCAGAGGTTCTCAAACTCGGGACATGATTCGCTATGGATCTCAATATAGCGTACGCACGCTGTTCAACTGCAATAGTATGCTAATCCATAGCGATCGCAATGCGGCCGCAGCGCTATATAAGGACGCCCACTTCACCTACACGCACATCCGTAATGGTTAGCAAGACTGCGAAAACATCGGTACAATCGAGTACCATCGAACCCAGACGCACAGTTAAGGCATGTCAGACCTCACTCAGGAATTGCTAACTTCAGCGCACGCTATGAGACCTCAGGCTGCGTATGGTATCGCAGTGGATAATTTATGCACGCAACGGCGTTGAAACGCGCTGGGAGCCTGCGTTCTCCTGACCACCTCTCATCACCACCCACAAACGGCACTTCCTGTTAATCACTCTGTGAGGGGTCTGCGTCGCCTCTGCAATCGCATCCCGATCGCAGTGACTGGTCACACACTGCAATTCATACGCAGAACGCAACAATCGGTCAATTGCGTGCCTATTAGCAACTGCGATCCAAGCTGACTCAGGTCCTCAGGACCCCACACAGTTAACGTTTTCCAGTCACCCAGCAGGTGCACAGGTGTATTCATTACTCACTGACACATTTTAAAATATCCACAGGTGGAGCTAATATCTCACTTGTGATTCTGTGAGGAGACCTGGAAAACATGCACTCTGTGGGGTCCCGAGGACCGAGTATGAGAACTTGTGTTATATTTTATACTATATTTTTAATGTTTGTAGTTTTAGGATTGTTAATTTGTTTATATGGGATTCATGAATATTTTCATGCTTGTATGATGTAATGTTTGATGCTCAGTTTTAATTTGTGCTTATATCAGTTTCTTTTTTTTGTGAGAGCCCACAATAAAAAAGTTATACATTTTGTTTATTTTTAATTTATGAACACTTATTAAAATGCAATATTTTTTTACATTTTTTTTCAAATATATTTATTGACCATTATCTATAGACCAGAGGCATTCCATATTAAAACTTAAAAAAAAAATTCTTGAACCAGCTTCTTAATATTGTCTATGCCCCCTGGGTTAGGTAACAATTACTTTTTTTGCAGGTGAATTAGCACTGAATTTAAAATCTAGTGAAACGCGCAAATATACATGATAAATAAACAAAAAAATAATTTTCTCCCATTTAAGTATGTTCTTGGTATTCTGTAAAACTATTCTGGTGTGTTTTACCTACTCAGCTTGCCCTTGCATGCCTGTGATTTACAGCTAAATAATGTTTTTGAACAGCTGAAAGAACCTCTCCAGCTTAGTACAATAAGAGATTTATTTTTTAAGTTTTAAACCTTTTCAAAAAGGTCTCTATGTACCTGTTATTTCTTTAGGTTTCTGCCTGGTGTCTTCTCGCATTTGTCGAGTGGATAATCAGATGCGGGAGACGACAGCTATAATCCTATTGAATTCTTGAGGCACAGTACAGAGAGTGGTTTGTTGATGAGTATATCGCATTTCATAAAGTATTGTGTTTGCCTTTTTATTACCAGGCAAAAGTCGAGAAGGAGAAGTTGCCTCTTTTTTTTTTTTCAAGGTTACGGTAATGCTGATTAAATGGGTGTGATCTGTCTGATAACTGGCTGAAGGTGTGCCCACAGATATGCAACACTGTTGTGTCTGTGTTTATAGTTTCATTTTACTTTCATTTTACAATTATTTTTGCTACCCACCACTGTATTATAACTCTCCCAATGTTGGACCAATATACATCATATCGATTCTCTATGAAGTAGTCATATCGCTGAGAAGCGAGGCAGAGTTTAGTAGTGTTCCTACATAATAATAATATTAATTTTATTTATATAGCACTTTTTTCCCAATATGATTTAAAGTGCTTTACATTTGTAGATCATAAAATACATGATAAAAAATATACATAAGTATTCACAGACTACGGAAGAGTAAGCTAAGCATTTTTTTATTTATTTTAAGAAAATAAAGAGGCACTATTGAAATGCGTTAGTTAAGTCTTGACTCTGTTTTTGAAGGTTTGTAGAGTGGGGGCCTCTCAAGATGTGTGAGGCAGCAAGTTCTAGAGTGTTGGAGCCATAAAGCTAAAAGCAGGTGCTCCAAGTAAAGTATGTGACTTTCTTGGTATTGCTAATAGTCCTGCCGAACGAAGTTTAAAGGTGCGCACACACGGTAGGATATCGATGAAAGACATGAACGATAACGATATCGTTCAACGATATATCGTTCATTTTTAGGCAGTGAATGATCAACCATGCGTGTTCCCGATTGTCCGTACATTCAGGCCAACTTGCACGATATTGTCAACTTTGCCTGTTCAGAGATGTGGAAGGATGACTTCACTGATAGATATCTTTCAAGTCGTTGGTGGTACAGATTGTACATTGTGTATGCAGCTTAAGAAACAGAAGCTGCTTCAAATTCCTTGGACCCTGGTTATGTAGTTACTTCTAGAGATGGTGTAAGATCAGATTGGATAGGTACCTTTAAATTGTCTTTTGACCACTTAATGCCTGCTTTAGTGCTGCATATTAAATCTCTATGCTACTCTTAGGGCCTGAATCATTACCGATCCCAACTGCGATTACGCACACAGTCGGGCGATTGTATCGTTCTGTGCATGTGTATGAACTGCGATCAGGACTGCGTTCGCAGGGGACTATGCAGACCCATCGCAGAGTGATTGACAGGAAGTGCCGTTTATGGGAGGTGATGGGGAGGTGGTCAGCGAAACGTAGGCGTGCCAGGGCGTTTGAATGCCGTTGCAGGGGCGTGCATAAATTATTCACTGTGATTCCTTACACGGCCTGAGCATTCATAGCTCGCGATGAAGTTAGTAATTCCTGCGTAAGGTCAGAGCTAGCGCCAGTGTGCGTGAGGCTGCGATGGTACTTGATTGTATCGATGGTTTCGCAGTCTTGATAAACATTACGGATGTGTGTGAGGTAAAGTGGGCGTTCTTATGTAGTGCTGTAACGACATAGCGATCACAGTGGGTTAGCATACTATCCCAGTGAGACTGCTTGCGTAATCACTATTGCAATCACAGTTGCGATCGCTAGTAAATCAGGCCCTCAGTTTGTGGTTGAAACTGTCCCACTTCATCCCCATTTGACCCAGCAAAGAAATCCTAATTGCATTAGGTGGTATGTTCTTGTGCCCACTACGAGGGGTCCTTGTAGCTCTGGTATATGAACGAGGCCCAATCAACTGTACTTCTTTGGCGGATTAACTGCTGATCTCTGTAATAGAGAATATACGCATTAGGATTTGCTACACAGAATGCTCTTTATTACAGTTACTTCAGGCATGGGTTTGTTAACCTTTATATACCTGAATAGGTACAACAAATGAATAATCAACAACTTTTCACTAGAGACATGCGGTGTGGTTTTTCTGAAAAACAAACACACCCAAATTTATGGGTTCCGAGTCAAATGGAGTCCCAGTTCAAATCACTTTAGGGGTTCCGAGCAGTGGCGTAACTAGGGTATTTGGAGCCCAGGGCAAATGTAAAAATGGAGCCCCCCCCATGTGCGCACTGCAAAAAAATGGGCGTGGTCACTTGATAATGGGGTGTGTCAACTTGACACACCCCTTTATCATCCCTCTGACCATTCATTTCCATATGCACCTTAACCCCAGTAGTGCCCCTTATACAGTACCCCAGTATGCAATGTCCCCAGTTGTGGTCCCTCTTATGCAGGCCCATAGTAGTTCCCCTTATACAGTACCCCCAGTAGTGGTCCCCCTTATGCAGCCCCCCATTAGATTCCCTTGTACATTACCCCCAGTATGCAATGCCCCCAGTAGTGGTCGCCGTTATGCAGCCCCTCATTAGTTCCCCTTATTCAGTGCCCCCAGTAGTGGTCCCCCCTATGAAGTGCCCCCAGTAGTGGTCCCCCTTATGCAGTGCCCCTTATATAGTGCCCCCAGTAGCAGTCCCCCCAGTGCAGTGGCTCCAGTAGTGGTACCCCCTTATGCAGTGCCCTTAATATAGTGCCCCCAGCAGTAGTCCCCCCCCCACATGCAGTGCCCCCAGTAGTGGTCCCCCTTATGCAGGCCCCCAGCAGTGATCCCCCCTATCTAGTGCCCCTTATACAGTGCCCCCTGTAATGGTCCTCCCTATTTAGTACCCCAGTAGTGGTCCCGCCAGTGCAGTGCCCCTAGTAGTAAGCCCCTTATATAGTGCCCCCAGCAGTAGTCGTCCCCCATGCAGTGCCCCCAGTAGTGGTCCCCCTTATGCAGGTCCCCAGTAGTGATCCCCCCTATCCAATGCCCTTATACAGTGCCCCCTGTAGTGGTCCTCCCTATTTAGTGCCCCCAGTAGTGGTCCCCTAGTAGTGATCTCCTTATATAGTGTCCCCAGTAGTAGTTTCCCCGTGCCCCTAGTAGTAAGCCCTTCATATAGTGCCCCCAGTAGTAGTTTCCCCCCAGTAGTTGTCCCTAATTCCCAATAGAGGTTCCCCCTCCTGATGCAGTGCCCCCAGTAGTAGCCTCCCCCCAGTTGTAGTCCCCAGTTGTGCCCCATCCCCAGCAATGGTGCCCCTAGTAGTAGCCCTGAAAGCCCACTCCCCCACCCCCATAGTGCAGCCACACAGGTATAATTTAAAAAAAAAAAAATACACTTACCTGAATCCACGCTCCGGCCACTGCTCCCGCCACCGCACGTCAGTCCTTCCGGGCTGGCGCGCTCTGCATTATGGGAGAGATGTCATGACATCTCTCCCATTACCCACTGCAGGAGCCGGAAGGCGGAGCTCATGAGTGAGCTCTAGCCCGGCCCTTGCAGTGGGCACTGCAGCAGTCAATGAGAGTCTGTCTGACTCTCATTGGCTGCTGGTTAACACACACATCGCTGCTGGGCTGGCGGCGCTGTGTATGTTAAACTGCACAGATGGGCCCGCCTCCCACCCTCTTCCTGGCGCTATTGGGTAAGCGCTCAGAGGGAAGGAAGGGGCTCGGCTGTGCAGCTCAGGACCGGCGCTAGCCACAGGAAAACCTAGCGCCTGTCCTGTGTAAATGTGTAGCGCTGACTGCACACACTGTGGTCGGCGCTACACTGCCTAACTAGGATGAGCCGGAGGAGCCGCCTGTCCTACAGCACCCAGGGCACATGCCCCACTCACCCTGCCCTAGTTACGCCACTAGTTCCGTGTAAAACCAAGTCCTGGTTTGGGTCTGCTGTAAGTTCGGAAGTCAGATTTATAGACTAAGGGGGGGTATTCAATTTAGAGTGAAAAGTCCGTGCTGGAATTTTCGCTCCACATCGGAGGTTTGATGAGGATAAAGTATTGGGCACGTGCCCGCTTTATCCCCTATTCAATTAGGAATCAGCAAAAACGGGAGATGGCGGAAAGGTAAGTATCGCAAAAAATCAGGAATTTTCGGGAATTGTTCCTGGGACCCCCCTAAAGCAGGCTTGCCTACCTTCCCGATTTGGTAGGGTGCCTCCTGAATATCGGGTGCCGCTCCTGACCCCCTGGAAAGGCAGGAGAGCCTCCCGGCTGCCTCCTGCCCCCCCCCGACTACAACTAGAAACCCCCCACAGCGGGGGGCCCGATGACGCGATTTGCGCTAAATTGCGTCTTCGTGGCTCCGCCCCCGCTTCACAATGCCTTTATTTTTGGCAATGTGAAGAGGGGGCGGGGCCACGATGACGCAATCACGCTGTCATGCCCTGGCCCCGCCCCCATGAAGAGTCAGTGCCCAGCCACTCCCCTCTCTGTGTTCAGGCATTCAGCTCCCTCCCACCCGCAATGAAGAAAACACCTGCCACATACATGAGGACTCCTGTGGAACTATTTAGCTACTTTAGGATTTTGTCCCTCTTTTTTTTTTTTTCCCAAAATTCAAGGTCATTTTTTGGGGTGTCCCAATTTTTTTTAAAAACTTTTTTTTTGACACACATTAATTTTAGGGGCCATTCCCAGGGGTGCAGGCTATTTTTTTTTAATCCTGCATCCTTAAACCCCAATTCTGCACTGTTTTCACCATGTAAAACATGGTGAAAAGTTATCCCCATTTTTTTTACAAAGACTTTCCGCACCAGCGAAAAGTCTTTGAAATTGAATACGGGAATAATTAAAATAGGCGAAAATAACAGCTTTTTGCAGCCAAATTGAATACTGCCCTAAAACGATACTTGCCGCCAATCAGCTCTCTCCTTCCGGAGGCGAGCTGATTGTCAGCTAACAGCGGGGGGCGTACCCGGACATTTGTGTCACATTGGGGCGGGGCCACGCAATTGCGTCATTGTGGTCCCGCCCCCTCCTGACAATGCCGTTATTTTCGGCATTGTGAAGCAGGGGGCGGGGCCACAATGATGCGATTCACTGGCACCCCTGCTGCGGGGGTTTCTAGTTTATTCTGGGGGGAGGTCGGGAGGGTTGGTGGCTTCCGGGAGGCTTGCCTGCCTTTCTGAGATGAAAACGAGTCCTGGATAAGGAGTACAGCTGCACATGCATTAATTCTGACAGATGGGTAAAAGGAGAGTCCCGCATAATGCGGAGATATGCTGATTGAGGAAGCTGCCAAACTCATAGGCGGAGAAACGCGTTTTACTACGTGATGCCGGCTGATATTGATCCACATCGACTGGTCACTTGCTCACAGGGAATAGATGCTTCTTAACCCCTAGAGACGAGCGATATAGCCACAAGCGCTAATAGCGGGCTTACCATCTGGCTACCAAGTGACGCCGGCAGATACTGAGCCACATCTACCGATCACACGCTCACAGGGAATAGATGCTTAACAACCCATAGAGACGAGCGACAGAGTCACAAGCACCATTAGCGGTCTAACCGTTTGGTGGATCCCCAGAAACTGCGGCTCAACATCCCTGTAAAAGAATATTCAATTTTTTTCTTTTTTAAATAGCACATGGCCATGAGGGACACTTGCTAAAACTGCATATTGCAGGAGATCCAAAAATATAGATTTCTGGCAAATCTACAACAATACAGCTGTTTATGTATAAAAACTAAAAAACTGCTAACTGTTTCTTTATATATGCACATTATGCTTATTTAAGCTAAAAACTAGAATAATAATACATTGCCATAAGAAGCAACAAGCTGTTTTTAGCTGCTACACAGGTGAAGCAGCTGAATCATTTCACACGGAGAACGAGTGCTGATAGGAAGCTCGATATCAGATCAAACAACAGGAGCTAAATATTGTGTATCAATTTGTCTCAGAGTAAAAAGAAATATCTATTGCTACAAAAGTATCTCTATAACTGAACATCTAGTGGATACTGTCTGCATGCATTCGGTATGAAATCCCGGCTGCCGCATGGCCGGCAGTTCGATTCCCGGCAGCAGCAGCCCGACAAAGAGCAGAGCCCGACAGCGGAAGCCCGACAGCGTTGGAAAATCCCGATCGTCCCTAAGGTAAGTAAAAACTAACCTAACCAACCCCCCTAACCCTAACCCTCCTTAGGGGTGCCTAACCCTAACCTCCCCCCCAAGTGCCTAACCCTAACCCCCCTTCCCCACTGCCTAAACCTAAGTCCCCCGGGGGGGTGCCTAACCCTAACCCTCCCTCCCCCTCGCCTAACCCTCCCGGGGGGTGCCTAACCCTAAATCCCCCCCGGGTGCCCTAAACCTAACCCTCCCCCCCCCGCGGCTGTCTGCTCGTGGCGCCCGGCATCCCTTCGATCGGGATGCCGGGCGCCTGTCTCCCGGCGTCGGGAAAATGACAGGCGTCTACATTTTAGATGCCTGTCATTTAATCCTAGCCGGGATTGAGGATTTGGGAAGCCGGTGGTCGCTATTGCGGTCGCTGGCTTCCTAAACGTATCCCGTCTGCATACTTGTTGTATTATCATTATGGCTAATCTTAAATATGCATTATTTTCTTCTGGGAATAAGTGACATTTATCTATAACAACAATTATCCCATTTAGCACAAATTATTCTTTAGATTTATAAGGTGTTTTTATTATTGACTTTTTAGAGTTTTTTTAATCTATAAATCTATATGTGTGGTATTTACAATTTGATGGAGACTAATGACTAACTATTGGATTACAGTATTGCTGGCCAGCAATTTGTATATGTTAATTGTAATAATATAAATTTTATGCAATTTTAGAAACCTGTTAATAAATATATATTTAATATTGCTGATTTCAGCGCTCTCGCTCTTTTTTCTTTTTTCACTTATATAACGCCAGGAGGTTTTGAGTAGATCTCCTATCTAGAAGGCTGCAGATTCAGCAATTATTAATTGATTTTTTTTTTTAAATGTAAGTTTTTAATAAGATTGGCGCCAGGTATATTCTGTCTTCTTGTGTTATCTTACCTTTGTAAATGGCCAAATATTCTCTGTAAAGCGCTGTGGAATATGTGTGCACTATATAAATAACTGGTAATAAATCAGTGGCAAACGCAGGATTTCCAGAGGGGTTTTTCCAAATGCTTAAGTTTAGAGTGAGTGTGGCCAGTCCATGAAGAGGGTAGAATTAGTACTTAACCAGTTTTACTAACCGTCATACAAAGTGTATTGTGTGTAATAATTCCAGCATATAGAGGACCAGCGATCACAGTAAGCCATTATATGCGGCAGTAGGGCCATCCTGCCTGAGCTGAATGTATTTATTTTAGATGTGGGCACCATTCCAGACTATTGGAGCCTGGATGAGCAGCAGAAGAACCTAGCACTTCCCTGGACATATATGTACATATTGAGCTCTATAGCAGCACATCCCTAACAGTACATGTTTTCCAGATCTTCTAGTTGGTGCACAGGTTATTTATTACTGTCTGATACATGTTAAAAGATCCACAGGTGGTGCTAATTACTTCATTTGTGATACTGAGAAGAACATGCAGCACTATTAACAATTTATTATATTACTATTCTAATGTGGTCATGGTGTGGGCTGGGGAGAGGGGTTTCCAGGCAGACGGAAACCCCCCTGTGTTTGCCTATGTAAATAAATATAAATGTTTGGCAGAATTAGAAGTCTATGTGGTATCAGAGGAGTCCTGTCAAAGAAGAGCTTCAGACGCAATGGACAAATCCCACCTAAGACCCTCTAATCGTGATGACAGAGACCTGCGTTTCCTGGCCACATACTCCATAATCCCGGTTTAGAGGCTGCCCAGAACAAATTAACATCATCTATATGCTCAAGATTATCGTCAACATAATTAAGGAAATCCCTTTCTAAATGTAACCAAGAGACTTTTTGTAACCGGGAGATTTATCCAGATAAGCTGGAAAACCTCCATTTATAAGACATGTGGAGTGGGAGGTTCCCACCTGACCCATCGACTTGTCCAGACTAGGGGATTAGACAATATTGAAATCTCCATCCAATATATTGGTCCCCTCTGCCCACTCCTTTAATTGAATATAAAAGTCAGTGAAGACCACATTAGGGCTATTGTATATAAAACTTCTCCGATACCTCTGTGATCCATCCATTACCGCAGGCAGCCGCCTCCCCCTTAGGCTTCTATGGGTGATGCAATGCTGTCAGATTTACCGATATCCGGAATGCGATGCATTCCAGATATTGGCCCCTGCAGCTAACGCCATCTGAAGATGGCATTAGCCGCTGTAGATTATGGGCTATACCGCATAATTAGCCGGTAGAGGGATACGCCGGAACCCTCCCCGACTATGGTAGTTGTGCATGTGCAGTCCGTGGGACTGCGCAAGCGCAGCACCCCCTGCTCTGGACGGCAGCTCTCCGGAGAGCCCGTGTCCCTGCATGTCCCGGATGGTACATCCGGCCGGTATGATTGCATTTTGCCATGTGATCATGGGCGTTTCTGGCGTGCCCTGATCGCGTTGCAAAAGCAATCATTGATAAATGGGGGCCATAGAAACTGTGGGCCTGATTCACTACGGATTGCTATCACAGCTGCAATTACACACGCAGGTCTGCTGTAAAAATATGGTAACGATTGCAACCGCAAAGCCAGCATAGAGACGCCCACTACCGCTATCCGACATCCGTAAGACCTGGCAGAGCTGCGTATACATCAGTAACATCGGCCCCTCACGCACAATTACAACAGCCCTGACCTGTCTCATAAATTACAACTGTTGTCGCACGCAGCGAGTGCTCAAGCTGCGTATGCCCTTGCAGTGGCTAATTTATGCACGCCCACATAATGGCGTTCAAATGGACAGGCATGCCTGCATCTCTCAGACCACTCCCCCGTCACCACCCCCAAACGCTGACATCCCATCACTCAATCTGCGATGGCTTTCTCTGTGTGTGTGTGTGATTGCAGATTGATCACAATGCTTAACTCACGCATGCGCACTGGCACCGTCGGACGATCTGCGTGCTCCATAATGAATCAGGCCCTGGGTCAGGGAGCAAGTAACTGTCTTAGGGGTCTATTTACTAAGCAGTGTTAGGAGACAAAGTGAAAAGTCATAAGGTACCAGCCAACCAGCTCCTAATGCTGGCCATACACGCTACAATTATCGGGGCGATCCGCCCTATATCCGCCGATCACCCCGATAATTGTAGCATGTGTGCAGGCGACTGAGGGTTAAATATTGCTCGATCGGGCATGCCGATTGTCCAGCATGCCCGTCCGATGCTATTTCTACTTCAGGGTACATAGGGTATCCACAGGATACCTTGGGGGTATAGGTGATGACGTCAGTCTTCAGGCACCACAGAGTTAAAGTTTTCAGCCTCCCAGGATGCATCTGGGTCCCTCTCCTATACCCCACCCCCGGGCCAAGGCATCCCAGTTTCGTCGGTGCCTGGCCGGAGTCGGAGGCACTGTGCAGAGAGGGGCTATGAAGAGCCCCTGAAGTTTCTTTTAAAGGCAGCGCTGGCTGCACATCTGGGAGTACAGCATGGACAGTCAGTACTGATGTCCATGCCGTCTCCCCTACACCCCGCCGGTACCAGAACGCCGGTACTGATCCGGGGATGCTGGTAGACATCTGGGGTCGCGGCTAGCGGTGTCCCCAGATGTTTTGGACCATGGCCGGATCCAAGGGGATGCAGGTAAGCAGCGGGGTCCCGCGGTGGGTCCCCGCTGGTCACATGGTCCTGAGTCCCCAGGCAGGGGGCTCCCTGGGGACTGGCTGCAGCGTGGAGCCAGGCGACCAACCTGCGCTTCCACTACCCCCTGGGACAGCGGGCCGCTGCTGAGCGGCATGCGCTGCGGCGTCCCAGGGGTTAAATGCATGCCAGGGGAGCGCGCTTTCCCTGTCTCACAGCCGGCGCCTCCCCTGCTGCACACAGCCTCTCTGCTCTGCCTGATTGGCCACAGTGTGTCAGCTGTCCTCCCCAGGCCGGCCTCCTTCATCTTCTGCTCCTCGGTGGCCATCTTTAAAGCATGGTGAACACTGCTGGAAGCCTGTGAGCGGTGGCATTGCGGTCTGGGTCCCCCAGCATACCTCTCCTCTGTTTGTCACAGGTCAGTGTATGCAGCGCTGAGTCCTACCAGCCTGAGGGTCTGAGTAGTTGAGAATCAGCGCTAATAGTGCAGGGATTTGTTTCTTCTGCATTGTATGTGACTGAACTGCTAGCCTGCTGTCTGTACTTTCACTTTCTACTGTCAGCTTTATTACTGTCCCTGATCTTGCTCTGCTCAAAGCCCTTGCGGTGCGCGGTGTGCAGGGTGTTATTCACACTATACCAATACGTATAGGTGTGAGTGTCACATACTTACCATCATGTCTGAGACTGATTTTCCTCTCCAGCTCATGTGTACTAAATGTAAGGTACCAATAGCGGAGGGGGAGGGTAACGCGGAGGGGTTATGCCCCCAGTGCCTGGCACTGTCACGGCCGATTATGGTCACGGTCCCGGTACAGGAACCTCCTTGGGCTTGTTTCGCTAAGGCGCTTACAACCCTTGTGGGCCAGCTAGCTCCGCCACCTGCGTTTACCCAGATGGGTTTGTCCCAGCAGTCAGTGGTGTCGTCACCCATGCGGGAGTTCCCGAGACAATTGATGGTACCCCACAGTCTCCCTGTCCCTTCCCAGGTTTCTCCGGAGCCTGCGTGGGTTAATACTCTTAACTACATCGGTTCAGCATTTGTCCGATGTTTTACAGGGGGAGTCTGTGTTGCGGCCTCATAACGGCCGGTGGCGTCTTTATCTGCTCCTTATGGGGATGACGATGAGACGTCAGATCATGGGGAGATTCTGGATCTATCTGACCAAGAACCTCTCCGTACCAAAGAGCCGGACGCTAAGTCCAAGGTGTATATCCCTGGTCTTATTCGAGCGGTCCGCTCGGCTTTAGTTATTGAGGATATTGATCCTTTGGTGGCCACATTCATATATGCCTTTTTAAGGATATTAAGGGTGAGGCTACGGTTTTCCCTCTTTCTGATCAATTAGTGGATCATTTAGAGGAGGCGTGGAAAAATCCAGGTAAACGGTTTCAGCCCCAGAGACGCTTAGCCGTGGCTTATCCGTTTGCGGTCAATTATTTTTCTAAGCGGGAATCCCCTACGCAAGTGGATTCACATGTCACACGCCTAGTCAAAAGTGCCACATTGCCTATGCCTTCGATGTCATCCTTGAAGGATGTCACTGACCGCAAGGTGGAGATCTGCCTCAAAGCCGTTTATTCCCTTGCAGGGAAGCATCCAGACCGGCTCTGGCCGTGTGTTGGGTAGCCAGAGCTATGGAGCGCTGGGCGGATAATTTGGAGGCGTCTTTGGACTCTGACTGTTCGGCTGAACAGACCGAGTTGGTGGGCAATCTCCGAGACTCGGCCACTTACATTAATGAAGCGGCCTTAGATATTTGTATGCTCACCTCTAGGATCTCCTCTGCAGCCGTGGCTGCTCGTTGCACCTTATGGTTGCGTTCTTGGAAAGCGGACGCGGATTCCAAAAAGGGATTAGAAGGTCTGGACAGGTACTATTTGGTCCAGATCTGGACAAAATTGTAGTTACGTTGGCAGCAGCAAAATCTGCATGTCTTCTGTCTGCTACGATTCTTTCTAGTGCTGGTGGGTCGTCCTTTTGGCCTCACAGGGCCCAAGGTAGGCCTAAAGTACAGTCCTGTCCACGGCAGGCTGGGGCCAAGAAATTGTCCAAGCCCAAGAATCAGGTCTGGAGTACCAGATGTCCGGCTCCTAGGTCAGATAACAAACCTGCGGTCTGATGGTCCAGGTCTCCTTTTGGGGGACCCCAAAGTGGGGGGCGCCTGCTTCAGTTCGCCCGGTGCTGGTCGCAGTGCATGTTCCAATTTCCCAGAGGGGCCTGGGTTTCTATTCCATTCTATTTTTGGTGCAGAAACCCAATGGGTCTTACCGTTCAATACTAAACCTAAAGGCCCTCAGCACCTTGAGGGTGCCTCTGTTTCGGATGGAGACCCTGCGGTCCATTATTCTGGGGACTACATGGTGTCATTGGACATCCAGGACGCTTACCTGCATGTCCCTATTCTTTTGCGCCATCAGCAGTTCCTCAGATTGGCAATCTGCAACGAACATTTCCAGTTCCGGGCACTGCCTTTTGGCCTGGTGACTGCTCCACGGGTATTCACCAAGGTCATGGCGGTCATGGCGGCTCTCCTGCGGACGCAGGGAGTCCGACTGTTGCCTTATCTGGACGACCTCCTGTTGATAGCGGGGTCTCCAGAGTTTCTTTTACACCATCTGGATCTGACGATTGCGGTACTGCAACGTCACAGCTGGTTGACAAACTGGCAGAGGTCCACTCTCACCCCGTCTCAGAGGATCCTGCACCTCGGGGCCTTATTGGACTCCAGGCAGCAGTGGATCTTTGTGACGGAGGAAAAGATCCTTGCTTTGTAGTTGAGGGTGCGCAGTTGTCTGCAGTGTCGTCGAGTGTCGACACACTTGGCAAAGAGATTATTGGGCTCAATGGTGTCGGTATTCGACATGGTGGAGTACGCCCAATTTCACTCCAAACCTCTGCTGCTATTGATCCAGTCCAGATGGAATGGATTGCCTCAGTGTCTCAAGTCCCAGACGATGGGGCTCACTCTGGATGTTCGCCTGTCTCTAACCTGGTGTTTGCAGACGCCCGTTCTGGGTGGCGAACTGGGTCCTGTTAACAACGGACGCCAGTCTCCGGTGCTGGGGAGCTGTCACGGGTCCATACTTGTTTCAGGGCAGGTGGACTCGGGCGGTAGCGGAGCTTCCAATAAACATTTTGGAGCTCCATGCGGTGTCAAGAGCTCTCCAGCGGGCACAGCCGGTTCTCCAGGGTCACCCTGTGCAGGTCCCGTCGGACAACGCCACCACGGTGGCCTATTTAAGCCAGCAAGGAGGAACCGGAAGAGTGGTCTTTATACCAGGACGTTTTTCGGAGTCTGGTGGACAAGTGGGGTCTTCCAGAGATAGACCTCATGGCGTCCCGGCACAACAACAAGTTGCCGGTGTACGGGTCTCGAACATGAGACGAAAAGGCGTCTCTGGTGTATGCCCTGTCCGTCTAGTAGATGTTCCAGTTTGCCTACCTTTTCCCTCCGTTTTCCCTTCTTCCGCGGGTATTACGGAAATTCAAATCAAGAAGGAGGTACGCTACTGTTGATAGCTTCCGAGTGGCCCAGACGGCACTGGTTCTCCGACCTCCAGAGTCTGTCAGTAGACGTTCCTCTGAGGTTACCATTACGACTGAATCTGCTGTCATAGGGTCTTTGTCTTCACCCGGACCTGACTCGGTGTGGCTGTTGAAACGGTCATGCTAAGGTCCAGAGGGTTTTTCTAGCTCCGTGGTGCAAATCATACTAAGAGCTTGTAAACCTTCCTCGGCAAGAATCTACCATCGTGTGTGGCATACTTTCTTCCGGTGATGTAGACCTAGAGGTTATTCCCTTAGGGAGTTCCGCCTGTCTAGGGTGTTGGCTTTCCTACAGGCTGGACTGGATCATGGGCTTCGCCTGGCTTCTCTGAAAGTGCAGGTGTCTGCCCTGTCAGTCTGGTTTCATCGTAGGATTGCTGCGCTCTCTGATGTGCACACCTTTATGCGAGGTGTTCTTCGCATTCAGCCACCTTTTGTTCCACCGGTGGCGCCTTGGAATTGGGCTGTGGTCCTGAGAGTTCTCTAGGGACCGCCGTTTGAACCACTGGACTCAGTGGACTTTAAATGGCTTACAGCTGAAACCATATTCCTTCTGGCCATTGCCTCGGCCAGACGGATGTCGGATTTAGGGGTTCTCTCTTGTAGACCCCCTTTTCTGAATTTTCATAGGAATAGGGCGGTGCTTCGCACTCGTCCGGGATTCCTTCCCGAAGTGGTATCCAGTTTTCACATCAATGAAGAAATTGTTGTGCCGGCTTTCAATTCACCTGGACTTTCAGTGGGTGACGCCACTTGGGATGTTGTGCGGGCATTGAGAATTTATGTTGACCGCACTTCTTTTAGGAAGTCGGACGCCTTGTTTGTCCTCTATGGCTTCCGTAAAAAGGGTTGGCCTGCTTCAAAGTAGACTTTGGCAGGCTGGATTCGTATGGCAATTTCAGAAGCTTATCTTCATGAAGGTCTTCCAGTTCCCTCCTTGGTGAGGGCTCATTCCACTAGGTCTGTGGGTCCTTCGTTTGCAGCTAGACGTGGTGCCTCTGCAGTTCAGATCTGCAAGGCTGCTACGTAGTCTTCTGTCAATACCTTTGTGAGGTATTACGCTTTTGACATCTTTGCCTCTCAGGATGCTTCCTTCGGGCGGCGGATTCTCCTCTCAGCACAGGAGCGTCCCCACCCTTAAAGGATACTGCTTTGGGACATCCCCAAGGTATCCTGTGGATACCCTATGGACCCTGAAGTAGAAAATATGAGATATGGTAAGAACTTACCCTTGTTATCTCTATTTCTACGAAGTCCATAGGGTTCCACAGGACTCCCGCCCTGTCGCACCTGTACTGCAGATGGGCTTTATTCTGGTCACCGTTTTTTCCGTCTCCCTATGGTGAGAATGTGATTCTTGTGAGTGTCCAGATTTTTTTTCTTCTCTCTCTTTCTTTTCCTCCTCCGGCCTATGGCTTGTGACGTAACTGAGATGCCTTGGCCCGGGGGCGGGGTATAGGAGAGGGACCCAGATGCATCCTGGGAGGCTGAAAACTTTAACTCTGTGGTGCCTGAAGACTGACGTCATCACCTATAACCCCAAGGTATCCTGTGGAACCCTATGGACTTCGTAGAAATAGAGATAACAAGGGTAAGTTCTTACCATATCTCATATTATTTAAGAGGTAAACTGTCGGCCGCATCGGGCAGTGTATGCCCAGCCGTGGCCCGACAGACAGACATTTCTTGTGTTTCTTCCCATGGAAGGAACAAGGAAATGTCTCCTCCCCCAGGGGTGGAGCACAGATATCGGGGGTAATACACTGTGAGATATCTCACAGTGTATGCCGCGGACATCTGCGGGCTGGGAGGCATTTTATCTGGACGTGTATGCCCAGTTTAACTGCCATCTCACAGGCTGTGTTTGAAAAATGACAGTTGGGAGCTGATTGGCTGGCACCTTATCACTTTTCACTCTGTCTCCTAACACTGCTTAGTAAATAGACCCCTAAGTAGCACTAATTGCAACCTCCTCTCACTTCTAAAGACAGCTGCATAGCCACATAGTAATGATTCTAGCCAGGAACTTGGCATTGTAAGACGTGACAGGCGAAAGCTAGTCATACCCTTAATTTCCTCACGAATTTCTTCAGAAAACCATTGCAGGGAACAGAGTAGATTTAGCCCTTCTGTTGAAAAGCTACTGTATTCAGTGGTGTAACAACGGCCCCCGCAGACCCTGCGGTGGTTGGGGGTGCTGGCAGGCGGGGGCACATAGTGATATAGATCAGAGATATACTGTATAATGGTACTATCACGGCATCCGCGCACCCTTCTTGACGTTACAGCAGGTGATTGGGTGAAAGCTGCTGTCCCCACCCCTAGTCATGCTCTGCCCCCTCTGATTGGAACTGCTCGGCACTGGCAGTTAGTTGGAGCCCGGCCGGATACATTGAGGTGGCCAGCAACCCTGGGGACTGTGTATAGCGGCTCAGTGCGGGTCCCGGTTGTTGACAACGTCTGCAGGTACAGCCGGGGCCATCGGGTTCATGCTGTGGGATACGAGCAGCAGAGAGGAGGCAGGTAAGACGGCGCACTGAGAGGGGGCAGGTGAGACGGCGCACTGCTGCTAGCCCAGTGACGTCCATGTGCTTCTCTGCTCACCTCAGTGACTGGCACTGCCCAGCCCGGCAGAATCCTAACTGCTGCTTTTCCTGCTCGCCTCTAGACACAACCCTGTCTGCTCTGCACCCTCACACACATCCCCTTCCTCACAAAACCCTGATGCTCTGCACCTTCACACATCCCCCCCTCACACCAACTACCCTGTCTGCTCTGCACCCTCACACACATCCCCCTCCTCATACCAACCACCCTGCCTCATCCCCCCCTTACACCACCCTCCACCCTGTCTGCTCTGCACCCTCACACACATTCCCCCCCTCATACCAACCACCCTGCCTCATCCCCCCCTCACACCACCCTGTTTGCTCTGCACCATAACACATCCCCCCCCTCACACCAACCACCCTGCCTCATCCCCCCCTCACACCACCCTGTCTGCTCTGCACCATAACACATCCCCCCCTCACACCAACCACCCTGCCTCATCCCCCCCTTACACCACCCTCCACCCTGTCTGCTCTGCACCCTCACACACATTCCCCCCCTCATACCAACCACCCTGCCTCATCCCCCCCTCACACCACCCTGTCTGCTCTGCACCATAACACATCCCCCCCCTCACACCAACCACCCTGCCTCATCCCCTCTAACACCACCCTGTCTACTCAGCACCCTCACACACATCCCCCCCCCCTCATACCAACCACCCTGCCTCATTTTCCCCTCACACCACCCTGTTTACCCTGTCTGGGGGAGGAGGGGGGGGGGGGGCGCCAGAAAGTTTTTTTGCAGGGGGGGGGCAAAAACAAGAGATATGGTAAGAACTTACCTTTGTTATCTCTGTTTCTACGAAGTCCATAGGGTCCACAGGGTTGACCTTGGGGTATAGGTTGGGAACCAAATCCGGGCACCACGCAGTTAAAGCTTTTAGCTCCCAGGATGCACTTGGGTCCACTCTCCCTATAACCCCACCCCCAAGCCAGAGGCACCTCAGTTTGTAAGTAGCCAAAGGCCGGAGGAGGAGAAAAAAAGAGAGAGAAAACTGGAACACTCGATAACCATACTCACAGAAATGGGAGACGGAAAACCGGTGACCAGCCACACAGCCCATTTGAAGCCAGGTGCGTCAGGGCGGGCGCCCTGTGGACCCTATGGACTTCATAGAAACAGAGATAACAAAGGTAAGTTCTTACCATATCTCTTGTTTTCTACTTCAGGGTCCATAGGGGGTCCACAGGGTTGACCTTGGGGATGTCCCAAAGCAGTTCAACCAAGGGAGGGGACGCTCCTGTGCTGAGAGGAGAATCCGCCGCCAAAAAGGAAGCATCCGGAGAGGCAAAGGAAACCAATGCCTAGAACCTTAAAAAGGTGTGGGCAGAAGACCACGTTGCCATCTAGCAAGTCAAAACAGCCAAGGCGCCACAGCGAGCCACCCACGAGGGTTACATGGCCCGAGAAAAAACAAGCATCAACAACAGAAAGGCCTACCCATGGGTAGGCCCCTGAAGAAGACATACGAGGCCGTCCAGCCAACATTTGGCCATAGGCCGGCCATCCTTTCCTGTTAAAACCAGAAATCTCAGACCACCAATAAGGAGTCCGATTTCCGTCAGGAACTTGAACGGATCACATAAATCCACAGAGGCCGGACCACAGTCAATGAGGCCACACCAGCCGATAAGACCGGGGACTGAATGGCCTCACCATAAGTTCCAGAATAATATGGAACCTAAAAATCACTAAGAAGAAACACAGGGTGAGAGCAACTCACACCCTGACAAGATGCCCTCCAGAAGAGGGAGCCACATGAGAACGCTCCCAATTCCGACACTCACCTGGGTGATATAAACTCCCTGAGAGAAAGAGAGAAAGCCAAAGCAATAGACCATGTAATGGCAATCACAACCAGCGGTTCCATTAACTTTCCCCGGAGTCAACGAAGAACCACTACTAACTCCCAAGGAGTCCCTAGGGAGGACAAATGGAGGCATAATCCAGAAAACACTCTAAAGGATCAACTGGATACCAGAGCGGAGCAATTCCATATCTTAATCATACTGACAGTGTAGAGATCCGCACTGTCAGGAAGGCCAGGCCGAGGGTGAAACCCAAGCCAGCCGGAAGGAATGCCAGAATATCTGGAAATCCTGGACACCAGAGGATCATATCGACAGGTATAATACCATAAGAATTATGGCTGCCACAGTTTGTGGTAGGTCCCAGCAAAAACTGATCCATGTGCTCTAATCATTCCAACGATGACAAAGCCAGGGAAGCTGTAAGACCACTGTAGGGACGCAGTCAAAGACAAACGACCCAGGTCCAAGACAAACCCCAGGACCCTGAGACAACAGGTCTGGGCAGTGAAGCATCAGGAATGGAGTATCGATGGAGAGACTCCGAAAAACCAAGTACCCCTGACATCTGGGGCAATCAGGAGCCACCAGCAGGAAAGCATCTCCGTCTCGATTGAAACACTTCCCTCGAGGAAGAATGGAGACCGGAGAACACAGGTACGCAAATTGGAAGAACTACTTCACCGACAAAGAGTCACTGAAGGTTGCTTCAGAATCCCCAGAGTTGGACTGTAACACCATAGTGTGATAGAGTCAGAAGGCCATGAGGGTCACCTCAGGAGGACCCCCCCCCCCCTGCTCACCAGGAGATGAAACCTCTCTTGGGGAAGAGACTAGTCCCCTGGATGCACGTCGTGACGGCTGAGGACTCCCGCTTACCAATGGAGAGCACCTGAAATGAACACTGTCGAGATGGTCGGGAGGAGACCCTCAGACAATGTCCGAATGTATGACATACCTGACATTGCCACCCAACGAACAGTATTGCTAAAAAGGAAGCCACTGTTCTGACCCTGTCGGACTGAACTTTTTCAGGTTCACCGGGAAACAAGGGTTATGCCAGAGTGAAGGCCCAAGACAGGCTAAAGTTCCAACCAGTTAATTGACAGGGTGGAATCGACAGACATCCAACTGCACTGAAATGGATGCGAACCAGACACTGTCCTTAGCAAAGAATACCCTGGACGAGATGGCCATAGTCACCCGAAAAGGGACCGACTTGCCTCCGGGGAGAGCATCATCGTTTGAACAGTGATCAGACAGAAATAACTTATTCCATCTGGAGATAAGCCAATTATGGAAAGGCCTGGAATGGAACTAAGCCCATTCCACCCTTCCAAAGGCAGACACTGAATAGTGGACCATGCATCCCAGAGTGTAAAGACATATGTCGACTGCGCAGACATCCATGTACTCCTAATGGAAGAGTGGAGATGCCGTCTTATGCCAGAAGAATTCTCAGATTCTGAGAATCCAGCAGGGCTCCTAGGTGAAGAATACCCAGAGAGGGATGCAGGGAGGACTTTTTCCCCATTGATTAAACGTCTGCAGTCAACCCCCCTGTCAGTCAGTCAGACCCGGCTGTAAAGTACCCCGGTGATCCTGCTAAGAGCAGGAGGCCATCCAGGTACAGGAGCATTGGGATATACTGAACAGAAGAACTGTCAGAAAATCCAAAACGCTGGTAAACCCCTGTGGGGCTGAGAGCAGTCCCAACAGGCAGAGCCCGAAAAATCGTAAGTGCTGTGATACAGCAAACCTCAGTCCATGCTGAGGTAAGGTCTCTGTAAGTACCCGTAGGCACGCGTCCTGTATATCCAGTGATACCATAAAGTCCCCAGGTTCCAAACATAGTATGATGGAGCATAGGGATTGCTTCCTGAGCCCAGGTAGCTTTAGGAACTGGTTCGGGGAATTGAGACAGAGAATAGGCCAAAGAGGACCATTCAGCCACCGCACCAGAAAGAAAGCAGAACAACCAGTCCCTCGCTGAGAAAGTGGGGATGGCCCAATTAGCTCCGCTTACCGCAACAACTGTATAGCTTTCTGGATTTGTAAGGCCCTGTTCCGAATAAGGGCCTGCGTACCATCACATGGAAATAGGCCGCCTGAGCAAAGAGAGTGCGTACCCTCCTACCCACGTAGCCGCGGCAACTAGACACTAGTACCGGGCAAACTGAGAAATCGCCATCTCCCAGTGGTAGGCCTGTCTCGTCAGGCTGACGATATATCCGTAGGTTCAGAAGCAGGATCGGCTGGCAGTCCAGGTCTGCTCGGAACTGGATATGTCGGCCCTTGTAAAGGCCGACAGTCTATGAAGAAACAGACCTTTAGGCTGACCCAGAGGACAAAAAGACTTAATAGTCTGAGGCCCCGTAGTGAGCATAGCTGACGGCGGGAAATTTGTACTGCCACTGTCAAGGTCAGGACCCAACAAGATATACCCTATAGATGGTATCTGCACCTCTGCATTCCCAGAGCGCAGCCATAGGGTATTACGGAGGATACCGTCGCAGCCGGAACTCTGAAAATTAGGAGCTGGTATCCAATATAGGCATGTCCACCTATGACAACTGCATATATTACGTGAGCAACCAAATACATTTGAACCCCAGACGTGTTGGAGGGGAAAAAACATTACAAATGCATCAGCTCAGTATGCAATAGTATTAACCAACCATGCTATCGCCATGGTAGGATGGGTAACAACCCCTGAAAGCGAGTATACTGATTTCAGGCAGAGTTACCACCTACGGATCAGAAGAATCCGACCACGCAGGAATGGGATGCATAGTAACGTCTGTAATCCGACGAGTAACACGCCCATCCACCCCAGGAGGGGCTCATGATGACCCTCAGGGAATTTGGGACAGGAGACCAAACACTGTTGTAATACCTCATATCTGGCAACAGCCAGAGTCCCGCCATGCGATCCACCCGCTAGTCAGCAACAGGGACCCAAAAGGCACGTAATACTGAGGGTGTATGATACAGGTGCAGAATGGACCTGCTACCAGCCCTAAAACAGGGATAATAATACTTGAGATAGGCTTCCCCCCGTGTAAGAGGGAAAGAGCCCAAAACAGTATCCAGTTCACGGTAGAGCCAAGGGGGAAGTAAGCACAGGGCGTCAACCACGCCAATTTGCGTTTCATAGAAAAACGACATCCACCCAGGGTGGCTGTTGTGGTAATCCCTGCAAGGGGCATGACAGACTATTGTGGCACCAGGGGGAATTCATATACTCGAAAAACCCCTGTAGGGAGCGGTAGTCTGTGTCACAGGCGAAGAGTGCAAGAAACTGCGAGATACCCTGAGATGAAAAAGGGCAGTATGGTGAAGTAACCCCAAGTGAGGTACAACAATGGGGCCCGCCCGGCGATCAGCAATTAAGAGGATCCCGAGAAAACAAACCGCCCAAGGGGGTCGTGAAAGGGGCCGGCACCCGATGACGCCACATACAGAACCCTTTAAGAGTTAAATCCTCCGCACTAACACCTGCAGCACATGGCTTGCAGGATAGTAAAAATGGGTGCAGTATAACGCTCTATCTCCTGGTCAGACATATCTGACCAAGCCTTGTGATCAAGCAGCGCTATACTGGTCCTGACTGAAACTAAAAATTAGCTGCAGGGACCCATTTTCAGCGTATGCAACACACAGTTCCACTCAAAATATGGCAACGTGCAGCACGCAACAGTATGTGACAAACCTCACAAATATTAACAAGTATATAAATGTGAGGTCTCAGAACCACCCCAAGTACAGCTGTATTAGGGCAGATAAGGAAAGGGATAGATATACACTGACAGGTGAGAGAATAAAGTACAGTCAGCACTAGCATAAGTCACATACAATGCAGATATACACATATATACATAAACATGTCATATAATATACTGCACTATTACACTGCATGCAACTTACCCAGATTCAGTGTCTGGGAAGGCTACAGCGCTGTGTACACTGACCTGATGGTGAGGTACGCAGGGGGACTGGACCAACTGCCATCCTGAGAGATTTCTGCTGCACCACAAGAAAATGGCCGCTGGAGACCTCAGAAGAAGCGTGGCCCGCGGAGGAAGCAGCTCAGCGACGCCAGACTATGGATACTGAAAGGCGCGCTGAGCTGAGGGGAGGAGCCGCTGTAACAGGGAAGGCTGTCTCCCCTGGCCGGCTATTAACCCCCGGGACGCCGGCTCCCTGCACCGAACACTAAGTCCCTGGTGGTCTAGTGGACACACGGGGTATGGGGGGCCCGCCGCCACTGCCGGCGCCTCCGGTCTGTCCCCAGAGACCGGAGGCACAGGACTGCATTTCAAATGCGCGGATCACCGCAAGCGGTGACCCGCGCCTTACCTGCTCCCCGTGGATCCGGCAGCAGTCCTGGGCGCCCGCAGAGTCCGGCTAGTACAGACTCTGGGGTCCCGCTGAGATCCCCAGATCTGTACTGGCGTCTCAGCGCCAGCGGGGGTGACGGAGCGGCAGCTTAGACGTCCTATGGACAGTCTGACGCTGCCGCTCTGAAGAATCCAAAGGAAAAATAAAAAACTCTGTCCTTTAGAAAAAATAAAGCTTAGGGGCTGCTAATCAGCTCCCCACTGCACTAAACGGTGACCCGATTCCGGCCGGGCACCAACTTAAACTGAGGTGCCTCTGGCTTGGGGGTGGGGTTATAGGGAGAGTGGACCCAAGTGCATCCTGGGAGCTAAAAGCTTTAACTGCGTGGTGCCCGGATTTGGTTCCCAACCTATACCCCAAGGTCAACCCTGTGGACCCCCTATGGACCCTGAAGTAGAAATTTATAGTTACGCCACTGACTGTATTGCTAGTCTGAACAGAGGCTGTACATGATCCAGCTTAAGGTAACCAAAGGAGAAAAGCTAGAACAACTTCCAACTCATATGAGAAAGTCCAGAGACTACTTAATATCTGTGGAAGTTAAAAAGTAGGATTGACCTATAAAAATAAAAACACTGCAGGATATGAGGGTGTTTTCTATTGCCATCATAATAACATAAGTAATACACTGGTCCCTTTTAATTAAACTATGAAGTGGTAAAAAACAATTTCAGTTTATATGTATTGCGAATAGGGATGTGCGCCGGACCATTTTTGCCGGATTTGGATTTGGATTTGGTTCTAATTCGTCGTCCGGCTTTGGATTTGGATTTGGATTTGCCAAACTGCGGTGACTGGCTTTGGATTTGGATTTGGATTTGGATTTGGATTTTTTTACAAAAATTGACAAAAAAAGCTAAAATCACATAAATTGGTCTTTTTTTTCTTCCTAGAGTATTATTAACCTCAATAACATTAATTTCCAGTCAATTTAGACCATATCACAGCTTATAATATTGTTTTCAACATTATTGGCCAAAGGTTGCAGTGAGCTGACTGGTTACTAAGCGACAAAGCAGCGGCACAACGACACAGACACCACAGTATAAAGCACATCTATGACACATTGCCACACAGCAGTGGCAGAAATGAAAAGTAGTGCACCCACCCAGTGGGGTACGGCCAGCAGAGTCACAGTACTTGTTTACAAAGTGGGCTACGGCCCTAGGAGTCACAGTGCACAATCTTATTAGCATTACACCGCACATAGGGCCTGATTCACATTACACCATAAAGTAGTGTCTCTTATTTATGTTACGACACACAGTAGTGCCCCTTTTACACAATGCCCACAGTAGTGACCCTTTTACACAATGCCCACAGTAGCGGTGTCCCTTACACAATGTCCCCCAGCAGTGGTGCCCCCTATGCAGTCCCCTTAGTAGTACGGTCCACTATGCAGTGCCCCCAGTTGAATGCTCCCCAGTAGTATGCCCCCCATTAGCAGGCCCCCCCAGTAGTATGTCCCCCATTAGCAGGCCCCCCCAGTAGTATGCCCCCCATTAGCATGCCACCCAGTAGTATGCCCCCCCAGTAGTATGGCTCCCCCAGTAGTAGGCTGCCCCAGTAGCAGGCCCCCCCAGTAGTAGGCTGCTCCAGTAGTAGCCCCCCCTGTAGTATGGGCCCCCCCTGTAGTATGGCCCCCCCTGTAGTAGGCCCCCCCCAGTAGTATGGCCCCCCCAGTAGCAGACCCCCCCCAGTAGTATAGCCCCCCCCAGTAGCAGGCCCCTCTGTAGTATGGCCCCCCCAGTAGTATTGCCTCCCCCAGTAGCAGACCCCCCCCCAGTAGTGCAGACCCCCCCCCCAGTAGTATAGCCCCCCCAGTAGCAGGCCCCTCTGTAGTATGGCCCCCCCAGTAGTATAGCCCCCCCCCAGTAGCAGACCCCCCCAGTAGTGCAGACCCCCCCCCCAGTAGCGCCCCCGGACCTTTGACAAGTAAAAAAATAAAAAAAATAAAACTTACCTGTATCCCCGCTCCCGCGCCGTCCGCTCTGTCACACGCTGAGGAGGGAGCCGGAAGACGGAGCTCATGTGTGAGCTCCAGCCGGCTCCCTCCGTGCAGCAGCCAATGAGAGTCTGTGTGACTCTCATTGGCTGCTGTAACAAACACACAGCTGCCGCTGGCGGCTGTGTGTCTGTGTCTGTGTAGGGCAGAGCGCTATCACTGCGCTCTGCCCTACACGCGAGGAGACCTGATGTCGGATTCTCTAGTGAGAATCCGACATCAGGCGGCCGCCGTTCGGCCCCGAACGGGGATCCGAGTCAGGCGGTGAACACCCGAACAGGGTTCGGGTGGACTCGGATCCCCAATGTTCGGAGCGGTTCGGATTCCACAGAATCCGAACCGCTCATCTCTAATTGCGAATAAGGTGCTTCTGTTCTTCTCTATTGAACATTTGAAGAAGATATTGTATTGATAATGGTAACAAGCTATTTATGAGATTTTAAAAGATTGTATCACACTGTTTGCTATTTTGTGTTTGCTTCTCTGTATCTCAATATTAAACTAATGAACAAGTGAGACCAAGGGTAACACACACGTGTATTAATTAATTCTCTAATGAAAGGGTGCGGACACTGAACAGAATAAAAGATTGCTCAGGATCGCTGAAAAGTCATACCCTCCTTCTGAATAAAGTGGGAGCTCAAGCCCAGAGAAACGGGTTAAGGTGTTGGGGTGACTGCCTTCTTCTGCCATCTGTTTTATTGATGCTCTCCGTGACACCACTATATATTTGCTACAATCCCCCCGTCATACACGCTCCTTTACTTAAGAACACACAGGACTATACTTTTACTGCTATCCGGGTGAGCAGTGCCAGCGGTTACTGCCTGCCCAGCTTGCCACAGGAGGGATAAGAGACCGGACCAAACGGAAAGCGCACTGACATCATCCTTCTGCTACAGATCCCGAACGCCTCGCTGGAGATCCGGTCACAGATACGGACACATTAACAGCCTGCTATCGCGTTACTGCTCAAATTCACACATGCTCTTGTGGATAAAATTACTAAAGCTGCATACACACACAACGATTTTTTTAATGATTATCGTTAAACGATATAGTTTAATGATAATTGATGGCAAAAATCGTTCACTTTCTGAGTCAAACGATGAACGATTATCGTTCATGCGCGTTCACGTTTGTAGTTTGCCGTTTGTAGTTTGTCGTTCAGTCAGACTTGTCAACTCAACGATTTTCATTAAGGGAATATGCAAAAATCGTTTGTAGTTCATAAAAATCGTTCATGACATTTATGGTGCATACACACGATCAGATTTTTTCTTCAGATATGGACGATAACGATTTAAAAATCGTTCAGTCGTTCATATCTGATGGAAAATCGTTCATATCTGACATGCCTGAACGATGGACGATCAACGATGCGCGTTCCCGTTTGTCAGATAACGATATCTGACATCTGATGGGTTTGCAGTCAGACTTGGACGATTCCATTCATTTTAATGCAGTCAAAAATCGTTCAATCGTCCAAATCGTTCAAATCGTTCAAAACTTTGGTCAAATCGTCCAAATCGTTCAAATCGTTTAATCGTTCAGTCGTTCATCTGACAAATCTGACAAGTCTGACAAATCTGACCGTGTGTACGCTCTAGTAAATGAACAACTTTAGTAAACGATTTTAGTAAATTTTTTCAAGGGAAAAAATCGTTTACTCAAATCGTTCATTAAAAAAATCGTTGTGTGTCTATGCAGCTTAAGAGATCGGGACTGTACCATTCTTTCTTAACTACCCAATTAAACAGAATGATTGAACGATAACCACATCGTTATCATTCAATCGTTTGTTAATCGGGCACAAATCGGGCAGCTTAATGTAAAAAACGACCAGCGATGCGCGCTCCCGCTGGTCGTTTTTGACATCTATCATCGCCCGAACATGCTAGTCAATCTGCCGATAACGACAGATTGGCCATGTTTGGGGATGAGGGAGGGTGCCTGCACTGAACGACTGATCGTTCAGTGTAGGCACAGCACAGACTGTGAAACGTCTGCACGATTACAATGGCGTAATCGTGCAGTCGTTTTACAGTCTGCTAGTGAATGTGCCCTTTACAATTAGGAGGTGAGACATTTAATTGCGGGGATTTCACAACACCTTGTTCTAACTTCTGGAGAGGTATTACTACAGACTATTATTTATTAAATCCTCCAGAAAAATCCAGATCCACTATTGGAGAGGATTGCTTTCTAAATTACAGTTTGGCAGCTATCAATTGATGTTTTGATGTTTTTTTTATATACTATTGCTTTAAATTAATACACACTGTGCGTTTTAATAAATATTGTTTTATTTTTGTCCATAAGCGCTATCTCTGCTTTTTCTATTGTCTATTTTTAGTGGGCTCCAGTTCCCACTTGGTGTAGCTGCTTTTTAGACAGAAATTTTCTTAGTAATACAGATCTGCGTACCTATTTTGATTTATCATATTTGCTTTTAACTGCGAAGGAGCTGCGATCTGTCTAACTAAGAATTAATACCATGAGTCTCGCTTGTAATATTGAAAGTTTTTCTACAAGAGAGAATTTCTCTGAACATATAAATAAACAAATTACTATTACTGCCAATGACACCGAGAATTTTATCGCTGCACAGTTTTATGAATTAGAGGATCTTGTTAAAAATGGAACTCGACATTGGTTACATAAGTGTATGGTTGGAAAAATATATTGAGATTAAGAGAATACCAAGAGGTCTACGGATTTTTAAGAGTTGTTCGTTTAAGGAAAAATGGAACGAAACACTAGATCTTTGGCCCTCATTCAGAGCCGGACGCTCTGAGCAGAGCGCACGCTCTGAATGAGGGCCGTCCTCCATAATTATGGGGCGTCCTCCTGGATGCTCGTATAGCTGTGGGTCACCACCCACAGCCTATACGAGCGTGCAGTATGATGGTCGTGACCAGCGCGACCATCGCCACTGCGAGCCGGAGCCTGCGGTTGAGGTTTTCAACCGCAAGGCCCGGAGTGATTTTGGCTCTATCAGAGCCAAAATCACTCCCACTCCCACTAGTGATGTCCCACTCCCACTAGTGATGTCAGTGGGGTCGGCTTCTGACGGTAGGCGTTCCCTTGGGAACGCCTCCGTCTGGCAGGCACGCCCCCGGCACGCCCACCAAAGGGGGCGTGCTGTCAATCAACATCGACAGCACGCCCCCTTTGATCAGACACAACGAGCGAAGGAAAGTCCTTCGCTCGTCGCGTCTGGCGCATGCGCACGACGGAGCTCCCACCGTCGTGCGCATGCGCAGTGCACACCATCGACCCACTTGCAAGCGGACAGCCGCTTGCGAGTGGGTCTGAATCAGGCCCTTTGTTCCTTCAGTTTGATGCAATTTTTAATTTCACATAGGGAAGAGAAAATGAGGGATCTTGAAAGTAAAATGTACATTCTTCCCTTTTAGAGTTTCAAGATACACCTCTTTTTAAAGAGAGAGATAAGGAGATACATAAAAAAAATTAAAATCTGAAAATAAATAATAAAAAAAAATGAAAAATTCAATGAGATAAATGGAAGATAAAATCAGAACCTATAATAAAAAACACAGAAGCCGCTCTAGACAAAGTAGAAATAGGTTTCTCTATTCTAGAAAATCTTCGGCAGAGAGGTGTAGATCACATTCTAGACGCCATCTATCCTACACTAGACCACAGAGACACTTTTCATCTCCCCCAAAATAATTAAATAAGAGTAATGTCCTTCCCGAATTGTCAAAATAGGAGGAAAAGTGTTGATAAACAATACCCATTACAATTAAACAGGGAAAGGGATCAGAATTACAAGCCAAACACACACTCACTGATGAGAGTGCAAAACCAAGCAACACAACACAGATTAGGGACTCCCAAAAGAGTTAAGGTGCCTACACACTTGGCGTTGTGCTCAGACTGTACGATTTCCCTTGAACTCTCCCCCGACAGCTCCCCGGCAGTCCTACACACGATTTGGAGTAAAAAATGTCCAATCTGACTTAAGATCTATCGTGTATCCAGTGCATTGTGTCCTACAGCACGGCTGATCTGAAGATGCGATGTGCGACCAGCGGGGGCGCGCATCATATTGTGACTCACGATTTGGGCATTTTTTACACGATCTGTCGTTCCACTGCGTCGGAATTGACTAGATTGTGTAAAAAATCGGCAAGTGTGTAGGCACCTTAAGAAATCAATACCACGAGGAACAAAAGGGGGGAGAGTGGTATAATCAAAAAAGAACAAAAAACAGATATTAAGAGCACTTAAATCATCTGAGAGACTTAACAAAGGGGTATTCAACTTATCTTCAAAAAATCTGACGGAAGCACAAACTAGTTTACTGTTAAAAGGGTTCAAATATGCCCCATCATCAGAGCCAAACTTGTTTGATTTTATTTATGGAATTAAATAGGTATACTAAGAAATGTAGGAAACGCTAATTTGCTCTCAAGAGTTTAAAAAAACAGAAACAGGAAGGCACACCTATCATTACAGATTCCAATACTATAGAAAATTTTATTTATTTAGATGAGGAAGACAAAAAGCCATTGAGTGAACTAATAAATCTATTAGAAGAAACTGAAAATTATGTAGATACATTGATACCCATTTTTGATGCTACTTAAGGCGCATGTCCACTACACGATTCGCCCCATGATCGATATCGTGTAGTGTGTCCCCAGGAGTGATGTGCTCAATGTCCTTAACAACTTTGAGCACACACTGAGCGATATCATTCACGATATCGTTCAGTGCCGGCACCCTCCCTCATCCCCGAACCTGTACAACCTGATGATAACGTCAGGTCGGACAGCGGGTGGGGGGGGGGAGGTTGTTGTGCAAGACAGAAAGGAATATGTTAGAAAAGCTTTTATTCTATAGAATACTAGAATCCCTCTTCAGTATTCCAAAAATAATTATTTCAGATTCTGTCATTGTCTGAATCACAGGGTATTACATCCAAAGATGATTTTTCTTTTCTTTATTGCACTCGTACGGTCACAACAACTTACTATCACCTACCCAAGATTCACAAAGCACTGCACATTCCACCTGGGCATCCCATCATTTCAGTTATAGTCTCCTTAACAGCTAATCTTTCACATTACGTAGATCAGTTTCTTCAGGTTCGCGTTGTCTCTCAGATCCCATTAACAGGATACCACTCACTTTCTGAAATTGATCCCAGAGATCCAATGGGATTCGGATTTCCTGTTCCTCGCCTGTGAAGTCTCCTCACTATATACAAACACCCCTCACACTCAGGGTCTCCTGCCAGCTGAGGAGAGTCTAAAAGAGAACATTGGGATCTCGGAGACACAGTGGGACTTCATACTATCATCCATCAAATTGATTCTCACTCATAATTACTTTTTATTTGACCACACCTATTACCTTCAGACCCTTGGCACGGCGATTAGGACCACGTGCGCCCATCTCTATATGGGTGCATTCGAACAATGCCATATATGGGATGGTGGCTTTGGGGAGAACCTGGTCCTCTACGCTAGATATATACTGTAGATGATTTGTTTTTCATTTGGAGAGGGGATTTGTGTTCTGTCACTGATTTTGTTGATCACCTTAACAATAACACTTTTAATCTCACTTTCACAAGCACAATACACCCCACTAAGACCCTCTAATCGTGATGACCGAGACCTGCGCTTCCTGGCTACATACTCCATAATCTGACCTCGCATCACTGGTTTAGAGGCTGCCCAGAACAAATTAACATCATCTATATGCTCAAGATTATCGTCAACATAATGAAGGAAATCCCTTTTCAAATGTAACCGGGAGACTTTTTGTAGCCAGGAGACTTTTCCAGATAAGCTGGGAAACCTCCATTTATAAACATGTGGAGTGGGAGATGTAAAGCTAAAGTAATCCAAACTGGGGCATGGTAAGATATAGCTATAGGTTCAATACAAGTTTTCACCACCCTCTGTAATAGTGAGGCAGAAATCAGCCAAAAATCTATGCAAGAGGGAGTGTCGGGGTCGGCTCTTGGGGTGTTTTGTAATAAGCACATCCAGGTAATGTATCCTGGTGTCACTGCAATCAAAGGTAAATTTGATGTTAGCGTCCATCTTGTTCACCTTAACCATCTCTTGCTCAAAATCCAGTTGAGTGCCAGCATGAATGATAAGTCATCTATATAGCGTGTAAATAAAATTAAACCTTTTGGGAATGTATATAGATTAAGCTAGATAATATTGACTATACTGTTTTGCAAACGCGCTTATTTGATTAAGCGTGTTTTGTGTTGATCATGTTTTGCTGGTGGTGGTGGGTTTAATCACTATGGTTACTGGTCTGGCTCCCTCCGCTCCCCACACAGCCCGTGACATCATGACGCACGCGGGATTCGAGGAGGCGGGATGCGGACAGATGGAGTAGCAAGTATGCACTGGGTGATATAAGGCAGGTAAGAAATGTTCATTCATGCTATATCCTGACGAAAGATTTATAATAACATCTGAAACGTTGATTTATATCACAGTGTCGTCTGTGTTTATTGATTGAAAGTCCAAGGAGTGCCGCCGATGTAAGTTCTATATTATGTGGATTCCATTTGTTTCCAGGAAGGCACCCGGGCATGTTTAAATTATTTTTCATGGAGTGCTGGTCGCTTGCTTATGATATATATATATGTGTTCAGGCACACAACCAGACTAATTCACATTCGACTGGTGCAGGGTCCATATGTATAGTAATAATGCACACTCACCCCCTCCTTCCAGAGAAGATTCCAGGAATTGCACTCTACCACAAAAAAAATGGGTTTAATCCAATATAAAGGTTCCATAATACAGACAAATTCAGAGGCCCAACAGTCTGTTTCAACAGAGCCCCTAAGGAAAACTACCTGCGAGCAGTTGAAACAGACTGTTGGGCCTCTGAATTTGTCTGTATTATGGAACGATTATAATGGATTAACCCCATTCTTTGTGGTGGAGCGCGTGCAGGGGGAGAGTGTGCATTATTACTATATATATATGGACCCTGCACCAGTCGAATGTGAATTAGTCTTTTTTTGTGGTGGAGCCGAAGTCCTGGAATCTTCTCTGAAAGAAGGGGTGAGTGTGCATTATATATATATATCCAAGAGTTAGGGGTGCACTCACCAGTCTCCACAGTTTGATTTAAATTTATATATATATATATATATATATATATATATAAACGACAGGCTCAATCCACGGCACTCGACCATCTGGGGTGCCCTTGGTATGTGACCACACCATCTACATAAAAAATATCATACAGACTCGGCACTCACATGCTTTTCAAACTGCAACTCCTTTGAACATAGGGAATGTTGGTTCCAAAATATTGCAATCATTTGTTAAGCTGGCCACCGCTTCACGGTCATTCCCAGCTAGCCAGTCCCTACACTGATTCTCAGATAAATTAACTTGATCTGCCATCTTGGCCTCAAGCTTGCATACATTTTAAACAGAAAACTGGGTCCTGCCTTAAAGAGACAGGACCACATGTTCAAAGGAGTTGTCATTTATTTAAATTTTGTGGTCACACTTGCTAGGGCACCCTGTTTTTCAAATGTAAGACAAACTTTTTTCTTTTTCCAGGTGCTTATTAACTGATAGCCCTGGGTGTGGTCCTGTCTCTTTGAGGCAGGACCCAGTTTTCTGTTTAAAATGTATGCAAGCTTGAGGCCAAGATGGCAGATCAAGTTCATTTATCTGAGAATCAGTGTAGGGACTGGCTAGATGGGAATGACCGTGAAGCGGTGGCCAGCTTAACAAATTATTGCAATATTTTGGAACCAACATTCCCTATGTTCAAAGGAGTTGCAGTTTGAAAAGCATGTGAGTGCCGAGTTTGTATGATATATATATATATATATATATATATATATATATACACATGCTGTATCAAAATACTGATACCAGAAAAAAACAGCACTCCAGAGGTTAATGCAAAAAAATTTATATAATTAATTCTCTTGAATGATGCATATCATCCCAAGCTGGACTCCGGAATGACAATCACATTTACAGTAGTGTTCAGTCACAAATCAATAAAGTGCAATGTGCCAAGCATTAGCAGCAGTAATAAAATACTTGCGAATAGTAGCATTCTATTGGAGCCCAAGTACATAAGGAGATGTTGTCAATGCAGCCCAACCGCCGTTTCGGTGCTGAATGGCACCTTCATCACGGAGCAACCACAATCAAATGGGTAAAGTGACAACTGTTTAAATAAGAGCCAAATCGCACTAAAACGAGCACACCTGATTACTCACCTGCAGGCGCACATTGTCTCCGGTCCAATGCGCGCATCAAACCAAAGACCGGATATAGGGCGCACTATATGGGAAGCCACTGAGATAGTGGTATGCGTTCCAAACACCGGAAGTAACCCTTCACCGGAAGTGACGCCCGCGGCCCATCGCACGGCCACTGGGGACTCTGTACCGCTGCAATATCAGTATGCACAGCTGAACAAGTGATTCATCTGTGCAACCGGAAGCAGTACGTGTGACATAATGTGCTCCCAGTGATGGAAACACCAAATTTTAAGTTTCACTGATATCTTTAATGTAGATATAACATGCGCATGCAGGTGAGGAAAGGTGGCCCATATGGCGATTGTACAAAAAAATATGCATCAAAAATAAACCAAACAAAAGGAATATGAAACATCAACCAATGCACAAAAAGGAAAATATTGAAGAAACAAAACAAGAAAAATAGCAAACAAAAAATTAATATTTATATAAATTACAAAAAGCAAAAATTTTTTACAAAAAGCAAGAAAAATTTAATTCCTCATTTAACCCTGTTGACGCCAGACATTTTAAATCGTATATCCATCTTTCCTCCTTTTGGAGAAGCAATTTTTCACGATTACCACCTTTTTAATGGAGCTATATGGTCAATGGGCATCACCTTAAAGTCCAGAATATTATGCTTCATTTCAAAAAAATGTCTTGCCACTGGTGGTGTAGTAGGATCAACACCGGTTAAAGCTTTTTTGATTGACGATCTATGTAATGCTATTCGTTCTTTCAACATTCGGATGGTTTTGCCAATGTAAAGTCGCTGACATGGGCAAATAATGGCATAAACTACGAATTTGCTTTCACAATTTAATCGATGCCTGATTTTAAAGGATCGCTTGGATAGTGGATCACAAAACTTATCTCCAATCATCATGAAACGACAGTTAATGCATCCTGTGCAACGAAATGATCCTACTGAAGGAGACAGCCAGTTTCTTTGTGTACTGGATCCAATAATAGGAGATGTAATATCATCCTTTATGTTGTTGCTCCTCTTGAAGCTGAATAATGGAAATTCCTGGCCCAATTTTCCCAGGACAGGGTCCATTTGAATTACATGCCAATGCTTTTTGAAGGCACTCTTGATGATTTGTGACCCAATGCTGTAAGTGGAAGAGAAAATGAACCGTTCTGCTGCCGTGTCCTTATTGTGCTCCACTAATAGATCGTCTCTATCCATCGCTAAACATTTCTGAATAGCCTCGTCAATATCCTTCTTTTCATATCCGCGTTGTAAAATTTTTTCGCCCATATCAGACAAAGCTCCAGGTAAAGAGGCTTGATCAGAAGTAATTCTGGTAACACGTACCATTTGTGAGTAAGGCAGCCCCCTCTTGAGTGGAGCGGGTGGAAACTGTCGGTTGCCAGCAGGGTATTTCTATCAGTTGTCTTCGTGTAAACACTAGACACATAAGTACCAGTAGTGATGTCAATCAAAACATCTAAATAATTGATGGTTCTGTTACTAAAATTCATTGTGAATTTGATTTCTGCACTGACTCTGTTAAGCTCATCGAAAAATCTAAGTAATAAATCCTGTCCACCTCTCCAAATTAAGAAAACGTCATCTATGTAGCGAACATAAAAAGAAATATGTTTCGCCAATGGATGTTGCATAATGTTCGATTCCTCAAAGACATGCATGAATAAATTAGCATATGACGGGGCCATGTTTGACCCCATTGCTGTGCCGTGGTGTTGCAAATAAAAAGTGTTATCAAACAAAAAATAATTTTTATTCAAGATGACGTTAATTAATAGGAGCAGGTAATCAACAGGTGGTCCGACATAGTGTCTACTTGTCGTCACCATTTGTTTAATAGCTTTCATCCCCATAGAGTGCGGAATACTGGTGTAGAGGTTCACTATATCTAAAGTTACAAGAATGTGATCAGAAGTAGGTGGAATAAGGGATTTTAACTTATTCAAAAAGTCTGAAGTATCCTTTAAGTAATATTTAGTATTCTGGACCACTGGTTGTAGGAGGAAATCTACATATTGGGAAAGTGTCTGACATAAGGAGCCCCTGGAGGAAATTATGGGCCGACCCGGTGGATTATGTAAGGTTTTGTGTATTTTGGGTAATACATAGATATATGGAACAATCGGATGTGTTTGGGTTAAAAATTGTGCTGTAAGCTCATCAATCCATGAGTTATTCAAACCCAACAGAATTATGTTATCTATTTCTTTTTTGAATCCCATAGTGGGATGATATGTTAACTTTTGATAACATTGAACATCAGATAATTGCCTATTAATTTCATTCATGTATGTGATTTTATCTAAAATCACTACACCCCCGCCTTTATCGGCGGGGCGAATGACAATGTCAGCATTATTTTTCAATCCTTTAATGGCCTCAATTTGTTGATCTGTGAGGTCAGAGTAAGAGGTATTTTGTTTTTTCAAACAGGGGATGGTGTCCCTTTTGACCAATTGTATAAACGTGTCAATGAGATTATTATTGACTATCGGTGTAAATGTACTCTTTGGTCTGAAAGTAGTTGTTTGTTGTTTCACATCAGTTCTAGGACCAAAGTGGTGTTTCAATTTCAATTGTCTTTCGAATTTAAATAAATCAACTTCAAAGTCAAATATTTTTTGTTATATGTCCTAACAAAAGTAAGACCTTTGGACAAGACCGATATTTCTGTGGCCGATGGTTGGTAAGATGATAAATTAAAAACCACTACCTCTTTCTTCCTCTGTTTTTGTTTTTGTTCCCTCCTTCTTTTATATCTAGCTTTGACCCCTCCCCTTCTACAGGGTTTTCTCCTACCGTTTTGATCTTGCTTCAAGTAGCCACAGGATCCTTTAAAAAAGGACGCCTGTTGTAGGAGCTATCCAAATCACTTTGGGAAGTTTGTGAATCAAGGTCAGTGTATGTTTTATTGATTTTATTTTTCTTAAAACTCTGAGTCATCCTCCAGGGTCTCCTGGCGTCACCACCTAAAACCCATTGGTAAACTCTATGGTCTTTATAATCCTCGCGAACCCGTTTATACTTATTCTTTTTGAAAGCCAGTAACTCAGCCCTAAAGGAAGTAATGGTACTTTCAATTTTATTGAGCCAATCAGAGTCAGTGTCAGAAGACAAAATCTGTAATCCTGCAGTTTCACATAACTTAATTTCCTTCTCCAATATAACTATATCGGCATTGACCTGTTGAATAACTAACACCAATAAGTCAAACGAACACTGGTTCAAAATCATGCACCATTCCCTGCAAAATTCTTTGTTACTGCGTCCGACAGTTGGTTGATTTTTAATCCTGAAACCACGAGGGATCAGATTTTCCTTATGGTACTGTGATAATGTCAAACCGTGCAAGGTTAGTTCAACATGACGTTTTTTCATCTTGATTAAATCATTGAATACCTCCCGAGGACTATCAACGTCAAATTCAAGAATGTCAGTGTTAGAAAATAATATAGCGTTAAAGTCTTTGTCACAAAAACGTTTGGTGCCAGTCAAATCACCCATTTCTGCTGATGTAGTTTCCATATTGTACTGTGGTATATATAGTATAAAATCCCAACAAAATGTCCAATCACGAGATCAGAGACAAAAAGAGGAATCTTTGAGGTGCAAAAATTTCATAAGAAGTTACGTACACAATGGTAAACAAATGGAGTGTGCAGGATTTGTTTACCATTGTATATATATATATATATATATATATATATATATATTGTAATGGTTTGGGGTTAATTAGCTCGGCACAGGGTGGATTGGTGCAGTGTTTAGGTGCTTAATGAGGGTCCACACACGGCATTCCAGTAAATAAAGGAAATGGTGCTTTACTTCAGCATGATAGTCAGGAAACAAGAATAGAAAATAAAAAACAACCTAGCCCTCTCTTAGGGCACTAACTCACTTCTTGAACCCTCTCTATCAATGGTGCAGCTAGTCTGCCAATAACAGTCCTGGTGGCCTTCCCTGTATCATACAGATATAGGCCCTGGTTTCCTCAGCCTGCAGCTTTACTGCTCCAACGTCACACAGTCTGAGAGTTTGTGGTCCCCCCTTGCCTCCTGCACGGCCCAGACACAGGCCTCCTGGCCCCCAATGGCTTGCTCAGCTTCACTGGGCTCTCTGGCTGCCACAATCCCACATAAATGGTTTTTCACAGCAGCCTGACTGGTCTGCCTTCTCATCAGCCCACACCTGAGCTCTATCCACAAGGCAGCCATTAGGCATCTTCCCACAATGCTTTTCTAGTCTGTGTGGGCGGATCTCCCCTGCCCCACACAGAATCTGCTGCTCACCAGTGCCACCTCTGGTGATACTGCCACATATCCCCCTCCCCAGCTTGAAACTCCTGGGTTCAGCTACATGGGATGAGGCATTCTCATTGCGATGTCCCTCTTCACTCTTCTCGTGAGGGAAATACACTGCATCCACGGTCCTACAGACTCTTGCGATATCTGGGGGTCGCATCCTCCAAATTCCGGAGGTAATTTTTCTCCTTACTTTTTTCCTAACTTTATGGTACCAATGGTGGTACTTGCTTTCTTTATGCAGTACTTGAGGCTCACCCTTGGGTACGACAACAGGCATTAAGAACTTGAAGTAACTTTTCCCAAAGCGACATACTTCATCTTTACTCTTGCCACTTAAACCTATTAAAGGCACATCTTTAACCTTCAGAATTAAAGCCCTGTATTGGCTACTGGCATATTTCACCGATGGCCCCTTGAAAGAAGAGGAGCTAACATTATCCTGAGAGTCACCAGCATCACAACTTCTGAACCTTGGCTTTATGTCAACCGACAACGTACTGGCACAGTCACCCTCAGATTCCAGACTCCCGTGTCCACTTAGGATACTTGAATATTTACTCCATTGATCCACATAATTTATTTCACGGCTTTGATGGCTATCTGCCACTTCATTAAGGCATAGATCTCTTGGATTTTCTTGGGCTCCCAATTTTTGAGCCTTGAAAGTATAATGAACAATTTCAACATGTTCCACCAGCACAGGTTGAAGTTCATTCTCCACAGAGGTCTTTATTTTCCAATTCATTTTAGCTGGACTACTTGCTTCAAACTTTATCATGTGAGACCACTCCACTTCCTCATAGACAAATCCAGCAGCACTGCAAATTACATCGTGCTTGCACGAAGGCATTGTTTCACATACATGAGTATGATTCTTTAAGAGACTCCCAGAATTAACTTTCTACAAAGGTTCTGCTTTGCCGTGCAAAACTGTTTGATTGAGTCACCTTCTCACCACACTGAACACTAGGCAACAAGAGAATCTCATCCTTTGAAGCCATCACTATCTCCATAGATTTCTGTACATCCTGTACCTTTGCTTTACAGGTCATGCGATCACCATCTGTATACGTCAGTTCTTTATCATCAACTTCAGACACGGTTTTGCCCTCTGGACCCGTGTCTCTTTGGGAGGACTTCACACCCTCAGCTATCAGTGTAAGCTGGAAGTCACTGCAAGGACTCTCATCCACTTTTCCTGCACTGTCATTTTCCCACTGAGCGCGAGTCTGCAGCATTTGGAGATACTTCTCTTTTACTTCACAGAACTCTTAAGCCAGAGAACTTTTCTCCATTTCACAATCTTTAAGTTTTACTTGTGTGGACACTATTAAAGAGTCTTTTCCTTTTAACACCAGAGCCAGATCCGCCACTTTCACTTGTGCGCGCTCTGCATCACTCTGATGTCTCTGGACAGCTTCTTTCAATTCCTCCACTTCCCACTGAAGTACGACCCAGTATTGCTGTAATTCCACAACATCCTGCTCTAATACGTAATTCTTTGCTAGGAACTCATCATTCTCATACTTTGTAACACATTGGAACATTTTAGGTTCCTCAAGGCCAGTGTTGGCTAACCTTGACACTCCAGCTGTTATGGAACTACGTAGCATGCCCTAATAGCATGCACTGCTACAGTTTTGCTATTAGGGCATGCTGAAACTGTGGCAGGGCATGCTGGGATATATAGTTCCACAAGAACTGGAGGTTAGCCAACACTGCTCTAGGCGTTCAGACATAGCTGCCAATTTGAGGTCTGTCTCTTTAAGAATGTCACTGTTTTTAATTTCTTGCTGTTCAAATGCCATTTTCAAAGAGGACAATTCACTCCGTAGTTTCTTTTCAGTTTGTTCATGAACATTTCTCTCATCAGCTAATTGTTCCATTAAGTCATCAACCTTCCCAGCAAAATACGCATTACCTTCATTCAAAACTTTGCGCATATTGTCAAATTCTTCCAGGCTGATATAGCCCTCATTGGATGGACCTTGCACCATACACTGACCATACACACCGACATCTTTATATTCAGACTGTAAACTCCAGCCCAGGTTTTCCATCTCTAGATTGAGAATTAAACTTTTTAGAATATTTTTTTTTTGTTTACCATGATTCTTGGCACAAAAAATGCACAGAAACAACTTGTTTTTGTTTTCACTGTATCACACTTTGTCTTCACAAGTATTTTTAACACAGCAAAACATTTTTCTTCATGTGGCACTACAATTACCAGCATGTATCAAGCAGTCTCAATAGGAACCTCTGCTCTCTTAGTACCACACCTTGATTTAACGAGCATGAGCAATTCACCATGATAAACCACACATTTCTTTTAATCCTTCCAATGCTAAGGAAGTACACACTTCTCTTCACAGACAATATACTTGCAGCAATAGTGCACATTTGCAGACAAGTTTAACAACAGTCTTATCTTCACTCACCAGCCTGATGAGCATTGCTCTGTTGAGTCCACTATGCAGGTGCAGTAAACATCCATATTTCCATTAGCTGCTGTAATCCACTTTCTGTGCAGATCTTTTTGCGTAGAATCTGTATGCATAGAATCTTTATGCCTGAATTCTCCACCAAATGTGATGGCTTGGGGTTAATTAGCTTGGCAGAGGGTGGATTGGTGCAGTGTATAGGTGCTTAATGAGGGTCCACACACTGCATTCCAGTAAATAAAGGAAATGGTGCTTTACTTCAGCATGATAGTCAGGAAACAAGAATAGAAAATAAAAAACCAACCTAGCCCTCTCTTAGGGCACTAACTCACTTCTTGAACCATCTCTATCAATAGTGCAGCTAGTCTGCCAATAACAGTCCTATTGGCCTTCCCTGTATCATACAGATATAGGCCCTGGCTTCCTCAGCCTGCAGCTTTACTGCTCCAACGTCACACAGTCCGAGAGTTTGTGGTCCCCCCTTGTCTCCTGCAAGGTCCAGACACAGGCCTCCTGGCCCCCAATGGCTCTCTCAGCTTCACTGGGCTCTCTGGCTGCCACAATCCCACATAAATGGTTTTTCACAGCAGCCTGACTCGTCTGCCTTCTCATCAGCCCACACCTGAGCTCTATTCACAAGGCAGCCATTAAGCATCTTCCCACAATGCTTTTCTAGTCTGTGTGGGTGGATCTCCCGTGCCCCACACAGAATCTGCTGCTCACCAGTGCCACCTTTGGTGATACTGCCACAATATATATATATATATATATATATATATATTAGGGATGTGCGCCGGACCATTTTTGCCGGATTTGGATTTGGTTCTAATTCATCGTCCGGCTTTGGATTTGGATTTGCCAAACTGCGGTGACTGGATTTGGATTTGGATTTGGATTTTTTTTACAAAAATTGACAAAAAAAGCTAAAATCACATAAATTGATCTTTTTTTTCTTCCTAGAGTATTATTAACTTCAATAACATTAATTTCCAGTCAATATAGACCATATCACAGCTTATAATATTGTTTTCAACATTATTGGCCAAAGGTTGCAGTGAGCTGACTGGTTACTAAGCGACAAAGCAGCGGCACAACGACACAGACACCACAGTATAAAGCACATCTATGACACATTGCCACACAGCAGTGGCAGAAATGAAAAGTAGTGCACCCACCCAGTGGGGTACGGCCAGCAGAATCACAATACTTGTTTACATAGTGGGCTACGGCCCAAGGAGTCACAGTGCACAATCTTATTCACATTACACCGCACATAGGGCCTGATTCACATTACACCATAAAGTAGTGTCTCTTATTTATGTTACGACACACAGTAGTGCCCCTTTTACACAATGCCCACAGTAGTGACCCTTTTACACAATGCCCACAGTAGTGCCCCTTTTACACAACCCACAGTAGCGGTGTCCCTTACACAATGCCCCCAGCAGTGGTGCCCCCTATGCAGTCCCCTTAGTAGTAGGGTCCACTATGCAGTGCCCCCAGTAGAATGCCCCCCAGTAGTATGCCCCCCATTAGCAGGCCCCCCCAGTAGTATGCCCCCCATTAGCATGCCACCCAGTAGTATGCCCCCCATTAGCAGGCCCCCCCAGTAGTATGCCCCCCATTAGCAGGCCCCCCCAGTAGTATGCCCCCCATTAGCAGGCCCCCCCAGTAGTATGCCCCCCCAGTAGTATGGCCCCCCCAGTAGTAGGCTGCCCCAGTAGCAGGCCCCCCCCAGTAGTAGGCTGCCCCAGTAGTAGCCCCCCCTGTAGTATGGGCCCCCCCTGTAGTAGGCTGCCCCAGTAGTAGGCACCCCCAGTAGTATGCCCCCCCCAGTAGTATGGCCCCCCCAGTAGCAGGCCCCTCAGTAGTATGGCCCCCCAGTAGCAGACCCCCCCAGTAGTATAGCCCCCCCAGTAGCAGGCCCCTCAGTAGTATGGCCCCTGCAGTAGTATAGCCCCCCCCAGTAGCAGGCCCCTCAGTAGTATGGCCCCCCCAGTAGTATAGCCCCCCCCCAGTAGCAGACCCCCCCCAGTAGTGCAGACCCCCCCCAGTAGTATGGCCCCCCCGCACCCCCAGTAGCAGACCCCCCCCAGTAGCAGACCCCCCCAGTAGCCCTTGCACAAATAAAAAATAAAAAAATAAAAACTTACCTGTATCCCGCGCCGTCCGCTCTGCTGTCACACGCTGAGGAGGGAGCCGGAAGACGGAACTCATGTGTGAGCTCCAGCCGGCTCCCTCCGTGCAGCAGCCAATGAGAGTCTGTGTGACTCTCATTGGCTGCTGTAACAAACACACAGCTGCCGCTGGTGGCTGTGTGTTTGTGTCTGTGTAGGGCAGAGCGCTATCACAGCGCTCTGCCCTACACAATAGGAGCCCTGATGTCGGATTCTCTAGTGAGAATCCGACATCAGGCGGCCACCGTTCGGCCCCGAACGGGGATCCGAGTCAGGCGGCGAACACCCGAACAGGGTTTGGGTGGAATCGGATCCCCAATGTTCGGAGCGGTTCGGATTCCACAGAATCCGAACCGCTCATCTCTAATATATATATATATATATATATACATACAGTATACACAGTATGTATATACATATGTGTTTGCAAAGTCTGTGTGTGTATATATATATATATATATATATATATATATATATATGCATACACTGTATATGTGTATGTATATGTGAATATATATTTATGTGTGTGTATGTATTCTCTCCTCACACACTTCAGCCCAAACAAGATATAGAAACTGTGGACCTGATTCACTACGGATCACTATTGCGATCACAGTGGTGATTACACACGCAGGTCTGCTGCAAAAATATGCTAATGACTGCAATCGCAAAGCCAGCATAGAGACACCCAAAGCCAGCATGGAGACACCCACTACCGCTGTCTCACATCCGTAAGACCTCGGAGAGCTGCATATACATCGGTAACATCGAGTAACATCGGCCCCTCACACACAATTACAACAGCCCTGACCTGTCTCAGAAATTACAACTTTTGTCACACGCAGTGAGTACTCAAGCTGCGTAAGCCGTCGCCGTGGCTAATTTATGCACGCCCACGTAATGCCGTTCAAATGGACAGGCATGCCTGCATTTCTCCGACCAGTCCCCCGTCACCACCCCCAAGTGCTGATGTCCCATCACTCAATCTGCGATGGCTTTCTTTCTGCGTGTGCGATCACAGAGTGATCGCAATGCTAACTCACGCATGCGCACTGGCACCTTTGGCCGATCTACGTGCGCTGTTGCAGTTGCGATCTGGAATGAATCAGGCCCTGTGTCAGGGAGCAGGTAACTGTTTGAGTAGCACCATTTGCAACCTCCTCTCACTTCTAAAGACAGCTGCATAGCCACATAGCAATGATTCCAGCTAGGAGCTTGGCATGGTAAGATGTGACAGGCAAAAGCTAGTCACACCCTTAATTTCCTCACAAATTTCTTCAGAAAACCATTGCAGGGAATAGATTAGATATAGCCCTTCTGTTGAAAAGATACTTTATCGCTAGTTTGAACTTCGGCTGTAATTGATCCAGTTTAAGGTAGCCAAAGGAGACAAGTTACAAAGTGTTTTACAGCAAACTGTTTTCTGCAACCTAAAGGATTTTACTGCTATTGAACTATAATTTCCACTGCAGGGTGGCCTAACTTCAGTGCTAGATTGCAGTTGTTAAAATAAATACAGTGAAACAGACAGGTTCTTTAGATTAAACCAACCCAGTCAAGGCTGGCAGAATACCCCTCAACAATTACTTAACATCTTTCACTAAGTTGGTTATCAATAAGTAAAGAGTTATTTTGTTAAAAAAGTGCACTACCTGTAAAGAAAAAAAGTGTACCACCTATAAAAAAAAGCGCTTGATCTACTGTCTGTAATTTGTATGCATGTAATACAAATACATTGTTCCAGAAGAGAACTCTAGATAGAGATATCTGCTAGATATAGACTGTGCATTATAACAAGTCTATTTTTGCTTACTTTTATTCTGATAGTTTAATATATAGTAGTGTGAAGTAGAGTATATTGTATATTTTTATTTTAGGGCTGTTTCCTGAAAATATTATCTCTTGGAACCTATGGTAAGATAGTAGTAACCCCAGGGGCATATCTATAATGGGTGCAGAGGTGTGCGGTGCCCACGGGCTTCTGGGTCCAGGGGGGCCCACACCGCACACCCTGCACCCTTACTTTTTAATACTTACCTCTCTGAAGTGCCACGTCGGCTGGAGAGGCGCTACACAAAACGCCTGGAAAATGGGCGCTGCAGGCATATTCCCGACATTCTGCGCATGCATAGTAGGGAAATCACTGAGAAAATGGCTGCAACGCCATTTTCCCGGTGACCTGCACATGCGCAGTAGACTCCGGGCACAGACTAGTACCCGGAGTCTACTGAGACTGTCAGTGTGCGGCGGCCTCCAAGGAGAGAGGAGGGGGCCCTGGAAGGGGAGTGAACACGGGCACCCTCCTCCCTTAATACGCCCCTGAGTAACCCTGGTGATAAGTGTAAAGTTGGACATACACGTCCTGATAAAATGCCTGTCAGACCAGCAGACATTTTATCTGGCAGCCCGCCAGCCCGCAGATGTCCGCGGCATACTCTATGAGATATCTCACAGTGTATTAGCCCCGACATTTGCGCTCCGCCCCCGGGAGAGGAGACCTTTCCCTGTTTCTTCCATGGGAAGAAACACAGGAAATGTCTGTTGGCCACTGCTGGGCATACACTGCCCGATGCGGCCGACACATATATTGCATCGGACGGGCATGCTGGACAATCTGGCATGCCCGCCCAAGCGATATTTAACCCTCAGTCGCCCGCGCACATGCTACAGTTATAGGGGCGATCCGCGGATATCGGGCGGATCGCCCCGATAATTGTAGCGTGTATTGCCAGCATTAGTTGTAAGAAAGCAAATTGGTGTCAAAGGCCACATTGGAAGAGTTCCATTCCATTGGACGTCCCTTCGGGCAGTGGCGGGCTGGGCCAGGGGGGAAGGGTGCCATGTGCCCCCCGGGCCACAGCACCATGCGGGCCGCGGGCAGTCTTTGTCTCTGTGACACAGGCTGCACCGCGTGTGTAGCGCTGACCGGTCAGTTCGGTCAGCGCTACATTGACTAACACACAGCCGCCGGCTCCAGCAGCTATGTGTTTGTTTTGATCAGCAGCCAATGTGAGTCTGACAGACTCTCATTTGCTGCTGCTGCTGCGCCCACTCCATCTTCCAACTCCCGCAGTGAGTAATGAGAGAGGTGTCATTACGTCATATGACATCTCTCCCATAATGCAGAGTGGCCCGGCCCGGGAGGACAGACGGAGGAGCGGATGGCGGCGACGGGAGCGGGGATTTAGGTAAGTGGTTTTTTAAAAATCTTTTTTATTACGTGTGTCTACTGGGGGGGTGCTGGCACTACAAGGTGGAGACCACTACTGGGGGCACTACAAGGGGGGGGGACTACTACTACTGGGGGCACTACAAGGGGGGTGACTGCTACTACTGGGGACTACTACTACTGGGGCACTACAAGAGGACTACTACTACTACTGGGGGCACTACAAGGTGGGGACAGGGGGCTGCCCCTAATCTTTATTTTTACTTTACATTAATCCCATATGGACCCGCCTCCTCCCTGGAACACTTGAGGGGGGGGGAAGCGCCGTAGCACGAACGTTCTTCGGGCACCCTGGCTACACGCTACTCCTCTGCCAGGGCCGCCTGCATGCATTTGCCCCCCAGGCTAAAAGTTGCCAGCCAGCCCCTGCCTTCGGGAATCAGCCAGTTCCAGAGAAATAAAGCTTTTGGGCCAAGTGTGAGTTAAATGTTTCCTTGGTAAGATTGCACAATGCTGTGACTCTATTATGTATTGCTCTTCATTGCTTGAAAACGATCTTCTCAATAAAGTGAAACTTTCTTTTGGAACCGAAAGTGGTGTATATTCCTCCTTACCTCTCTGACTATCCGAGAGGAAACAAGGAAACCATTCCGACATGGTAAGATCAGAAAAAGTTACACTTCACCTTTCAAACACCTGACGGGGTGCCAAACTCATATTAGCCTATGCCTTCTCTAGGCCAAATGACTGAGTCATAAATAATCAGTCTCCACATGTACCAACAAGCGGGGAAAGAGAACTATTATCTAGCCCATAACTCAATACCCTGAGATTAAAATCCACATAGTGTAGTGTGGGCTGTGTTAAGGTCGTCCTCTAGATCCGAGATTTTCTGCTTAGCCTAATGCTGGCCATACACGGTGCGATTTTCTGACGTAAGATGTGTTGTACGATTTCCCTTGAAATTCTTCCCTTGAAATTCTCCATCAGATGTGGTCAAATGGTGTACGATTGATCGTTACGATCATACGATACAATGCATACATGTGTATCACATTGTACACAAAAGATCGCAATCTTACGGTTTTGCAGTAGGATCTACGATCCAGCTATACGACGGCTGGGACGCGCATCGGCATCGTAAACACACAGAAACAACACACGATGTGCACGATTGATCGTTAGGGTTGATTGAAATTGTCCACATCGTGCACATAATCGCACCGTATAAGGGCCTCATCATGCTGTGAGTGCTGATTGACCTGAGTTAAGCGGAGTCCAAAGAATCTTTTAAAGGAGACTATTTCTGGTCCTGTAATGAGGAAATTATGGGCCTGATTCAGAGCCGCTCGTAAGCGGACGCTCGTTCGCTCCGAGCGATGTTTGCCCAACTGCGCATGCGTACGGATCGTTATACGCATGCGCAAACCAGTCAGTGCAGCCGAAATTCATGTGCTCGCAAAATAGCAAATGCCTGATAATTTGAGTGACAGGAGTAGGCGTATGTGGGTGGTAACGGGGGAAGGTGCTTGAAAACGGGGAGTGGAGATCCGAACGCAGGCGTGCTTAAAGGTAAAAACGGGCGTTTTATGGGTGTGCATAATTAAAGCAGCAGTCACGTCACTGGGTTTTTTTTTAGCCAGAACTGCTCGCAAAATTGTGGTAGCAAAAAACAACCCCAAGAATAGCGAGCAGTTCATACCCTGGTCGATGTACTCGATTAATCTAATAAATAGCGGACATGACGTAGGATGCGAGCGGCCAGGGGGCGTATTTTTTCAAAAAACGACCGCAAGTTTTGTTCGCTCGTTCAGACCTAGAGACGTGAACAGATCGCAAAGAGCGAACGGTTCATTTGAATAGCAACCCCTATTTTCTGGACGAGCGAGCGCTAATTGCGTCCGGCTCTGAATCAGGCCCTATGTCAGTTATTTCCAGGGTTTCAAACGAGAGAGATTTGCTCAGGGAGGAGAGGTCTGCAGCCTGGCTTCTGGGACTAGGGTTGGTAACTTTATTATGGCAAAATACCGGATGGGGGGAGGGGTGAATACAGGAGGCATGGCCATGCAGGATGCAAATTTTTTTTTCAAATTCTTTATTTAGAAAGCTCCCAGAAAAAAAACATGGAAAAACACAAAGAAATACACAAAAAGTAGGCGGCGTCTAAGAACACATATCAGGGAGTGTATTTATAAACCACCTTTATTTAAGGCTCAAATATCAGTATATATAAACTTTCAAAAATATCAATAAAACTCCTGGGAGTATAAGAATAATTCTATATGCACAGTATGTATTTAAATAAATAACATGTCTTCAAATGAAGCACAAAATTCAAATTCAAAAATAAACAATCACAGTAAAATATCTCTATTATTCTCAAATTGATGGATTGACCATCTGAGCTCTGATGCTTCAAAGAGCCAAGTGAAAATGACCCAGTTAGCAGCAATGTTCTGAATAACTGAGAAAAAGAATTTATATTTTCATGTAGCAATGAATTGAAAACTGAATGTCCCAATAAAACTAAGTAGCTGACAGTGGGCCTGATTCAGAGCCGGATGCTATTTGCGGACGGTCGTTCAGAAAAAGGGGCAGGATATTTAAATTAAGCGCTCGCTCTTTGCGGTCTGTGGACGCCTCTATGTCTGGGCGAGCGTCCGAAAAATGCGCTCGCTATTTTGTAAAGATGCCCCTTTGCCGTTCGCATCATACGTCATCTCCGCTATTTATTAGATTAATCGGGAACATCGAAAGGCATCTGAACTGCTCGCAGTGCTTGTGGTAGGATTTACTTACCGCTATCACTGCGAGCAGTTCAGGCTAAAAGACAACCAAGTGACGTGGTCGATGATGCTGCTTTGTTAATTATGCACTCCCATAAAACGTTGTTTTGACCGTTTGGCACGCCTGCGTTCGGATCTCCACTCTCCGCCATTTTCAAGCACCTTCCCCTGTTACCACCCACAAACGCCTCATTCTATCACTCAAATTAGCAGCCCCTCGCTGTTTTACGAGCGCACGATTTCTGACCGCAATGACTGGTTTGCGCATGCACATTACGACCCATACACATGCGCAGTCGTGCGAACATCGCTCGGAGCAAATGAGCGGCCGCTTACGAGCGGCTCTGAATCAGGCCCAGTGTTCCACAGCAATTAGCAACAGTGTGTCCAATACTGAGAAAAAAGCTGCTGAACAGGAGTGAATCGAGAGCCGAGTGGCCCAATAATAGTAAGTAGCTGACAATGTTCCACAATGCGCTGTGAATGTGCGCTTCCAATGTGATAATGCGGAATGAGAGAACTCAGTTCTCCACTGTACTCACTCCCCTCTTGACGGTCCCGCCGCTCCAGCGGCTTGCAGATGATGGTAGCTCCAACTCCAGCAGCATATATATAATATAAATTGCACACAAAACCACCGTCTATCCTGATGGAGAAATCCGTCCGCAGTCCTCCGAGTGTCTCACTCACAGGAGGCTGCGCGGGTCTTCAGCTGTGTGTATGATGTGTGAGCGGGAGAGATATATGGAAATAGTCCCAGGGGATGAGTCTGCGGCAGCAATTGGGTTCAGCTCTCACAAGTGGTCCGTGTCCTCAACTAGTTTCTCCGCACACCGGTGGCTTTTTCAAGAGTCGGAAAAAGCCGCCTTTTTCAAGAGGGGAGTGAGTACAGTGGAGAACTGAGTTCTCTCATTCCGCATTATCACATTGGAAGCGCACATTCACAGTGCATTGTGGAACATAGGGCCTGATTCAGACCCACTCGCGAGCGGCTGTCCGCTCGCAAGTGGGTCGATGTTCTGGACTGAGCATGCGCACGACGGAGGGAGCTCCGTCGTGCACATGCGCCAGACGCGACGAGCGAAGGAAAGTCCTTCGCTCGTTGTGTCCGATCAAAGGGGGCGTGCTGTCAATGTTGATTGACAGCACGCCCCCTTTGGTAGGCGTGCCGGGGGCGTGCCTCCCTGACGGGGGCGTTTCCCACGGGAACGCCTCCCGTCAAAAGCCGGCCCACTGACATCACTAGTGATGTCAGTGGGAGTGATTTTGGCTCTGATAGAGCCAAAATCACTCCGGAGCTTGCGGTTGAAAACCTCAACCGCAGGCTCCGGCTCGCAATTTCGATGGTCGCAATGGTCTCGACCATCGCGGCCATCAAAATGCACGCTCGTATAGCCTGTGGGTGGTGACCCACAGCTATACGAGCGTCCAGAAGGACGCTCCATTTTCATGGAGGCCGGCCCTCATTCAGAGCATGCGCTCTGCTCAGAGCGTACGGCTCTGAATGAGGGCCATTGTCAGCTGCTTAGTTTTATTGGGCCACTCAGCTCTCAATTCATTGCTACATGAAAATATAAATTATTTTTCTCAGTTATTCAGAACATTGCTGCTAACTGGGTCATTTTCACTTGGCTCTTTGAAGCATCAGAGTGCAGATGTTCAATCCATCAATTTGAGAATAGAGATATTTTACTGTGGTTGTTTATTTTTTATTTGTAATTTTGTGCTTCATTTGAAGACATGTTATTTATTTAAATACATACTTTGTGTATATAATTATTCTTATACTCCCAGGAGTTTTATTGATATTTTTGAAAGTTTATATATACTGATATTTGAGCCTTAAATAAAGGTGGTTTATAAATACACTCCCTGATATGTGTTCTTAGACGCCGCCTACTTTTTGTGTATTTCTTTATTGTTGTTGGAAGTGTGGCAAAAACTTCCTGTGGGCATGCTGCAATCTACGCAAGGAGGGGGGTCAGCAGCACACCATTGCTGGCGCTTGGGCTATCTATCTATTTTATGGAAAAACACAAGTATAATAAACATTACAAATGAGCCTTTTTTTGAATGAAATAATTAGCGATAAGCATATGAGTGGGGGGGGGTCAGTAGAGGGGGTGGGAGGGTGTTGGGGGGGGAGGGGGACAGGACTACCAAGGGAAGCGAGATATCATAGAGAATACCAGATGCTAGACAACAAGCATCATAAGGAAGCAAAACGTGCCATTTGGAGAACAGCAGAGAAAAGTATTCAGTTAATTAGGGGAGTTTGTCACAGAGGAGTCTGATTGGGGGGAGCAGACTCAGCCATCGCGCATGGATCACATATGGGCAGTGGGCGTGGGGAGCAGAGGTGGCAAAGTGCTATCGTATGAGAGCCACGTAGCCCAAACCTGAGAAAACATATGGCCTCTGTCATGAAGATAGTAGGTAGGTAATATTTTCCGTTTTCCGCTATATGCTGGATTTGTGACTTTAGGGCAGAGAGGGTTGGTGGAAGAGGGTTTTTCCAGTTATGAGCAATCAAACTCCTAGCAGCAACTAAAATGTGGGACAACAATTTAACAGTACGGTTGCTAAGGTCAGGGGGGGTAACGTAAAAGTAAGGTCCATGGGTCTTTTGGAATCGGGTTTCCAAAGACAGAGGGCCTGATTCAGAGCCGGACGCTCTGAAAGAGCACTCGCTCTGAATCAGGGCGTTTTTGTAAAAAAAAATTTAATTTTTGGAGCGGCCTCCTGGCCGCTCGCATAGCTGTGGGTGACCACCCACAGCTATAGCGAGCGGCCATGATGATGGTCGCGATGGTCAAGACCATCACGACCATCGGGCTTGCGACGAGACCCTTGTGGTAGCGTCTCGTGGCCGCAAGCTCCAGAGAGCTTCTGGCTCAAATTGAGCCGGAAGCTCTCCCACTGACATCACTGGTGATGTCAGTGGGGCCGCCCCCAAACGGTAGGCGTTCTCATGGGAATGCCTCCATTTGGGCAGCCACCCCCTCGGCCCACCCACCAAAAGGGGCGAGCTGTCACTCAACATCGACAGCTCGCCCCCTTTGGTGCGAGACCCGGAGTGATGGAGTGCCCGTCGCTAGCCGGGTCTCGCACATGCGCACGACGGAGCCGGCTCCGTCGTGCGCATGCGCTGTGGGCCACCATCGACCCAGTTGCGAGCACTCAGGGCTTGCGACCGGGTCTGAATCAGGCCCAGTGTTCAGAAGAGCATGAACCAAGGTCCAGAAAGGTTCAAGAGTCGGGCATGTCCACCAGATATGGGCGAGGGTACCACGGAGGCCACAGTTTCTCCAACAGAGGGGTGCAGCAGAAGGGAACATATGGGAGAGCCGTACTGGGGTATAGTACCAACGTTAATATAATTTGTAAAGTTTCTTTAAGGCGGGTAGAGATAGAGGTTTTGGCAATTGCAAGTCTCATGTCATCCTAAGCCTCTTCGTCAGGTGGAAGGGCAAGATCTATCTCCCGATGCATATATGTTTAAGCACACATGTTGAAGTGTAATATTGCACTTTATAACTTGACTTTATGATGCTGATTGTTTTGACACAAAACAGTCAGAAACGTCACAATAACTTGGTGTCAACAGTCCATCCCAATTAAAGGGAAAGTACAGTATCAGTAAGTGCAAACTTTGCCACACAACAATATTGACAGGCAGGGGTGTAAGTAGGGGGTTTGGCGCCAGGGGAAAGAGAATAAATGGCGCCACCCCCCTATCAGTGGCCTAATTACCCCACATGCCTAGTGCCCGACAACCTGGTGTTCTAGGGAAGGATTAATGGTGGCCTACCTGTCCGTCATCTGCCACATTCTTCTGCTGCTGGCCAGCGGCGCCGCCGACTGAACTCTTCTGTCTTCAGCCCGGCGTCTTCTGGCCTCTTCCAGGGCCCATGGAGCTCTACCCGTGACGTCTGCATCCTCCGTCCACATCCGTGGAACTGTCTTCTGTGCTCAGTAGTGTCCCCGCCGGGGACACATCTAACCGGACTGCAGGACTTCCGGCACTGGGATCAACACTTGATCCCAGCGCTGGACATTGCCCAGGCCGGCAGCGCCCGCCTCTGCCTGGGCACCCATGACAAGGAGCCCCACACGCACCCCCCCATGTCACGCCGGTGTTGACAGAAAGTACAACAAAAATAACCTCTTTACTTCAGTTGAATATGTTTTCAGTCAGTAAGTCACCCAACACAGAGTGACTTACTGAGTGAACACCGGGCCCGATTCAGCAAAGGACAGGATTGCAAAGCCCCACACAATCAGCTTTATAATTCCATCCTTACTAAAATGCAAATGCAGCAGGAGGTGACCCTGCTCCGCCCAAAAAATGCCTCTGCCTGTCAATCAGGCAGAGGCATACGGGGGCTGCATGCGATCGGCAGGACCAGTTCTGCGCATACTTGCCGACATTCAGCTCCCTCCTTCCGGGAGGGAGCTGAATGCCTGCATTCTGTGGGGGACGTGGCCGGACTGTGATGCCGTTTTGGGGGCGGGGCTGGGGGCATGACCGCCTGATCGCGTCATCGTAGCCCCGCCCCCTCTTCACAATGCCGGAAAAAAGGCAGCGTGAATCGCGTCATCGGGCCCCCCAGGAGCGGGGGTTTTTACTAGTAGTCTGGGGGGGGTAGGCGGCAGCCGGGAGGCTTGCCTGCCTTTCCTGGGGGTTGGGTGCGGCACCCGATTTTCGGGAGGCTCCCGACCAAATCAGGAGGGTAGGCAAGCCTGGTTCTGCGTGCACAGAGTCACAATAATCGGGAGTCTGCCATCAGCAGTACATGACTGAATTAGGTTCACTGTCAACAACAGTCCGTCCCAATCAAAGGGAAAGTGCAGTATCAGTAAGGAATCATAAAATAATCGGGTCAACTTTTAGCACAATAATCCAAGCCTAGCAGCCTATACACCCCATGTGGATAATGGGGATGCGGTCAAAATCCCGGCAAATGGGATGCCGGCTATCAGAATCCCAACACCTGCCAGAATCCCGGTGTTGGCATCCTGACCGCGGCATCTCGAAGGTAAGTATTGGAGCCAGAGTCAATAGGGTATGGGAGAAGGCTGCACTTACTCTAAATAGGTCTTTATTGAGATGCTGCCCGTTAGGATAATAGGGATTCACCTTCCCTGTGTGCAAATCTATAGATATTGTAGTGTCTCGGGCGCTTCCCACATAGACCTATACAATTCAAAAACACATTTATGGTGCAATAAAAAATATTTATTTTAAATATTTAGATGTGCAAATATATGGTAATTATTAAAATATAATATAGCTAATACAGGTATACATACATTTAAAAACAAAGACCTACACAGACATATAACTGTGGTTCAGTCCCTAAACAAATTGTTTGATATAAACAATGTGGGGGAGAAATACACTTTTTAGTGTTTTACATAACCCTCCAAAATGCTTCATTTTAATCTCAAATTGATTATGTCACGTGACTGAACTGACAGAAATCTGAGTGAATATCTTACTTTCGGGGGAGATGTACTAAGCTCTGGAACGTGATAAAATGGAGAGTGATAAACGACCAGCCACTCAGCTCCTAACTGTCATCTTACAGGCTGTGTTTGAAAAATGACAGTTAAGAGCTGATTTGTTGGTAGTTTATCATGTTCCAGAGCTTAGTACATCTGCCCTGTGAGTGGACAGATGGTGTATTGTGATGTACAGCTACAAGTCTACTTATCTAGATCACGCTCTGAGAACTTATGTGAGGGAGTAAATAATGTGTATATGCTCATTCTGGGCTTGATGCTGAGTTGTACACATCCAGCTACACATACAAATAGCGAATTTACGTCCGTATGCTGAAAACTATATAGTGCAGACACATCCAGCTCTGTATCAGTAGTATATGTGCCAGGTTAAAAATGTCTGGCATACATACACCATACTTACCTACTCTTCTGGTTGTTGCGGGAGGCTCCTGAATATTCGGGTAGCCCCCGCACCCACGGCACTTACTGGTGAAATGGGCAGGATGGGGAGATAATTTCCAGGAATCACTGCTCCATATGGAGGGGGCGGAGCTAATTGATGCGAAAACACTTAATTTAGCCCTGGCCCCTACTCACTGTCCCGCGATTTGCGACAGTTTGCCGTGATGGGGGCGGGACCTAATGACACAGGAACCAGCCACGCCCCCCGAAGTGTCCAGCTGTGTCTCCTCTCCAGGCATCTACCTGAGAGGAGCGGCTACCCCCGCAGGTGAATGTGCATCTGTGTGCAAGTCTGCATCTGTTCATAATTACTGTTCTAATCCTAGTAGCTGTATCCCTTGCGGGTGCCTGATGGTTGGGTGTATGACAGGCTTGCCGACTTTTAATATCTCCTCTCAGGTAGATGCGTTGGGCTCCCGGCATAGGTAAAATGCAGGCGTCGGGATTTCGACGCCCGTCATTAGACCCCTGCTGGGATTAGACAGTCGGGAAGCCGGCGGTCGGCGTTTCGACCTTCGGCTTCCTGACTGCATCCCGTTTATTTGAGTTAAAAAAAAAAAACAGAGACGTAAAAAGAACAGAACAGCTTTAGAATTTACTATAAACCTGTATTATACTCCATGGTCATTGTTTTCACTGTCTCTGTATAAAGCCTGGACAAATAGCAGAATGAATGTCTCTGTGTTGTTTAGTCAGTGATATATAAGGCCCAGATTTCAAAAAGTGTCTATGCCTGTCGTTCCTGAACTGACATTAGAGCAACCTAAACATCTTACCCCACCCTGAGTCTTACGGAACAGACTACTGGGTGCACGAAGAAGACGTCGCTCCCCTTCCCGCTCACCTGCATCCATTCTGCCCTCCGGTCCAGCAGGGCTGGTTCCTGGTGTCTACACAGTTCATGGCCACTTCACTTTTGCATGATGCTATAACCATTGACACAATGAAGTGCCTGTTGATAGAGAACATTAACAAGTCACTCTTCTTGCCTCTGCATTATATACATGTTTCACTATTGGGTGGTACATAGGGGCCCTTACAAACTTTTGCTGTGAGGTCTTCAAATACCGAGTTACTCCCCTGTGGCAGCTGAAGGGCCAAGGAGAAGAGCATTGATGTGCAGAGCGGATGGGTAGTGGCATCTGGTGGGTCAAGGAGAAGAGCATTGATGTGCAGAGTGGATGGGTAGTGGCATCTGGTGGGTCAAGGAGAAGAGCATTGATGTGCAGAGCAGATGGGTAGTGGCATCTGGTGGGTCAAGGAGAAGAGCATTGATGTGCAGAGCTTATGGGTAGTGGCATCTGGTGGGTCAAGGAGAAGAGCATTGACAATGGGGAAGAATGATGGGGGCTGTGAAAACCTGGTGGTTGATTACTGGACCCCAGTTGATGTGCTGGTGGCAGTGTAGCCTCACTTTGGATAAGCTGATGAAGGGACCAATGAAAAAAGCTAATAAAACTGGATGGGCAAGGGGGAGATGAAGAGGAGGAGGAGGAGCATCAGGGAGCAGTGATGAGGGTCAGTACTCATGGGGGATGAGGCTTAGGTAAGTGATCATATGCCTACCACACTTTCTGTCATGCCAAAAAATTATCCAGTTGAAACCATAATGATGCAAGTGATTTTGACTGCATTAATACTGACTAACCCAACTGGGTGGAACAAAGCCGCACCGGGCCCCATATTGGGATGTTTTTCCACACCAGAAGTGACAGGTAATGTGATGTCGGATTAGCAGCACACAATGCAATTACAAAACAGTGTTTGCTATAAGCTTGTGTAATTGCTAGATCATATACAGTTACATTGTTACTATTTACTATTTGTATTGCTAATTGTGTTTCTGAGGGGAGTGGTGGATTATGGGACGCTGACGCTTACAGGGTGTAGGTCCCAATTAGAAGACCCATGTCAAAATACCAGGGTGTGTGACTGAAAACAAATGTCACAAGACTTGCAAGCTGTCTGTAAACGGTTACACTAACACTTTGGTTTTCCAATGGTTTAATTCTTAGTCATCAATTGTTCCTTGCAGAGAACTGTGAATAGTCTGACACTCTAAGGCCCATATTCAATTACTGGCCAAAAGTCGGCAAAGTTTTGCCTGTCCGACTTTCCGCCTCATTCGCCTGTTTCAGAGGAGAAAACTTTCCGTGAGCGTCCCCGCTTTTCGCCTAATTCAATTCCAAAACAGGCGAAAACGGAAAGCGGCAAAAGCAGAACAGGCGGAAAGTAATGAGAGAATTGGGGAAATCAGTCTGTACCCCCAAATAAGATGCACTAACATAAGAATAGCCCTAATATAACTATAACTATATGTACTTGTAAATAGCTTGCTACTAGCATCTTTGTAAAAGTGGTGAAGAATGGCATAAAGCTGTATTTTTTGGTGAAAATAAGTAGTCCAGTCAAATTTGGGGCACTTGAAAATGGGCGCTAGCATATTTTAATGTCTCTAAAGTGAACTTTTAAACCACGTGGGAAATCTACCTGCTGCATGCACCTGCAATCCCAAAAACACCAGAGCCATTCTTGCAGCCACTCAAGAAGTCTATTTCGCTAGTTTTTATGTTTGCCCCCCCACTTTTTCCTTTTTCACCCCAAAAATTACATATCTTTTTTTTTGGGGTGTTCTGAGGTAATTTTTATTTTATTTTTGGCTGATTTGTCCTTTGCACCCAAAAATAAAGATTTTGCACTTTTTTTTCACCTGCTATTCATAGGAGATACTTTTTCGCCTATTACAATGCATTGAGGGCCTGATTCAGAGCCGGACGCTCTGAACGAGCGCCCGCTCTGAATCAGGGCGTGTTTTTTTTATTTGCGAAGCGGCCTTTTGGACGCTCGCATAGCTGTGGGTTACCACCCACAGCTTGTGCGAGCGTCCATGATGAAACCATCGGGCTTGGCTTGCGACGAGACCCTTGCAGTAGGGTCTCGTGGCCGCAAGCCTGGAGTGATTTTGGCTCTATCAGAGCCAAAATCACTCCCACTGACATCGCTAGTGATGTCAGTGGGGCCGGACCCCTCTGTCTGGGCAGCCACGCCCCCAGCACGCCCACCAAAAGGGGCGTGCTGTCAATCACCATCGACAGCACGCCCCCTTTGGTGTGAGACCCATAACGACGGCTACCCCGTCGTTATTCGGGTCTCGCGCATGCGCGCGACGGAGGCGCCTCCGTCGTGCGCATGCGCATTTGGGCAACATCAACCCGCTTGCGAACGCTCGGCGCTCGCGAGCGGGTCTGAATGAGACCCTGAGTTTAAATTTAGGCAGAATCGTCCTGGAATTGAATATGGAGATACTTTGAAAACAGGCGAAAAATCCAAATCGGCGAAAACTTTTCTCCAAACGTCACTTTTCGTCTCTAATTGAATCCGGCCCTTAGGGCGGATTATCAATTAGATGCAACATTTCCGCTATTCTCCCCAAAAGAAAACGACTACTTTCGGTTCCATAGTTTTCGCGGTATCCAATTGCAAGCGAGCTTCTCTACAGATCTCCCGAATACAGACCAGTTGTGTGATTGGGGAGTTGATACTTATCGCTTTCCTGGCGTTATGTCACACTATTTAAGGGTTACTTGGAAGTAGTCCTTACACCAGCCTGTTTCTGCTTGCCTACACAGTTCACAACATTGCATCATTTTCCCTGGAAATGTTTAATCCACTGTACTATATTCACTGTATGCACCACTCTTGGGGCCTGATTCAGAGCCGCTCGTAAGCGGCCGCTCGTTCGTTCCGAGCGATGTTAGCCCACCTGCGCATGCGTACGGATCGTTATACGCATGCGCTAACCAGTCAGTGCGGCCGAAATTCATGTGCTCGCAAAATAGCGAATGCCTGCTATTTTGAGTGACAGAAAGAGGGGTATGTGGGTGGTAACAGGGGAAGGTGCTTGAAAACGGGGAGTGGAGATCAGAACGCAGGCGTGCTTAAAGGTCAAAACGGGCGTTTTATGGGCGTGCATATTTAAAACAGCAGCGTCATGGACCACGACACTGGGTTATTTTATAGTCAGAACTGCTCGCAAAATTGTGGTAGCAAACACCAACCCCAAGAATAGCGAGCAGTTCATACGCTGGTCGATGTACTCGATTAATCTAATAAATAGCGGACATGACGTAGGATGCGAGCGGCCAGGGGGCGTATTTTTCCAAAAAACGAACGCAAGTTTTGTTCGCTCGTTCAGACCTAGAGGCGTGAACAGACCGCAAACAGCGAACGGTTCATTTGAATAGCCACCCCTAGTTTTAGAACGAACGACCGCAAATAGCGAGTGGCTCTGAATGAGGGCCTTGGATGCTACAGATGAAGTGGATAGATAGATTTGACCTTGCTTTGCCTGCTTGAAGAGTCACAAAGCTGAGGTGGAAATTATAAATTCAAAAAATGATAGATAGCAGTGTTTTCTTGCAAAATTAATGTTCTATTTGAATTGGGGGGGGTGCATAAAACTAGATATAAGTATATATTTGGACCATTTTAAGCCACTTAAAAAAACCCCCTTTAAAATATGCCTCTAATGCTGGCCACACACACAGCGATAATTTACCCGATCTGGCCGATTCCGACACATTGGAACGACAGATCGTGTAAAATATGGCCAAATTGAGAGTAAATCGTGAGTCCACACTCACCATCATGATGCGATGCGCGTCCCCGCTGGTCGCACATCGCTTCTTCAGATCTGCCGTGCAGTAGATCTGACAATCTAGGAGGCGATGCACTGTGAAAGTCTGGATGCAGGAGAGATCGTATGAAAATTGGACACCAAATCGTGTGCAGATCGTGTGCAGAGCTGCCGGGGAGAGTTTCAAGGGAAATCGTACACATCGGCTGATCGTGTGCAGATCGCCATGTGTGTGGCCATCTTAACACCCACCTGCAATTTTAAATACACCTGTCCCACTCATACAGCACCGCCATACACCTGTCCCACTCATACAGCACCCCCATACACCTGTCCCACTTATACAGCACCCCCATACACCTGTCCCACTCATACAGCACCCCCATATACCTGTCCCACTCATACAGCACCCCCATACACCTGTCCCACTCATACAGCACCCCCATATACCTGTCCCACTCATACAGCACCCCCATACACCTGTCCCACTCATACAGCACCCCCATATACCTGTCCCACTCATACAGCACCCCCATACACCTGTCCCACTCATACAGCACCCCCATATACCTGTCCCACTCATACAGCACCCCCATACACCTGTCCCACTCATACAGCACCCCCATATACCTGTCCCACTCATACAGCACCCCCATACACCTGTCTCACTCATACAGCACCCCCATATACCTGTCCCACATCAATTAACCAGTTTTCCTGCACTTTGCACTTTTTCACCCCAAAAATGACATCATTATTGGCCAAATGTAGCTAATTAAAAAATTATTTCTGCCTAATTAGTCATTATTTAGAGTGTCCCAGTGGGATGTAGTTAGATTATCGGCGGCCGGGACTAAAGATAGGCATCAAAATCCCTTTAGCCCCACGCCGAAATCCCAACAGCCGCCATCCCGAACGAAGGTAAGCAGTGCTTCTTAGGTGTTAGCCACTGGGGGAGGGTTAGGTTTAGGCACCCCCGGGGAAACTTAGGGTTAGGCCCCCCTTGGGGAGGGTTAGGGCTGACTACGGGGAGTGGAGGTTAGGGTTACACCCCCCGGGAGGGTTTGGTTTAGGGTGCGGGAAGGGGGAGTTAGGGTTAGGCATCACCAGGGGGAGGTTAGGGGTAGGCACTAGGGGGGGAGGTTAGGGTTAGGCACCACTAAGGGATTATATAGGTTAGGGGGGGGGGAGGGGTAGGGATGGTATATTTACTACCCGTCGGGATCTTCAGTTATCGGGATGCGGCTGTCTGTATATGAACCTGTTGAACCGCCGGTATTTCATACCGATTCCGTCCCAGTGGTTCTGCACCAAGTCCTAACATTTTTAGGCAAAATAGGGGTTTTGTACAACTTATCACCTGCTCAGAGGTGGTGAAAAGAAATCGCCAATAAAACCAGCCCAAACCCCCGAAAAATTCTCGCTCACTTGTAATTGGATAGCTTTTCCGCGAAAGGCCAGTGTTCTACTATGGAGATTTCTTTTCTCGAGAAAACAAAAATCGGAGAAAGTTATCTGAAGAAAAATTACGAAGTTTTCTCGAAATAATTAGATAGGGAGAAAAGTTCTCTCAATAATATTGTACCACGTGACCGAGGGTTTACGGGAGAAAACGGGTTATCGCATCTAACTGGAAACCCTCCTAAGTCATTGCCGAGAATGATTATGTTGCTGAACTTTTGGGCCTGTCATTGCCTCATAAACGTATAATGGTGTCTTGAATTCATCAATAAGGATATGTCTAAATCAGGGGTCTTCAACCTTTAAGACAGTGTGGACCACATTAAAAAAGTAAACAAAGCTCGAGGGCCACTAAACTATACTGCAGTATTTAGACTCTGCCTCCCTCCTCACACAATTATGTCCTATAACTGCCCCCTCCTGTAATTTGAATTAAGTCCCAGAACAGCCCCCCGCCGCCCACAATTCTAATTATGCCCCATAACTGTCCCGCTTCCTCTATTAATTATGTCAGATAGTTGCCCCCATCCTCAAACAATTATGTACCATAACTGCCCCCCTCTGCTGTGCCTCCAGTAGTGCCTCTTATACAGTGCCCCCAGCAGTAGTCCCCCCTATGTGGTGCCCCCAGTAGTAGTCCCCCCTATGCAGTGCCCCCTTATATAGTGCCCCCAGTAGTAGTCCCCCCTATTTGGTGCCCCCAGTAGTAGTCCCCCCTATTTGGTGCCCCCAGTAGTAGTCCCCCCTATGCAGTGCCCCTTATATAGTGCCCCCAGTAGTAGTCCCCCCTATGTGGTGCCCCCAGTAGTAGTCCCCCTATGCAGTGCCCCTTATATAGTGCCCCCAGTAGTAGTCCCCCCTATGCAGTGCTCCCAGTAGTAGTCCCCCCTATGCAGTGCCCACATCACTGGCGGCGATGTTTGTTACTGTGTACTGCAGACCAAACTTACTGCGGTCCACACTACACTTACTGAAATGGACCTGGAGGGGGTGACATTAGGGTGTGCCTGCACACCATCGTTGGGCCACGTGGAACAGCTCCATGGGCTACTTGGGACCTGCGGGCCACAGGCTGAAAACCCCTGGTGTAAATCATCCCTACTTATTGTACCTCCTTAGGGTTTCATGTGCCCAAGAGAAAGATAAAAGTGGAGAGTGTTAAAGCACCAACCAATCGGCTCCTAACTGTCAATTTTCCAACATCAACCTGCAAACTGACAGCTAGGAGCTGATTAGTTGGTACTTTATCACTCTCCAAGGCTTAGTGCATCGCCCCCTAATGACAACAATTAAGGACAGTCCAAAATGTTCTAGAGCTGGCACTTCCCAGGAATATAGTCTAGCTGTCCGTTGCCGACATGAACCCCATATGTAAGTAAGAGAACACTGCGTCCTGTACCCAGGTCATCATATTATCTATCTAGCACAGTCTATACAATAACAGTTATAAGCTGACTGATTATTATGGGCAACTTCTCCACTTTATCTCTCACCAAGGTTTGATATATCTCCCCCTGACTTTCAAGTGATGACATTTACAGGATGATGCATAAAGGGTGTGAGGTGTTTATACTGTAGCCAGGTCCTTAACTTTGGGCCTCCCAGGCTGGATGACTGAATTATATTAGGGGTTCTCCTATAGTATGGATATTTAAACACTTTATTTCCCGGGACTTTTGCTGAATGTAAATGTTTATCTCTCACTTATCACTATTTTTTATCAATATTGTCCAGCTGCATAGTATAGTAACATATCTCTTACTTTAATCACATGCAATTCTCATGAATTATTCTTATTTTCAGGGGTGGCCTATAAGAAGGAGACCTAAAGTGGCTTGAAAAGTAATTAGGAACAACAGACAACCTAACAATACTTTTAGATACAGCCTGAAAAAAATAAAAATAAATAAAAAATATACTGTATATATGTATATATATATATATATATATGTATATATATGTATATATATATATATATATATTTACGCACTGTGCAAAAGTCTTAGGCAGGTGTAGAAAAAATGCTTGAAATGTAGAAGAAAAGAGTGGTAGTATATATTAGGCGCACAAGAGCCACATTAAATAAAACTTCACTTTTAATTGAATATATTCAAAATTGTTGTCCCCATCCACTGGCTAGGATAAAGTCAACACTCTCTTTTCTTCTACATTTGAAGTTTAATCCCGGTTGTTAATGCTGCACCCCCGCCTGTGAGAATACCCGATATCACGCTATCTTACGGGTTAATTTAATAATCGACAGGGCCGTAACTAGGGTAGTGTGACCAGTTCCATGGCACAGGGCACCGCAGGGCAGGGGGCGCTGTTTGGGCCTGTCAGATTTCTGTTTATTATGATTCTCACTTGTAGCTTCCTCTTCTTTTATCCCCAGCATCTCCTGGCCTCCCCTATCTCTTCCCTTGCCCTTCCCCATGAGGCCATGGCCCTTTTTCAGGTGCACGATCTTATGTCCTATTGATTCCTATCAGTCGCTATTTAGCGCTGCAAGTCGCTTAAGAAAGAATTGCTTTCCAGTCCAGTCGTGTGGTTCCAAAGCACAAAAAGTTATTTATGTAAAAGGGGTAACACGATGTAAGATTTAACAATTAGAGTAAAAAGCAATGAAAATAGTACAACCCGATACATACAAGTGCGCACTGGTCCCAGTATACAGTTATCAATCCAGAAGTCTGCGGTCGCAAGAAGATGTGTGTACACTGAGGTCAGGACACAGCCTATATGCCTTACAGGTTTCAGTTAATAAAGGGACAAATTGACAGGTTCCCATTGGTTCTTGCTTCTGGTCAATCTGGTCATTGGTTAGGTCATACGGTGTCATCAGGGGTATGGCTCAATCCTCCAACAGTCACATTGTGTAGTTTCCCGCCGAAGAACTGGTTAAAGCTGGCTAAAACACTGCATACTAGTAATAACATTCTATTCAATCATTCCCCATCATCCATAACTAGCGGATGCATGATGCGACTTCTTTGCCGATAGAAACGGATGTCTGCAAATAAACAGGGATTTAGTATGATACCAAACATGACATGTCCACTGTATTCTGAATCTTAGATCTCTTTTAAGTACATCTGACACCATAATTGAATCATCCCATTGTGTATTTTATACAACAATATTTAATAGATTTACAGACATGATGTGTAGGGTCCACACTAGGTTGTTTTAGCAGATGGAAGAATGTGCCCTGCCCCCTTTTGCAGTGCCACGCTGAGCTCCGGATGAGAGCACTTTGGATTGGAGGATGTTTATGCTGTGCCGCTTCCTGTACTGAGAGACTGGGCACTTGGGTTTGGATGTCACACTTCCTACTGAGATCCCACTGAATCCCCAGCCTCTGACTGTTTCTGCATCAACCTGATCTGAGGTAAACACATGTGTTATTGTATACTTAATAAACTGGAGACACTGCTGCATGGCATATTATGTATTGGGGCACAGATGTGTGGCTTAATTAGGTATTGGGGACAATGTTATTATGGCATGTTTTGGGGCACTTTAGTGCGACATGTCATATATTAGGGGCACTGATATGCGGCATATCATGAATTTGGGGCACTGATGTGCGGCATATTATATACTGGGGGCACAGATGTGTGGCATAGTAAGGTATTAAAGGCATTGTAGTGTGGCATATCATGTATCAGAGCACTGCTGTGTGGCATATCATGTATTTGGGGCACTGATATGTGGCATATCATATACTGGGGGCACAGATGGGTGGCATAGTAAGGTATTAAAGGAACTGTAGTGTGGCATATCATGTATCAGAGCACTGATGTGTGGCATATCATGTATTTGGGGCACTGATGTGTGGCATATCACATACTGGGGGAAAAGATGTGTGGCATAATAAGGTATTAAAGGAACTGTAGTGTGGCATATCATGTATCAGAGCACTGATGTGTGGCATATCATGTATTTGGGGCATGCTAATGTGAAATTATCTACCCCCAGGATGTATTCAAATACGCCCATCTGGGGCCTACACACGGTACGATTTGCAAACGATACAATCTTGTTGCGATCTCCCTTGAACTCTCCCCGGAAGCTCCAGTGAACAATGTACAGCAAAGGCTGCACGATGTACACCAGATATATTGTGAACGTTCTAATGATTTGCATATTCATTAGATCATGTGTGATAGCAGAGAGATGTATGCATGGATCAGGGAGATCCATGATACATGCATCTGTTTGTAAAAAAAAATGAACACAGATGCACGAACAAGATCAGTGAGACCCGTCTTTGCTGCTGTTTAAAAAAAAAATTAAAACCTGTGTAAATTTTTTTTTTTTTAAACGGTGTGCCCCTCCAAAAGAACAACCAGCACTGGGCTTTGGAGACCCAGGGCCTGATTCAGACCAGGTCGCTAAGCCGCAATCGCACGCTATGGCGATAGTCACCCATCTGCGCATGCGTATGCGTCGCAGTGCGTGTGCGCGAGCCAGTCACTGCGATCTTGAATTGTGCACTCGTAGCACAAAGACTGAGCGCTACTTTGAGTGACAGTGCCGTTTGTGGGTGGTAACAGGGGAAGGTTCTGGAAAACGGGGGAGTGGATGAACATATGCAGGCGTGCCTGAGCATCAAAACGGCGTTCTTTGGGTGTGCATAATTAGCATGGAAGCGTCATTGTACACGTCACCTGGTTGTATGTCAGCCTGCAGTGATCGCAGTGCTTGCGGCGGGGTAGGGTCTACCTCCAGCGCTGCGTGCAGCTCCGATGGCTCTCCATGTTACTGATTAATCCGACACTTCCCGGAGATGACGTGTGCTAAGAAAGAAAAGTGAGCGTCATTATACCGGTGTGCGATCACTTTGCCGTCTCTCTCTAAGGTAGACAAAGATGGAGGACCAGCGCTCACCCAAGAAGCTGGGTAGAAAAGGAGAGGAGAATTAAAAGAAATAACGATAATAAATACAATTTAAAAAAACATGTGTTTATTGGTATATAGTAAAAATACTGGTTAGTGGTAATGCAATTTATGCATATGTGTATTAGTATACACGAGCGAGGCAAAGCTCTAAAAAAATCAAAATCAAAATAATATTAAACCTAATACCGGTATACAACATGTAGGTTAAGACAAAGGACAAAGACAAACACAACAAAATAAGTATTTCATCCAATGTAAAAAATATGATTAAACGGACAGTTCCACTGAAAACTCCATATTCCACAGCTGATTTGCACAGTGTGGAACTGAGCTAGTTGATCTCCTTAGCTGGCTAGCGGTCCTTTCATTCAAAAGGAAACAGAGCCACCGTAAAGTTAATAATGGCAGTGGTCCGTATGTAAATAGTCAGTCTGTAAACGAATATCCTCCTTGATAGTCTTGGCAATGTTAGTACAAAGTGCCCCGCAAGTAGGATGTCTTATTGAGCAGAAGCCAGCGCTCCGTTTAATAGATGTATGGTCAATGTACAAGGTGATATCCGTGAGTTATAAGGGTGACACGCTTCCTAGTGTTTGTACTCACCCGGAGCAGCGAGCTGAAGAGCAGCTTCTTATAATTACCTTCCCTTATAAAAAACCGTGGAACTCCATCCTCAAAATGGCTTGTAGATGGTGGGAGGTAAAGGAGCGCTCCCCGTCGAAAGCGGAGACAGTCTCTGCTGGATCGTGTTGGATAGAATGTAACAATGTAGCGTCTGCCGGCAGACTTCTGACGATGCTTGATTACAGCTGGTCAGTGTATACAAGGTATCCCAAGATGCAACGCGTTTCACCCAGCAAAGCGGGCTTCCTCAGGCTGGTTAAGGGATGACACTCTATCCAAAAGAGCTTGTTTCTGCTGCTGCCGGACACTTGACTCCACCTGGCTCCAGGTGGAGTCAAATGTCTGGCAGCAGCAGAAACAAGCTCTTTTGGGTAGGCATACTATGAATTTATGAGTTATGAGGTATATTTTGATTTTGTTTCTCTGCTGTGGGGCATATTATAAACTGAGGACACTGATGCGTGGCATATTATGAATTGGAGGGAGCAGGGGCTGTTGGTGAAATCTTGCCTAGGGCAACCGGAAACCTTGCACCGGCCCTGGATAAGGTGCCAGCCAATCAGCTACCAACTGTCATTTTTCAAACACAGCCGATGAGATGACAGTTGGGAGCTGATTGGCTGGCACCTTATCACTTTCTTATCATCACTCTATCTCCTAACACTGCTTAGTAAATAGACCCCTAAGACACAGAGGGTGTCCTTAAGCCTGGCTGTGCGATTGTGGAATTTGTATACCCGGCCCCTGACGGCCGCGAAAGTGCGCTGCGTTGCGTCCATGTCTGAATCAGGCCCAAAGTGTTGGTTCTGCTAAATACAGGGAACAAATGACCCAGTTCTGGTTGTGCTAAATACAGGGGCCTCCTGTATTAAGCACAATCAGCACCGGGCTAATCAAAGCCAGTTCTGGTTGCCAAAATCCAGGGGACAAACGACACAGGGGTCCCCTGCATTTAGTGCAACCAGCACTGGGCTCTCATCCAGTTCTGGTTCTGGAAATACAGAAGAAAAAAATGCGTAGGGTTCCCCTGTAAATTCCAGAACCAACACCAAACATTTCTAGCGGTGGGGGGGGGGGGCGGGTTAATGCCACAGCCAAAGCATTACACCTGACTGCTATACAGTACAGGGCAGGGATATGGATGGTGAGAATAAAGGGGTCCCCCTCTCCAGAACACCCGAGACCTAGGCTAATAGCCCGGGGCTATCCCCGACACTCCTGGCAGATGGGTGCCAGATTGATAGTGTAGTGTAGTGTAAAAATTAGATGAGTTAATATTGTCTTCTTCTGTGGAACTACAGGTCCCAGCAAGCCTCACCCACATGCGGGTAATTTGAGAACCACAAATAGCAGCATTCAGGACATTGCAGGCCCGCTGGTACCTGTAGTTCCACAGTAAAATAAATATTAAAATAAACACAAGACACACACCATTGAAAGTAAAAGTTTATTAAAAATATACACACACACTCACACTCACTATCTCACATACTCACCCTGAAGCCATCATGTCCCCTTGTCCAGTATCCTCTAAGGATGGTACTTCCCGAATTACCGCTCCACCACGGTATTTCCCACCACTCATTGGCTGAAAGGCGGAAGGCTCGCCTCGCTCAGCCAATGAGCGCTCAGCACCGGGATTTCTATAGTGAAATTCCACGGCGGAGCGGTCATTCGGGAAGTACTGTCCTTAGAGGACTGTACTTAGTTCGCGGGTTCGGGTATTTTTGTTTTTTAATTTTGCTAAGACCGGGGATACCTACTTGGAATGAAGAGGGTGCGATCTACACATAGGAGGAGGTGAGTATGCATTTTTTATTACAGGTACCCTATGGATTCCTACTGGACAAGGGGACATGATGGCTTCAGGGATACATAGGTGAGTATGTGAGATAGTGAGTGTGTGTATACATGTGTGTGTGCATGTATGTTTTAATAAACTTTTACTTTCAACGGTATGTGTGTTCTGTGGTTTTTTAATATTGCTTTTGCTGTGGAACTACAGGTACCAGCGGGTCCGTAATGTGCCACATGCTGGTACTTGTAGTTCTCCAAGTACCAGCATGTGGGGGAGGCTTGCTGGGACCTGCAGGTCCACAGCATAAGACAATATTTTTAACTCTTTACTTGCACCACTATCAAACCAGCAGCCACCGCTCCATGGGTGCCGGGGATAGCCCTGGGCTATCAGCCTAGGCCTGGGGTGCCCTGGAGAGGGGACCCTTTATTGGTGGTCCCCAGCTCCCCAGGGATCCCAGCCTGGGCTGACTAGTGGTCAGGGGTAATGCTTTGGCTGGGGAACTCAGTGAAAGGGTTCCCCTGGCTGTGGTATTACCCCCCCCCCCACACTAGAAAATGTTTGGTGGTGGTTCTGGAATTTACTGGGGAACCCTACACATTTTTTACCCTGTATTTCTAGAACCAGAACCGGATCAGAGCCCAGTGCTGGTTGCGCTAAATTCAGGGGACCCCTACATCGTTTGTCCCCTGTATTTTGGCAACCAGGGCTGGTTCTGAATAGCCCGGTGCTGGTTGCGCTTAAATACAGGGGACCCCTTCGTCGTTTGTACCCTGTATTCAACACAAGCAGCACTGGGTCACTAAAAGCCTGAGGCTGGTTGTTCTTTTTTTTGGGGGGGGGGGGCACGCCATTTCTTTTCTATTTTTTTTATCAGGTTAATTTTTTTTAGCACAGAAGCACTGACGGATCTCACTGATAGAAGAATCAGAATCCTTCACATAACCAAGGTTTGGTCAATTTGGCAATCAAGCAGCCCCCCATTTAAAACTATGTGGGCTGCTTTTGCAATCAAAAATGGGGTCCCCCATAGTTACATTCAGCGGACCCTATTTTTCAATAAATAGGCCCCTGAGTATTGCACTTTATGGCGACAGTCTGCTGTCTGGTTTCATTGGTAACACTTCACACAATGTATCCTATGTGGGAAGCCAAAGACAATATGAATCAGAGCTGCCTCAGAGGATTTTAGCAATGCCCTCTTACAGAGCTATGAAGTGTCACACAAGGGAGACTTGTGTTCTTTATCACGATTTTGCTTGCTGTAATCTAATTAGCAATTGTGGACGCTCATGTGTAGCGGTCTGATGGCATATAAGGGGAATGTGGCATGTGTGTGTATATACAGTATGCTGGGCCGGACTGGCCATCGGGCACTTCTGCCAAATCATAAAAGACCTGATGGCCTCAGGGCCAGGTCGTGGGGGGTGGAAGTGCCCCCGCCCACCAACCCACACCGCCGGATACATGATATGCGCTCAGGGGAAGGGAAGTGGTGGTGGCAATGATGGGCCGGGAAGAGATGGGGGCGTGCTGCGAGGCCAGGCCCCGTGACTCGTGGCATGTCCCCTTGAAACGTAACCACGCACCCATCGCGAGCGCCCGCGCCTAAGGCGCATGCACAGGGTGGACAGCCAGGGCTGATCTACAGCCCAAATCCGTCCCTGACAGGTCATTCTGAAGAGCTCAGTGACTTCAAGCATGGTACTGTGATAGGAAGCGTGGTACTGTGATAGGATGTGTGGTACTGTGATAGGATGCGTGGTACTGTGATAGGAAGCGTGGTACTGTGATAGGATGCGTGGTACTGTGATAGGAAGCGTGGTACTGTGATAGGATGCGTGGTACTGTGATAGGAAGCATGGTACTGTGATAGGAAGCGTGGTACTGTGATAGGAAGCGTGGTACTGTGATAGGAAGCGTGGTACTGTGATAGGAAGCGTGGTACTGTGATAGGATGCGTGGTACTGTGATAGGAAGCGTGGTACTGTGATAGGAAGCGTGGTACTGTGATAGGATGCGTGGTACTGTGATAGGAAGCGTGGTACTGTGATAGGATGCGTGGTACTGTGATAGGAAGCGTGGTACTGTGATAGGAAGCGTGGTACTGTGATAGGATGCGTGGTACTGTGATAGGAAGCGTGGTACTGTGATAGGAAGCGTGGTACTGTGATAGGAAGCGTGGTACTGTGATAGGATGCGTGGTACTGTGATAGGAAGCGTGGTACTGTGATAGGAAGCGTGGTACTGTGATAGGAAACCTGGTACTGTGATAGGATGCATGGTACTGTGATAGGAAGTGTGGTACTGTAATAGGATGCGTGGTACTGTGATAGGAAGCGTGGTACTGTGATAGGAAGTGTGGCACTGTGATAGGAAGCGTGGTACTGTGATAGGATGCCACCTTTGCAATAAGACGGTTCGTGAAATTTCATCCCTGCTGGATATTCCACAGTCAACTGTAAGTGATATTATTAGAACATGGAAGCATTTAGGAACAGCAGCAACTCAGCCTCGAAGTGGAAGACCACGTAAAATCACAGAGCAGGGTCAACGACTGCTAAGGCGCATGATGCGTAAAAGTCGCCAACGCTCTGCTGATTCCATAGCTGAACAGTTCTAAACTTCCACTGGCATTAATGTAAGCACAAAAACTGCACGGCGGGAGCTTAATGGAATGGGTTTCCATGGACGAGCAGCTGCATGCAAGCCTCACATCACCAAGTCCAATGCCAAGCGTCGGATGGAGTGGTGTAAAGCATCCCGACACTGGACTGTAGGGCAGTGGAAACGTGTTCTGTGGAGTGACGAATCACGTTTCTCTGTTGCAGTCAGATGGGCGAGTCTGGGTTTGGTGGATGCCGGGAGAACGTTACATGCCTGACTGCATTGTGCCAACTGTGAAGTTTGTTGGAGGAGGGATAATGATATGGGGCTGTTTTTCAGGCCCCTTTGGTCGTATTCAATTTGAGGCGAAATGTCGGAATCTGCGCATCTTTAGGGGGGTCCCAGGCATATTTCCTGAAAATTCCCGTTTTTTTTCGTAGATGGTGTGAAAAGTCATTTTAAAAAAACAGGGATAATTTTTCAATTACCTTTAGCAGGTGAAAAAAAGTGCAGATTTGGGGTTTAGGGGTACAGGCTTTAAAAAACTAGCCCGCACCCTTGGGAATGCCCCCTTAAAATGAAATGAGCAAATAAAAGTAAAAAAAAAAAATCGGGACACCCCCCCCAAAAAAAAAAACTAAAAACCACTTCTGAAATAGACAAATTAAATCCACAGGGGTTCACTTATATGTGGCAGGAGTTTTTTTCATTGCACAAAGTAGCGGCAGGTGCTTTGTTCAAGAATTTAAAAAAAAAATAAGTTAGGGACTTAAAAATATGCTTGTACCCATTTGACGTCATTTTCGCCTCTTTGAATTATCCCCATATTCAATTACATTGACTTTTTGCCGGTGCGAAAGCCAATGATAAAAAAATGGGGATACGTTTTCACCAGCTTTTTGCTGGCGAAAAAAAGTGCAGAATTGGGGTTTAGGGGTGCAGGCTTACAAACAATAGCCTGCACCCCGGGGAGTGTCATTTAAAAAAAAACTGCATCAAAAAAAGTTTAAAAATAATCGGTACACCCCAAAAAAATTAAGTTTAATTTTGGGGGGTAAAAAAAAAATAGGGGAACAAAGTGCCAAACTACCTAAATTAATTCAGGTCGGGTCCCCATGTATGCGGCAGGTGTTTTCTTCATTGCGGGGACAAGCGGCAGGTGCATTTTTGCAGAATTTTAAAAATAACTTTAGGGAGTTAAAAAAAATGCTTACCCCCATTTTCATGTATCCCATATTTGATAGGAATAGTTATTTTACCCCCCAAAAAATCTAAGTGCTATTCTTCACCACTTCTTCATAGCGGCAAAAATGCACCTGCCGCGGCTATTACAAACCCCGACTTCCTTCAGCATGCAAAAATGGGGGTACCCATAGTGATCTCCCCATGTCTGGACATCTTTTGGGGGGTCCCAGGCATATTTCCCGAAAATTCTCATTTTTTTTCGTAGATGGTGCGAAAAGTAATTTAAAAATACAGGGATCATTTTTCATTTACGTTTAGCAGGTGAAAAAAAGTGCAGATTTGGGGTTTAGGGGTGCAGGCTTTAAAAAACTAGTTTGCACCCTTGGGAATGCCCCCTTAAAATGAAATGTGCAAAAAAAAAAAAATCGGGACACCCCCCCCAAAAAAATTTTTTTGGGGGGTTGAAAAAAAAAAGCAACTAAAAACCACTTCTAAAATAGACAAATTAAATCCACAGGGTTTCCCTTATATGCGGCAGGTGTTTTCTTCTTTGCACAGAGTAGCGGCAGGTGCATTTTTCCAGAATTTTTTAAAAATTAGTTTAGGGACTTAGAAATATGCTAGTACCCATTTTCAAGTACCTCAAATTTGATGGGACCACTTTTAATAGGGAAAAAAAAAGCTAAGTGCTCTTCTGCATCAGTTCTTCAATGTCGGGAAAAAAACACCTGCCGAGGCTATTTAAAAACCCCGACTTTCTTTTGCAGGCAAAACCGGGGGTACCCATAGTGATCCCCCAGGTCTGGACATCTTTAGGGGGGTCCTACAATTATTTCCCAAAAATTCCCGTATTTTTTTCGCCCATCAAAGTTTTGCCTGTTCCCGATTTCGCCTACTTTGGAATTGAATACGGGGAATAGCGGGCACGCGCGTGATACTTTTCCGCCTGGAAAACAGGCGAAGGAGGCGAAAAGTCCAGCAGGCGAAAAGTCTGGACTTTTCGCCTCAAATTGAATATGGGCCCTTATCTCCAGTGAAGGGCAATCTTATGCTTCAGCATACCAAAACATTCTGGACAATGCTATGGCAACAATTTGGGGAAGGCCCTTTTCTATTCCAACATGACTGTGCCCCAGTGCACAAAGCATGGACTATAAAGACATGGGCCCTGATTCAGAGCCGCTCGTAAGCGGCCGCTCGTTCGTTCTGACCGATGTTCGCACATCTGCGCATGCGTACGGATTTTAATACGCATGTGCGAACCAGTCAGTGCGGCCGAAAATCGTTTGTTCGCTATATAGCGAATGCCTGCTATTTTGAGTTACAGAAGGAGGCGTATGTGGGGGGTAACAGGGGAAGGTGCTTGAAAATGGGGGTGTGGAATTCGAACGCAGGCGTGCTTAAAGGTCAAAACGGGCGTTTTAAGGGAGTGCATAATTAATACAGCAGCGTCATTGACCACGTCGCTTGGTGTTTTTTTGCTCAGAACTGCTCGCAAAATAGCGGTTGAAAAAACCAGCCACAAGAATAGCGAGCAGTTCATACGCTGTTCGATGTACTCGATTAATCTAATAAATAGCGGACATGACATATGGTGCGAGCGGCAAGGGGGCGTATTTTTCAAAATTACAACCGCAAGTTTTGCTCGCTCGTTCAGACTTAGAGGCGTGAACAGACCGCAATTAGCGAACGGTTCATTTGAATAGCCACCCCTTGTTTTAGAACGAACGACCGCAAATAGCGAGCGGCTCTGAATCAGGGCCATGGTTTGATGAGTACTGTGTGGAAGAACTTGGCTGGCCCGCACAGAGCCCTGACCTCTACCCCATCGAGCACCTTTGGGATGAACTGGAACGGATATTGCGAGCCAGGTCTCCTCGTCCAACATCAGTGCCTGACCTCATAAATGCTCTACAGAATGAATGGGACAAATTCCCATGGAAACACTCCAAAATCTTGTGGAAAGTCTTCTAAGAAGAGTGGAAGCTGTTATAGCTGCAAAAGGGGGACCAACTCCATATTAATGTATTTGAATACAATGTCATTACAGTCCCTGTTGGTGTAATAGTCAGGTGTCCGAATACTTTTGTCCATGTAGTGGTCAGGGTCTAAGCGGTCAGGCTGCCTGTCAGCCTTTCCCCCATAGACTTCAATGGTGGGAAAACTCAATTCAAGTCTATGGTATGAAGCCCTACATTGTAGCCTATGAAGTTAACTGCAAGCCAGGTGGGATAAAAAACAATACAAATTGCTAGTGCTCCCCATCCTCCTTCATTTTAAATTGGTGAGTGGAAAAAATGTGTGGGTTCTGCACTACAAAACAGTGTTTCCCTACTTCAGTCATCAGGGACCCCTAACAGTGCATGTTTTCCAGGTCTCCTTGCAGAATCAAAGATAAATACAAGTAGAGAGAACACTGTTAGGCAGAAGATTAATTCAAATGAAAGTTTTACTTTGATCTAAAATGTATAATTGACACAAACAAATATCACAAAAATAAGCATGTAGTACACAAATATCATTAAAGTAACCCCTGGTACCACTATAAAAAATACATATGCGCATATCAAACTTTAGAAAAAATAAAAAGTAAAAATTACAGATGTATAATATTTCTTGAATGTCTGGGTCCCAGTTATAAAGAATAATATAAGTACTGCTGAGCGGGTGGTATTTCGATTTCCAGTTTGTTCAGGCCCTAGGTTGCCGATTCAGCACAGAATCAGCATGCAATTCACAAGTCTCCACTAGGGGGAAGCAGCGATCAGTGAGAAGTGACTGAGTAATTGGGAATGTGGTTTTTGCTCTAGACAGCAGTTCAATGTTTCAGCCACTAGATGTCACCAAAATATAAAGTACAGTCCTAATTGATTTTTTTCCCCATTTGCTATACTTAACTCAGTTAACTGATAATCACTCAACTGCGTAAATATCGGCTTTGCGTACATCTCTGAATCACGCCCTGTGTTATCAGGATCAGGGGGACAGAGTATTAATAATATTTACTCTATCTGTTACTCAAATATAAGCAATAGATGACAGGGCCTGATTCAGAGACGGGCAGAGCTCGCATCGCTGCCACGTCTTTGGGCACAAGAGCGATATGAAAATATGTTATTGCAGCAGGAGGCATCTGAGGAGAAAATACACCTTCCCGACAGCATCACAGATCGAGTGCTGTGTCCGATGGTTGCAGCATCGGCCATGTGAGAAAGTTAAATGCTACTCAGAATGGCCGTCCTACCTGCACAGTCGAAATCTGAGTCTCCTGATGCAGACCGTGGCCTCAGCACTCCCAGAAAATGGGGGTTGGCACCTCCCACTTCCGGGAACAAAGGTCAGTGCCACCCCCTCCCTGCCTCCAAATGGTTGCACCTGTTGATCAGGCTGTGGCTTAAATACAGGGCCTGATTCAGAGCCGGACGCTATTTGCGCTCGCTCGTTCAGAAAAAGGGGCTGGCTATTTAAATTGAGCGCTCGCTCTTTGCGGTCTGTTGACGCCTCTATGTCTGAGCGAGCGTCCGAAACATGCGCTCGCTATTTTGTAAAGACGCCCCTTGGCCGCTCGCATCCTACGTCATCTCCGCTATTTATTAGATTAATCGAGTACATCGAAAGGCGTCTGAACTGCTCGCTATTCTTGTGGTAGCATTTTCCTACCGCAATCATGCGAGCAGTTCAGGCTAAAAGACAACCAAGTGACGTGGTCGATGACGCTGCTTTGTTAATTATGCACACCCTTAAACACCCGTTTTGACCTTTTGGCACGCCTGCGTTCGGATCTCCACTCCCCGTTTTCAAGCACCTTCCTCTGTTACCACCCACAAACGCCTCATCCTGTCACTCAAATTAGCAGGCATTCGCTATTTTGCGAGCACACGATGTCCGACCGCACTGACTGGTTGGCGCATGCGCATTACAACCCATACGCATGCGCAGATGTGCGAACATCGCTAGGAGCGAACGAGCGGCCGCATACCAGCGGCTCTGAATCAGGCCCACATTGCGAGCGAACTCGCAGATGGAGGCCTAGACATGCGCAGTACACAGTACACATCCTGCGCATGCCCTGTCCTCCCACCATCGGAGATGTGCTCAAACCATCAGGTTTGAGTATATCTCTGAATGAGGCCCATAGTGAATATTTCACCTATTAATCAAAATTTTAGAGGTGCAAAGAATTAAAGGTGCCCATCCACTAGACGATTAAGTTGTGCGATTGAACGATAATGATCGTTCAATCGTTCATAAATCGTTTGCTAATCGTTTGCAAATCGTTTGCAAAAATGTCTAAAGCGACCAGCGATGCGCGCGCCCGCTGGTCATTTAGACATCTATCATCGTGCAAACATGCTGGTCAACCTGACGATAACATCAGTTTGAGCATGTTTGCAGATGATTGATGAGCCTGCACTGATCGACTGCTCGGTCAGTGCAGGCTCATCACAGGCTGACAAACGACTGCATGATTACAATGTCGTAATCGTGCAGTCGTATTCATGTCTACTAGTGAATGGGCACCTTAACAATGTGATCAGTGATTATCGGCAATAGCACCAATTGTCAACTTGCTTTCCAATCAAAATTTGCTTCTGTCACTTTTAGACAAAGTTGAATCCATTTTATTGGTCTATAAACGTGATCTCCGACATTTACAGTCACTACCGCCTATGAGATATCCCTACTTCTATAAGATAACAATCTGCATAGAATGGTTCCTGATTTCCCTTCACCGGGAAATCCATCCCTATTACGTCCAACCAGAGAAGTGTTTGCGGATTTTACATTTCTAAAAGTTGAACCCAAGCTGTCCCAAATGCAAAAGGAATTCATTCATAAACCCCTACACTGTAAGGTCTCACAAGCAGGGCCCTCCATCCAGTTGGTTCTCTCCCTGCACTGTCCCTGTGTCCGGTTGCTCCCACTCACAGTCAGTGATCTCTTCTTACCAACCTTCCCAGGACACTCGATCACTGATCTGTCACAATATTTCACTGTGTGCTTTTCCCACTATTTCATCCTTTTTATATTGAATTGTGTTTGTATCATTGTACGGTGCTACAGACACTTGGTGGAGCCAAATCAATAACAATATTAATAAGACTACTAACATATCTCTAATTTTATTTAATACAATCCTGTAAGTTGAAAAATTCAAATAAGACTCTTTTCTTATTCCCTATACTGCAGTTGGTTATTGTAGCTAGTTATTGTTTGACTATGGCTGTAACAAGGGTGTGCGAGCAGAGCTGTCATCCAGGCTGCAAGGCCCTGGTGGTGACTGTCTCATGGCACCTGCATTTGACTTGCAGGGCATGCACCCTGCAGCCAGTAAAGCCACCCTTGAGCATACTAAGGACCTGTGGGGTAGTGCACTAATTTGTGATGCCGTCAGCCTTGGCATGACATACTGAGGGCTCTAAGCCTACATAGACTGACTGTATAGGTTGGTTGCCATATTGTTTTCCCCCAGAGAGCTTTTGAAAAAGAGATAACAGCTTAGAACAATAAATATCAGATACAAGCTGAAAAGGTACGTAACTTGCTATTTAAAAAAAAAAATCTTGCTACGTTAAGCAAATTGCCATATTGAAGTCTTAGAAAATGAACATTCCAACTCAAACCTGGACCGTCCTGTGAAAATAAGGAAACTTAGATCTGGTGGGAAGTAGAAAAGAAAATATTAAAATGTAACATATGTAAAATTTTTCTCCCATAACTGCATACTCAGCTCTCTGTAATAACATTTCCATTTAATATGTTTGGACCTTGGTAAGTTTCATATATTTACTTTTAAACAACAAAGTAAAAACTTGATAGTCAGTACTCTGTGAGCTGACAGGGCCTGATTCATTACCGATCGAAACAGCGATTACGCACGCAATTGATGCAATCTGCGTATGCATTGCAGTGCGTTTGCGCGAACCAGCCATTGCGATCGGGACTGTGATCGCAGTGACTACGCAGACCCATTGCAGAGTGATTGACAGGAAGTGCCGTTTGGGGGTGGTGATGAGGGGGGTGGTCGGCGAAACGCAGGTGTGCCAGTGTTTTCGAACGGCGTTGCATGGACATGCATAAATTATCAACTGCGATGCCATACGCAGCTTGAGGACTCATAGCGTGCGCTGAGGTTAGCAATTCCTGAGCAAGGTCAGAGCTTGTGCAAGTGTGCGTGAGGCTGCGATGGTACTCTACTGTACTGATGGTTTCGCAGTCTTGCTAAACATTACGGATGTGTTTAAGGTAAAGTGGGCGTCCGTATGTAGTGCTGCGGCAGCATAGCGATCGCAATGGATTAGCGTACTATCGCAGTGAGACTACGTACGTAATCACTATTGCAATCGCGGTTGCCATGCATAATGAATCAGGCCCACAGTACGGCACCATATAGTTGGGCATCAAATCTATTAAACTTGATTCGATGCTGATAGGTTAGAAAATAAAGCATGCGCCTGGACCTGTCCACACACACTGTCTGGCAAGCATTCACTTCACTTTACATTAATGAATATAATTTGTGTGATGTCACCTTCCTCAGCCAGCCCCCATCACCTTCCTCAGCCAGCCCCCATCACCTTCCTCAGCCAGCCCCCATCACCTCCCTCAGCCAGCCTGCAAGAGCCCAGTACTGTACATTGAGGGAGCAAGGAGAGAAGGGAGATAGGGTGCTGCTCTCTTCATACTGTGGCACTGCTTCCCCAATGTGATGGTGCCCCTGATTGTACCGCACTGGTCAAGTAGCCCTGGAGCCTGCCATGCAGTGCTCCCTCAAATCCAGAGCCCGGGGCATGTGCCCCCCCTGCCCTTCCCTTCCCTAGTGACAACCCTGAACTAGAGTCATTTTTCCATACCACTGTGTATGTGCCCCTGTCTATGAGCCCCCATGAGTAACCTACACGTGCTTTCATTTTAGGGCATTAAGGACACATACATCAAGCAGCCATTTCACAGATTTCCGGAACCATCGATCTGACGGTCAGAAATGCTGATCAGCGACCATCTGTGATCACCGATCCATCGGGGAATCAGTAAAGTTCTTCATGTTAAAAATCCCCGGTTTACTGATCACGATCGTATTTGGATTGTGATCAGCAAATCAGGGAAATACAACATGTTGGATTTCATCGATGCCCCGACCCCGGCGTCTGGGTTCGGGGAATTGGCCCAATACATCACAGATACATGGGGGCCTTTACTCCACTGTCCACCTGCACACTGCTATTTACTTAACAGTGTTTTCAGAGCAATTACTGCAGTCAGGAATGGTTTGTGCCAGGTGTGTATACTCACTACCTGATGAATGGCTACATCTGTACATACATCTCTACCCAGGGAGCGATGCATACCGCATAGTACTACTGCCTCAGCCTTTTACTGAGCCTCCGATAGCTTATAAAGGATGCATTCATACATCAGCTGAAAAAACTATAACAATACAGAACTGTATGCAAAACCACAAAGCCCCTTGTACGTGTAATTACAGGGAGCTAGTAGCTGTGACCAGAAGTACGTCCGTTTCCTGCGCGGCACACCTACCAATCCACTTGCAATATATTGTTTGTCGATAGAACAATATATGTGTGTATGTACCCTGTTATAGGATCAAACCAGCACTGGTATCCGTGGATCCCATAACAGGGCCACTCCAGCGAGCGTTGAAACGCGTTGTGAGTGACAGTGAATTTACATTCCGTACCTGCAAAGTCTATTTCATACCATTTATTTCTATACCACCTGTAAAGCTCATGGATTAGGCTTGTTACTATCTGGTACGGCTGTATTATTGCTTATATATATTTTAAACATAAAATAGTGATTTTTATCTACATCCTGAGTTTTTCTTCACTTTCATATATGTGACCAATGGGAAGTTGAGGGAAAAAAAATATACGGAGAAAAGAAACCTTTATGGGTCTGCAATATGTCTTGCTGATGTAAGCTTATAGTAAGCATTACTTTATGCATATTCTGCTACGTGCACTAAAGGTGAATTCTACTACTGAGCACATCCTTGGGAATCAGTGGACTCATTCTTCAGTAACTGTGTACATCTAACCCGTCATGTAACCCATTTTTTGTATTTTGTTTCTCATATCATGATAATCCACGTTGGAGTTATGAGAAAATAAGACAGCTTCGTTGGAATATTACAGCTGCACATTTGGGATCTGTGTCTCCCTTTGGATTTTGACCTGTCAGCGCTGTTTATGGTTTTCTCTGTTGTATCGATGTTGCACTGACACAGGCGGCCATGTTCAGACAGAAATTCTGCTACACTTCCATATGGCTGGTGCAAAGTTTGATGGTGCAACTGATGGGGTGTCTTAATACCATACTTACCTACTCTCCCGGAAAGTGCGGGAGACTCACAATTTTTCAGGTAGTCCCCCGCAAACACAGAAGACTGGGTGGATCTCCTGCATCATGCCCACTTCCTAGTGGAGTGGGCAAGATGGGTAGATAATTACCAGGAATCGTAATGTAGGGGGCAGGGCAGGGGCATATCTATAATGGGTGCAGGGTGTGCGGGGCACATGGGCCCCTGGGTCCAGGGGGGCCCCGCACCACACACCCTGCACCCATAGCATACTTACCTCTCCAGAGTCCCACGTCGGAGCGGGGGTCCTGCGCTCTAAAAACGACTGGAAAATGGCCGCCATGGCCATTTTCCCGTCGTTTACGCATGCGCAGTACAGGGAAAATGGCCGCCGTGGCCATTTTTCCGGTGATCTGTGCATACTCTATAGACCCTGGGCACACTCTAGTGCCCAGAGTCTATAACTACACTCGACTGAGGCAGGGCCTAATGACGTGAGAGCTTTGCCCCGCCCCTCAGAGCGGTCAGCTGCATCTCCTCTCTGGGCTTCTCTCGGAGAGGAGCACTTCAAAGTTGGCAAGCCTGCTTAATATGCGCAGCTGCGGCACTAGCATAAAACCTCAGTTGCTGCAGAAATTCTCTGCATTACCCCGATGCCACGAAGCAGGAATCCCAATTCTACCAAAAGAGCAATTCTTATTCGCTCCCACATGAAAACTGCCTTTTTCCCATGACATTTATATACATGGTTCCCAAAACCGCGTTCCTTTTGTTTATGCGACCTTGGCAATTCATACACTGTTACGTCCACATGAGACTCACTCAGATCCTGCTCATCTGCTCAGAGCTAAATCTCCATCCGCCAGTGTGTTTTCAGAACGTAAACGTCTTTGTTTAGTTTGTGGCTTTTAAGATACAGCTGTTTGGATGTATGGTTTAATTCCAAGGTTTTGTTCCCTCTTTCATAGTGTGCTGCCAGCATAAACATCCCTCCCTCTCAAGCCTTTGATACTGTACAGCTCCCACCCCAATTATGTGAAGTGTGTACGTATGAATTACAGAGCATAGGATGCCTTGATGTGGCTACACCAAGATGGGAGGCCGTGTCCGGCATTAAAAATAAAAGCTTCAGTTCCGCAGAGAGAGGATTTAGGTTAAACAGCTAAACCGACATCTTTATTTATCGATCTATTTTAAGCTATTTTCCTTTTTGGCATAACGCACAGATAGTCAGTAGCCTGGAACCCTGTTAGCTCTAGGACCTCAAGGGAAACTGTGGTGTAGTTCATACATCGTAGATGAATATTTGTATGGACTTTTTTAATACATTTTAGTCTTATTTTATAGCCAGGAAACCATGGTCATCTTTATTTCAGTATAAAAAACCACTCTAGTTGCATATTTATAAATTATCGGGTCTTAGTGACAGCCCCACTGCTCTACCCACTACTGCTGGCAGGACTCAGCTAAGACTTGTTAAACGCCAGAATGCCCAGATTGTTCACTAGGGACCACTGCAAGGCAGTATGGACTTTTCTGATGGGAGATCCTCTAACTGCCACCCTAGCTGGGATTAGTAGAAGAGACCTTTGAGACATGGCACGGAACCAGAATCCTTGAGAATGGCCAGACAAGTCGAAGGTTAAGGTCACTTGCAAGGGTACGTAAACTAGGAAACAGACAAACAGATCAAGGTCACCGGCAGAGATGCACTGGTTAGTAACAAGCATGATCCGGTACCCGGGAATTCCACACAGTAAACAGGGATGCTGGAGCAGGGCAAAAGGATCTAATACTCTGGCAGCATCTTGCAGTCAGACAGAAGCAGGAGAACAGACAGCTGGGAGCACACAGCGGGAGACAGGATGACTGAGATAGTATGAGATAATCACAGTAAAGCTTACTTCCAACCACCCAACTAGTTGGTTGGTTGGAATGAAAATCTAGTCATTTATGGGAGCAATTGTCAATCAGCAAATTGCTCACAAATGTCGAACAGATGAAAGCTGTTGTTCAGACAAGTTGGGTAAATCTGTTTGACTTAGACGGCTTTTCTGAATGACAGTTTTCAACCATTTTCCGGAGTTTGGGAGCAAATGGCTGATTGTCATATGTTCCCATAAATTACCAGATTTTCATTCCAACCAACCAACTAGTTGGATGGTTGGATGAAAGTTGGTAAAGTGTATGGCCAGCAGAATGGTACCTACATGCTAATTAGCTCCTAACTGTCACTTTATAGGCTGTGTTTTAAAATGACAGTGAGGAGCTGATTGGTTGGTACTTATCTCTGTCCACTTTATCTCTCTCCAAGGCTTAGTACATAGACCCTTTACTGCTTATGAAATTCAGGCCAACTTGCCAGATAGGAACCCGTGCCTGCCTCTCGCAGGCTGTTGCATAAGCCCTAGGTGTTAATGACAGATACAACATGGGAGATGAATAAACTAATATGGTTTTTCTTCCAGCAGAGAAGGGGTTAAGGAGATTTGTTTGTTTACATCACATGACACAGGCCTTGCCGCTTGGGAATTCGGAAACAAAAAACGGGAGGTCCTTGGAAGAACTTCATACATTCTCTGACTTTCAAAAACAGCGATCATGTGTTTCTCATCTCGCTGTAACGAAGCATAAAAACTGGCTATGAGTTTTCACTTCCAGATGAGCGTCATGGAGGAAGGAAAAGATTTTCTTATTGGCCACTCGCCTAAAACTCTGAAAATCCGAGACTTGCTGATGACATCATTAGTATTCACGGCAATTCTGAGTCCGCTGCAGCTGGGACATTTTGGAACGACTCAGATTTTCCGATTCTTTTGTGGAACCATGTTTAAAATTATTTTGTGCACTGAAAAAAAAGAAAATTGCTGCTGATTTTGCATATGTTTTATAACAATGTTCGACAAAAACTGATAGGGGCTACACACTTTCTAATGTGTGTATTGTAAGTAACTGATGACTTGGAAAGTGCAAAGATAAAAAGAGAGCCTGATTCACAGATGGTAGGTAATAGAGCCATGGTCATAGACGGTCTCGCAATAGAGGTTGCTGGAATATGCAAATGCTGACTTTAGCCTTCGCTTTGTGCTGGAGTGTCCGAATGCTGAGATGAAGCTGTTCAGGCTGTATGGTCTGTGCATTTGCAATTTAAATTGTAATCACTCCAACATCAAAGCAACATCAGTTGCAACATCAGGATTTGCGGTAGCCTAGGGTCTACTCAAGCTACTCTCCTCTAATCCAACTAAACATGGCCTCTGAAGCATTGGATTAGCGTTTGGGAATGCATCAGCATTCCCAGATATGACTGTGACACTCCCATAACACGCCAATGAAATGCCCCTTTTTGCTATCACTTTAGGTCCCCTCCCAGTCTTCACCCTGATACACCCAAAGATCGCAAACCCCTTCTTACGTGCTAGCGGTGCCATACACAACTGCCAACATGATAGGACATTTGGGTTCGCGTGTGCTCAATATGGGAATTCTGGACTTTTTGTACATGTGCAGTAGCAAAACTTTGCTAAACAGCAGAAACATTGACACTGCGTCTATCATTGAATCAGGCCGAGAGACAAGGAGATTTGCAAAGGGAAATAATTGGAGAATATCAATTTTAAATGCAATTTTATGGTGTAAATTTAACCATGTGTCAGTTTTGTGTCTAACCCATCTTCTTGGGAGCTGGTAAACTAATCCAACATGTATCAGATTTATTTGTGTGGGCTCTTAAATCCTCCTTTGCTCATTCACTATAATACAATATGTCAGACCACTCAGGTAACTGTTACACATTTTTGTTCTTGAAACAATGATCTTTCTTAGTGAAAAAAAAATAGTTAAAATATTTTTGTTGTGCAGAGCAGTAATGATTTGGACTCAATAGCGATATCCCTTTTAAATGGTTGATGTTTTTCAACGCATGCATCTAAGTCCCTAAAAAGTTGTTCTGCACACGCGTTCTGCAGTGTGTGCTCACAGAGTCGCAGTACTAATTGGTCGCCACTCAGGACCATCCAGCCATACTGGAAATGCTCTGGGCATTTTTGGGCAGCGACCAAGTGGTCGTTATTCAGATGGACTGAGACTTATGGGCGTGTTATATGAGTGTCGCAGGCATGTTGCTGAAGTGGTATTGTAAGAGACACTCTGACGCTCGCATTGTAGGCCAAATTCTGATGGAAATCAGCACCTAGAATGGGGCTGGTGCAAGTTTCGCCGGTGCGACCGATGGTTGCATTTAAAGATGCACCAAGCAATATTTCTTACCACCAGCTAGTTATGTAACTGTTTTGGGGCTCATTCACCATTGGTTTCTCTTGCAGCCTTCTCTCCATGAGCAAACTGCTGTTCCAGCTCCTGCAGAAGCAACAGTATTTCTGAGGGCTGAAACACAGGAGGCAAAAGTTTGGGCGACTCCACAGAATCTGACTTTAGCTATTATTTATTAGAATCTACTAGATATGTGATAGCAAGAATCTGATTGGTTGCTATCGGTAAAACCTCCACTTGTCCTTTTTAGAAAGGACAATATACGTATCTACCCCTTTGTAAATGCAGTCAGTGCAGGCGCAGACCACGACAAGTTCCTCCCCGCTGACTGCTAGCTTCCCAGGAACAATTTAAAGCTGTCAGGCGGATATTTAAAATTAGCAATCACTTAAGTTGCATACACACACAACGATTTAGTTAACGATTTTTTCCCTTGAAAAAATTAACTAAAATCATTTACTAAAGTTGTTCATTTACTAAATGTAATGAACGATTTTTTAGAACTACAAACGATTTTTGCATATTCCCTTACTGAAAATCGTTGAGTTGACAGGTCTGACTGAACTACAAACTACAAACGTGAACGCGCATGAACGAAAATCGTTCATTGTTTGACTCAGAAAGTGAACGATTTTTACAAATGATTATCGTTAAACGATATTGTTTAACGATAATCGTTCAAAAAATCATTATGTGTGTATGCACCTTAAGAATCAGATCCAACTGCTGAGGGTTGGCTCTTCTTGGAGCTTTCTATTGGCTGCCTGCATCTGCTTTAGAACAAGCAGCGGTTCACTCACTGTCATGTAGCACCGGAACCCAGAGGCAGGTTACCACAACACTTGTAATGGGACTCAAGATTTCAAGAGGCCCCATGCTTGCGCCGCTAGAGTAATCACCAGGGCACAGGCATGGAGAGTCTGGGAAGCCCCTTCACTGGTATCACATGAAATAATAAAGTTTTTTTTCCAGGCGCAGCGCATGTAACATTATGACGTAAGTATGCTGGGGAACAAAGGAGTGAGAAGCCTGCAACCACCGTGAAGAGGAGCAAGCACAAGTGGCTATGGAGAGACACAGGGGTATGAGCTTAGGCTGCTAGAGAGACAAGACAGGTGATTTGAGGCTATGGAGAGACACAGGGGTGTGAGCTGAGGCTATGGAGAAATATGGGGGGGGAGTTGAGATTGCTGGAGAAACACAGGGGGGAGTTGAGGCTATAGAGAGACACGAGGGGACTGAGGCTGATGGAGAGACATGGTTTGATTAGACTGTTGGAGAGACACAGGGGCTGGAGATTTTCCACAACTTTCAAGACTAGAAGGAAAACGCTGGGTCCCAATAATCTTAAGACCCTATTTCTAAAAAAAAAACATTACCTTTGTTGTATGATGATGACATTGGTTATATTCCTATGTTAATAGATGTGTTCCAGGCCTACATGAATAGTGAGTACTCACTGAAGTTATCATCTGCCCAGGGAGGATTAATTTCTTCAGAGTTTCCCTGTTGCAGAGAAACCACCAAATAGGTAAGAAAAAAACTCATGCTAACCCATCTTAGGGATGGGTCCAAGAATGGCTCCAAGATTTCTATTGATGGTCCTGGTGCCAGCCCAGGAGCTGATTGGACCACCGGGAGCTCAGGAGAGTTCCTGCTGGGCCAGCTCAGATGTGGACAATGGGGGGTCCCCAGTCCCACCGCGGCATGAAAGCTAGCACAGGCTCAGTGTCCAACACTGGCCGCACTGAGGGGGTCATTCAGACCCGCTTGCGAGCGCAGGACGCTCGCAAGCGGGTCGATGTTGCCCCACTGCACATGCGCACGATGGAGGGAGCTCCGTCGTGCGCATGCGCGAGACCCGGATAGCGACGGGCTTTCCGTCGCTCCGGGTCTCGCACCAAAGGGGGCGTGCTGTCGATGTTGATTGACAGCACACCCCCTTTGGTGGGCGTGCTGGGGGCGTGGCTGCCAGACGGAGGCGTTCCCATGGGAACGCCTACCGTCTGAAGCCGGCCCCACTGACATCACTAATGATGTCAGTGGGAGTGATTTTGGCTCTGATAGAGCCAAAATCACTCCAGGGTTTGCGGCAGCGAGACCCTACCACAGGGTCTCCGTCGCAAGCCTGATGGTCATGATGGTCTTGACCATCGTGACCATCATCATGGACGCTCGCATTTTCATGGAGGACGCTCCATTTTCATGGAGGAGGGCCCTGATTCAGAGCGAGCGCTCTGGTCAGAGCGTTTGGCTCTGAATCAGGCCCTGACTGTAGAGAAGAAGAGGGTGGGCCCAGTGAGGATACAGGGGAGCCATTTTAAGAGCAAACAGGCCTGCCCAGGAGAAGTATCGAAGGGGTGGTGCCAACTTTAATGTTTAGTTCTCAGACCAACCAGCATCGGACTATGAAGAACAGCTGTCTGTCCAAACGAGGAGGCTGGCATGAGAGGAGACGGCACCACAGCATGCAGGTTAGTGTATTGTGGGTGTGAGAGGGGTTTGGGCAGTGAGCTGTGAGGGGGGAGCAGTGATAGCTGTGAGGGGGGGGCAGTGATAGCTGTGAGGGGGGGGCAGTTTAAGAGGGCAGTGTGTCTGTTATTATTGGGGATAGTGGGTGGGATGTACTAAGCATCGCATCCACGATGCGGTACATCTTGCCTGTCTTCGGGTACATACAGTACCGCGGTTGATTACCGCACTAAGGGCCTGATTCAGAGCCGCTCGTAAGCGGCCGCTCGTTCGCTCCGAGCCATGTTCACACATCTGCGCATGCGTATGGGTCATAATGCGCATGCGCCAACCAGTCAGTGCAGTCGGAAATCGTGTGTTCGCAAAATAGCGAGTGCCTGCTAATTTGAGTGACAGGATGAGGCGTTTGTGGGTGGTAACAGGGGAAGGTGCTTGAAAACGGGGAGTGGAGATCCGAACGCAGGCATGCCAAAAGGTCAAAACGGGCGTTTTAAGGGTGTGCATAATTAACAAAGCAGCGTCATCGACCACGTCACTTGGTTGTCTCTTAGCCTGAACTGTTCGCATGATTGCGGTAGGAAAATCCAACCACAAGCACTGCGAGCAGTTCAGAAGCCTTTCGATGTACTTGATTAATCTAATAAATAGCGGAGATGACTTATGATGCGAACGGCCAGGGGGCGTGTTTACAAAATAGCGAGCACATATTCTGTTCGCTCGCTCAGACATAGAGGCGTCAACAGACCGCAAAGAGCGAGCGCTCAATTTAAATAGCCAGTCCCTTTTTCTGAAGGAGCGAGTGCAAATAGCGTCCGGCTCTGAATCAGGCCCTAAGTACCTAGAATATCGCAAAGAATAGCTCTCCCGATAAGAGCCGTCCTTTGCGATGGCTCCGGAGAGAGGGACTTCCGGGTTTAACACCCAGAAATCCCTCTGGCGTCCTTCTGCTTATGTGGGGGGTGATGGGAGGGATCTGATCTGATCCCTCCCAAGGGGAAGCGTCCCGATAACAAGACCATAGACTTCTATTAGGTCACGCCACCTGAATGTGGTAAAACCCCTGAAAACTGCATTTCCACCTTTAGTTCATCCCGCCCAGGGTGTGACAGTGAGGCAGGTACAGTCTGAGTTGAGCAGTGAGATATGTAAGTGGGGGCAGTGTTAGGGGGAGCAGTGTGGGCTGTGAGGGGGGACAGTGATAGCTATGAGTGAGGGCAGTGTTAGGGGGAGCAGTGTGGGCTGTGAGGGGGGACAGTGATAGCTATGAGTGAGGGCAGTGTGAGGAGGGCAGTGAAGAGGGTCAGTTTGATCTGGAGGAGTTAATGTGACATGTAAGGGGGTTAGTGTAAGTGTTGAGGGGAGGCAGGAAGGTGTGAGGGGGGAGCAGTGAGATATGTAAGTGGGGGCAGTGTTAGGGGGAGCAGTGTGGGCTGTGAGGGGGGACAGTGATAGCTATGAGTGAGGGCAGTGAACTGTAAGGGGAGATAGTTTCATGGACGATACAGTGAGCTATGTAAAGAGGGCAGTAAGCTGTGAGTGGGGGCAATGTTAGGAGGGCAGTGTAAGCGATGAGGGGGAGCAGTGTAAGTGGTGAGGGGGAGCAGTGTGAGCAGTGAGTGGGGGCAGTGCAGTCTATGAGAGGGGCAGTGAGGTGTAGTAGAGGGCAGTGTGAACTAGAATAGAGAAGTTGCACCCCATGTCCGGTAAAATTGGTGATAGAGTGGTCAATAGGTTTCTGTGGGGTAAAACCATCTTCAGCCGGTGTTAGCTGCCAGGGCCAAGCTCAGGAATGATTTGTATTATGGAGCTAAATAAACCTAACAATTAAGCAGACCCCATAGAAACCTAAGGGAACTGCTGTTAAGTCAAAAATGGAGGTATTAGAGATTCTGTAGCTGCTGAGCTCCCTCCTTCTTATAGCCAGAAGATCCTTTATATTTGTGGCTGGTTACCCCCCGAAAACAAGTATTTTGGGGGGATAGCCCACAAATATCTTTTTAAAATGAATCCCTATATGAGCAGTACATTGGCATATAAATTAGAAGCAAAAAATGATAATTATTTTTTAATGCCTTGATCCCACTGTCCCTTGCACTACAAGAGGACCTTACAGTAGAAAAAGTAAGGCTTATTTATCATTATATATTTGCGGTTTAATCCTCCTGCCGGCAGCTGCAGCCCCATGGGGGAGGGGGGGATGCGATGCTGCCATATTTACTAACTTTCTAAATGCATTACACTCCGGAGATTGCCCCCCGCAGCCTGTTATAGCCTATGGACTACACTTCACATAGTTAGCCGGGAGAGGCTACCCCCAGGAACCCTGCCTGGCAATAGCGGCCGCTCGTGTGCAGTCTGCAGCACTCCGGGTACATAACAGAGACGCCCCTGACCCTGCGTGTGCCGTTTGATACATTCCACCGGTAATGTCGTGCTCAGATCGCATTGCAAATGCAAGCATTAATAAATGGGCCCATAAATATAATAGATTGTGAGTTGCAGGAGGCCCCAGGATCCCAGCAATGACAGTAAGCGGCTAGACTTAAAGCTGCATTATTGCATTATTTTAAAAGTCAAAACCAGATTAAGCAGATGGTAATGCAGTGGCTATAGATGCTGGGAGTCTCAGTCCTTGCACATTCGGATGAACACCTGGGAAGGGCAGAGTTGCTGACATTTAGATCTCTCCTTCCGGGAGGGAGCTGTCCGGCTTCCACACGGGGAGAGTGATGCTGCAAAAGGGGGCGTGGCCCAGCAAATGACACATCATTGGGGGCGGGGCATGGAGTGTGACAGCGCAATTGCATCATTGTGGCCCCGCCCCCTCTCCACAATGCAGAGATTAATGGCATTGTGAAGCAGAAGGCGGGGCCACGATGACACATTTCAGCGTGAATCACGTCACCGCCCCCCCCCCCCCCCCCCTACTGCCGGAGTTTATACAGACGGGTCGCCGGGGCTGGGAGGCTTGCCTGCCTTTCCGGGGGGGCGGGAGCGGCACACAATTTTCAGGCGGCTCCCGGCCGAATCGGGAGGGTGGGCAAGTATGGGGAAGGGCCTTATAGCAACATTAGCATAAAGCGGAGACTGCGTCCTACTCACAGTCAGGTCCATGGTGACATACAGGACTTTGCAGGGTGCATTTTTCATGTTTATTATCGTGTATCATTATCATTATATTATTATAGGTCATACATTTAAAAATACAGTATGTACAAGGAATACAGCTGTAGCTGCCTCTTGTCCGTGTGCCGCCTATAGATTATACAATGAGGTGACGGTCTGGCTAAAAAGCAAAACCAACAAAAGCATCTGAGAGTGATCATGTACAGTCCCTACGTAGGCAACTCAGGGGAAAAACACCAGGATCAAAAACAAGATTAAGACACATCTGTTTGGGCTTAAACAACGTTGTCTGCATAGTTCAAAGCCATTTCCCGTCTGTTTGTTTGTTTATTCTGTAAGAGAATGACGATGACGTCCTACTCACCCTCCGTCTCCCAGCTCTCCTTTCCCACCTTGTTTAAAATGATCACCACCTATGGCGCATGGGTTATAGAATTAATTATAATAAGACCGAAGCCTTCCCTCTCCCCATTACCCCATCCCAGTTCTCCCACTTCTCCCTAATATAAAATAAATAATATTATGTGACCACCTTAGCCAGGCCGTGACCTGCTTAGCGCCCTCCTCTCCACTTAGATGTCTGGAACTGGAGATGTCAGTGAGTAAGTTTCTCCGTGACTCCTTACTGGCCGTACAAACCAAATGCAGGACTGTTATTATACTTATGGAGCGCCCGATCCTTTGTTTTACAAGTTTGGGATTATTGCACTCGCTACTTTAAACTTTCCCTGTCCCTTCTCTATTTGGGATAATCCCAATTTCCCCCCTAGCCACTCCTCTGAGCGCCTCTTGCCTTGGATCTACTAGGACACGGGTGGGGAACCTTCTTTCTGCCGAGGGCCATTTTGATATATATAACATTCTTTGCGGGCCTGGTGCAGGCCACGCCCCCTCTGTGTGACATCACACGGGGGCTGGGCCACAATCGCCGGTGAATACAGCAATGCCCAGAGCTGTAAGGGCAGTGGCGTAACCATCTGAAGCATCCTAAGGACGCTCCAGGTGGCACTACTGCATAGATTCTGGCTACATTGTGCCATTCTAGCACAATGCAGAGGGCCAGACCAAATGATTCTGAGGGCCTTATATGGCCCTGGGCCCGAGGTTCCCCATCCCTGCACTGGGGGATTAGGCTGGTGTTAGGCGTGCTGGCGAATGGTTCATGTATGTCGCTACTTGATGAGACATTACCGTAGACGAATCCTTATACAGACCTTCAGCTTAGACACATGGGCGGGATGCATGATGAACACCTCAAAGGACCTTTCTCTCGGTAAGAGCGGCCCTTTGCGATGGAGGAACTTTCAGGTCTATGACCCAGAAGCCCTTTGGGCGTCCTTCTGCGCATGCGCAGAAGGACACACGCACCGCAGGGGGTGCTGGGAGGGATCCAACTGGATCCCTCTCACATCAGTCTCCCGATAGAAGGCCATAGGCACGATCAATCATACTGTGGCTTAGGGCGGGATTGCAACCGCCGTCATTAGTCAGTGATCATTAAACATCGAACTTCAGGCACTTAGGGTTCTATGTACTAAGCCATGGAGAGAGATAAACTGGAGAGAGATAAAGTACTAACCAATCAGCTCCTAAATGTCACTTTACAGGCTGTGTTTGAAAATGGACAGGAGCTGATTGGTTGGTACTTTATCTCTGTTAGGTCTGGAGACTCTGGGTTGCCCTGGAGAGAGCTAAGTACCCGCTTGCTGGTGGTTAGTGGGGTTTGGACTACAGATGGTCGTATGTAACTTTTCCTCATAGATATTGAAATAATAGAATATGCAGCAGTATAAGCAGAAGGATGTTAAAAATAATAAATGCAGTCAGCACTGTAATAACAGGGGATCCGGACCGGGACCGGACTTGGGGCCTGATTCACCCTCGGATCACAATATTGCGTACGCACACAGGACCTCATTCATACCTGCTCGCTAGATGCGTTCGCTCGCTCGATGCGTATGAAAATTCAGGAAGGCAGGCGATCGCACGGCAATACACTAGCATGCCCACTATGTCTTAGCGTGCGATCGCTCTGTGTATGCAGACGCTCCCCAGCCTGTCTTAAGACGCCCACTTGCGCACGTCATCTCCAAGAAGTGTATGCAACCATCGGTAGCATTGAGTACCATCGGAAGCGAACGCAGCTCTTGTGGTTGACTATACCCTACCGCAAGCACTGCGAGTACTTCAGTTTGAAATACAACCAAGTGACGTGTACTATGATGCTGCCTCTTGATTATGCATGCCTCAGAAACGGCGTTAAGACGCTCAGACACGCCTGCGTTCGCACCACCACTCCCCATTTTTAATGACCAGCCCCTGTTACCACCCACAAACGGCTTCTCCAGTCATTCATTCAACCGGGCTGTCTGTGCGCAGCGAGCATACGCTTCATGATCGCTCACACTGGTTCAGCACGAGCATTGTGATGCATACGCAGAATGCAAACATCGGCTGCCTGCGTGCGAACGCTTCCTAGCGAGCGGTTCTGAATCAGGTCCACAGTTCTGTGATAGCAAAAGAACTACTGCGATTGCAATACAAACTCAGCACTACATAAGGACGGGATGTAGTTATGAGAACGGCGGCCGCGATGCTGCCAGTCTCAATACCGACATGAAAATCCCGACAAGGGACTGAAGATAGGAGGCAAATACCGATGCCTATCTTAATCCCGACGCCGGAATGCCGAAGGACAGCAGCCCGAACGAGGTAAGTCCAGGGCGCCCTTAGTGTTTGCCGGGGGGGGGGTTAGCTTTAGGGAGCATATCGGGGTTAGGTTATGGTGGGGAGTTTAGGGTTAGGCACCACTGGGGGGGTTAGGGCTAGTCACTAAGGGAGGGGGGGGTTAGGTTTAGGCTACAAGAAGGGAGGGTTAGGGGGGAAGGGGGGAGGGTAAGTATACTTACCCGACCCCTGTCGGGACACCAACCATCGGGATGCCGCTGTTGGTATTCTGACAGGAGGCATCCCGACAGCCAGCATTACATACCCATTCCATAAGGACGCCCACTTTACCATATGAACATGCGTAATACTTAGTAGAATAGCGAAACCATCGGTACAATCGAGTACCATCGGACCCATACGCACAGTTGCACAAGCCCTGACCTTACTCAGAAATTGCTAACAGCCACGCACGCTATGAGACCTTAGGCTGCGTATGCTATCGCAGTGGCAAATTTATGCACGCCACTGAAACGGCATGCAAATGCACTGGCACGCCTGCATTCGGCTGACCACCCCCCCATCACCACCCACATATGGTACTTAATGTCAATAACTCTGCGATGGGACTACGTAACCTCTGCGATCGCAGTCCCGTGCACAGTGGTCCACTCGTGCACTGCGATGCGTATGCATGCACAAAACTCAACAATCGGCCGATTGCATGCGTGTTAGCAACTGCGATCAAAGGTGAATCAGGCTTTTGGTACACACAATGGAGCTGGAGTGAAACTGGACTTGGAGTATACAATGAAGCCGGAATAGAACCGGACTTGGAGTATGCAATGGAGCCAGAGTGGAATCGGACTTGGAGCATAGATTGGAGCTGGAGTTAGACCGGACTTGGAGTTCACACTGGAGCCGGAATGGAACCAGAATTGGAGCATCGACTGGAGCCGGAGTGGGGACGGACTTGAAGTTTACATTGGAGCCGAAATAGGACCAGACTTGGAGCATAGACTGCAGCCAGAATGGGACCGGACTTGGAGTTCACACTGGAGCCGGAGCAGGATTCATCAGAGCATCTAAGACAGTGTTGGCTAACCTTGACACTCCAGCTGTTGTGGAACTATATATCCCAGCATGCCCTGCCACAGTTTTAGCATGCCCTAATAGCAAAACTGTAGCAGTGCATGCTGGGTTATGTAGTTCCATAACAGCTGGAGTGTCAAGGTTAGCCAACACTGATCTAAGATAACTAGCATGGGAGCTGGAGCCAAGGACAAGTATCAGCGACAAAGCTCAGGTCCTGAATGCAGTCAGGACTAGGAATATATACCCTGTGACTCAAAGCGATTGGCTGATGCGTTCAGGTGGACGCCGACCTGGCTATCATTGGAGGCTTTAGTGGTCAGCTGACCGGGACCAAAATGGCGGCGCCCAGTGTCCAGGGCCGGTGGTAACGCCGCTAGAGCCCCCTGAGACCACCACCACACCAAGAACCCATCAGCAACACACTCAGCTGATCAGGAGCCACCATGGCTGCACCCAGCGTCCAAAGCTGGAGGGAATGCCGCCGGAGCTCTGGGCCCCTGGAACCACTACCACGTTGGGTACTTGCTGACAACACACTCTGAGAGAACCCAGGCCGGGACCTCTGCCAATACAGAGCATTCCGGCCCCAAGGGTAAGCGCGCCCACCATGTCTTAGCAAACGGCCACTTTGTGTATGCGTACGCCCAATCGCACAGGCAGAGCCGCCCAACAGCAACACGTCATCTCCAGGAAGTGTATTACAACATTGGTACATCGAGCACCATCGGATGTGAACGCAGTGCTTGCGATTGCGTTACCCTACCGCAAGCATTGCGAGGAAATCAGTGTAAAAAAATGGCAAGTAACGTGTACTATGACGCTCCCTGTTAATTATGCACGCCTCTAAAATGGCGTTGAAACGCCCAGGCACGCCTGCGTTTGCATCTCCAACCCCCCCGTTATTAGTGTCCTGCCCCTGTTACCACCCACAAACGGCCTCTCCTGTCACTCAATACCCTGGGCTGCCTTTGCTGGGTGAGCGAGAGGGTTGCGATCGCAGTGTGTAGTTCGCGCACGCGCAGAATGAAGCATGCGCATACGCAGAACATCGGGCCGCTTGCGAACGCACAGCATGAGCGAGCGGCTCTGAATCAGGCCCATAGACCTCAGAGACCCTAAATCTGCTTGTTTAGTTTAAATAGTTTATTCTGGTATCAGAACAGCTCAGCAATACAGAGTGGTGGGCATCAGAGAAGGAGGGAATTGATCATTGTAAGAAAACTTAGTAAATCTGCTCAAAATGAACCTCACTAAAGAAACAACTGAATAAGGATGTTAATAATGTACATGTCCTAACCGAATAATTTCACTTGTAATTGAATCAAGATTTGCTGTAATCTCCCTGCGATCAGGACGTATTTATTCTCTCTCTACAGCATAGATATTGATGTATCGGTATAAAATAAATGACTGATATCTCTTTGATGTGATAGTACCATTGCCAGATCAGCTCTGAACATTGAACTTGCATGAAAGGACGAATCAGCGGAGATTGCCGCCTTAGATATTGTGCCAGGCCATTGAATTGACTGATTCTCCCATATGGGCACATTTTATGGCTTTTGGACTGATTTGCATATAATTTGTGATAATCATGTCAGCTATTCTGATAGCAGATGGCAGCACATTGCGTTGGCCTGCAGTCCCGTCCCTGATAAAACACGTCAAGGCTTGCCAAGCTGCATATGGTTATAATCACCAAACATAAAAATGAGCCGGCAATCAAAACGAATATTCCTTACAGCTCTCGTTGACTGTCAACACTTCAGTTGGAACTAACCAGTGACGGGCACCGGTTATTAAAGTCAGTTGTTTTTAAAGCACCGCAGGGAAGAGAACTGAGAGGAGAATTAAGAGGAAAATAGATTTGAAAATGTATGTAGTCTTACATCAATATATACATATTATACAGTACTCTAAGATACTTACAGAGGGCAAATCGGGTGCTCCGTGATGCTAACACTCACTGGGAGAGATGCACCAAGGCCTTCATTCAGACCTGCTCGCAAGCGCTATGCGCTTGCAAGCGGGTCGATGGTGGGGCACTGCGCACACGCCACGTGCGTGTGCAAGCCCCGTAGCGAATGAGAAATTAGCGAGTGTTGATCAACAGCTCACTCCGTTTTGTAGGCGGGGACGGGGGGTGGCTGGACAAACGGAGGCGTTCCTGAAGGAACGCCTGCCGTTTGTGGGCGGCCCTACTGACATCACCAGTGATGTCATTAGTGAGCTTCCGGCTCTATTTCAGCAGGAAGCTCACTGAGGCTTGCAGCAGACGAGACCCTACCACAAGGGTCTGGTCACAAGCCCGATGGTCGCGATAATCGCGACCATCACCTGGCCGCTTGCAAAAGCTGTAGGTGGTCACCCACAGCTTAGCGAGCGGCTGGGAGGCCAGTTGAAAAAATAAAACGGCCGCCCTCATTCAGTGCGAGCGCTCGCTTGATGCAAGCGCCTCTGAATGAGGTCCTAAGCCTTGTAGAGAGATAGAGAAGTGGAGAGTGGTACCGTACTGTCAGCTATTAAGTGCCATTTTGCAAACACAGGGTTTTATGTGCTAATCTTGGAAAATAAATAAACTACCAGCCCATCATCTCCTAAAGGTTCATACACACTAGACGATTTGCTCCATGAGCGATAACGTCTAGTGTGTCCCCGGTAGGCGTGTGCTCAATGTCGTTAACGACATTAAGCACACACACTGAACGATATCATGTACGATATCGTTCAGTGCCGGGCTCCCTCCCTCATCCCCGAACCTGCAACAACCTGACAATATCGTCAGGTTGCCATGGAGGTACGGGCGATGAGCGCCAACGACCAAGAACCCGCAGTAGCGCGCTTCGTTGGTCGTTAATGCATACACCCTGGCCGATATACTGAACAACCAAATGATAACGATATCGTTATCGTTTGGTTGTTTCAAATATCGGCCAGTGTGTGCGCACCTTTACTGTCATTTTTCAAACACAGCCTGTAAAGTGACAGTTAGGAACTGATTGGTTAGTACTTTATCTCCATCCACTTTGTCTCCCTCCGAGGCTTAGTACATAGACCCCACAGCCTGTATTCTGACAGGAGCTGATTGGTTGGTACTTTATAACTCTCCCAGGCTTAGTGCATCTCCCCCAGCACTGTGTGTCTCTCCCGGCACAGTGTGTTTTACACTCACAAGTGCTCGTCATTCAATCACTGCTGCTGTGACAAAGTGCCCCCCCACCCCACCCCCCGCATGGGCAGGAGAGTTCCCAAAAGCTGGGACAGTTGGGAGGTATGCAGAATGTACAGGGAGTCCCCTGGGCTCCGGGAACAGTGGGTGTTCCTCCCACATCCCGCATACTTCCAAGTAAATTGACCAGGATGGGGAAAATAATCGTGGACTTGTGGGGGACATGATTCTATTATTATTGGGTAAGTTTGCCCCTTACCTCCTCTTCATAGAGCTATAATTTGTAGCATTATCCCATGAGGATACGGGGTCTACTGACACGAATAGTCCGGTCCCATCCCTATCAGCTGTCAGCTGCGTCTCTTAGATGTGTGCTCTCCCGTTGACATTCAGCCATATCACCGGGGGGTGTGGCCAGTAAGAGTACCAACAAGCACTACACATAATCTATTGGTGCCAACCTGCAATCATGTGATGCATCCCCCTGCGCTGTAAATAGGGGTATGCAAGCGGTGCCACCGCCAAGTGTGCAGGGCCCTTAGGATGCCTCATAGCAAATGCATTTGGCTTGCAAGGTTCCTGGAATGGCACCCTGCAGCCAGGAGAGCCCTCAGAATCATCTGGTCTGGCCCTCTAAGATTTTTTCTACTAGCTTCATCTGGCTAGTAGGGTGCCTTTAATGGCATCCTGCAGCCAGAATCTATGCAGCAGTGCTGCCTGGAGCATCCTTAGGCCACTTCAGATGGCCACACCGCTGTCCTTACAGCTCCCCGGGATGCTCTGGGCATTGCTGTGATCACCGGCGATTGTAGCCCCGCCCTCGTGTGACATCACAGAGGGGGCGTAGCCTGCACCAATCCCACGAATTATGGTTATATATATCAAAATGGCTCTGGCCAGAAAAAACGGTTCCCCACCCCTGTTGTAGAGTATACTTGCCTACTTTTGAAAAAGCTTTTCAGGGAGATTGTGAAAGCAACACCTAAGAGGCGTGCCATAAACCTGACTTACATCCAAATGTAAATGATCCCCAAAGCAGTTGGTAAGATCTACTTGTTGATAAAAACACACTGACACTTTTCAGGGCTTGCTTATGTATTGTGTTTTACAAGTGGTTCCATATAAGTATATGAAATGCATGTAGCCATAGCGACCATTGTGACTTATAACCAAGGCAGGGAAATACCACTGAGTGATTATACCATGTATATATATATCTCTAATTTCTTTTTTTTTTTTTTTCAAGTATATAACAGCTACATAATGGGGGTAAGGTGCAATCAGGGAGATAGCTGGACTCTTCAGGGAGTCAGGGAGATTGCTACTATTTCAGGGACTCTCCTTGACAATCAGGGAGAGTTGGCAAGTATGATAGAGCTGCCCGGAGCTTCCTTAGAACACTCCCTGGTAGTGGTCTCATTCCTTGTGCCAGTGACCTCTCCCCCTCAGTGTGACATTGTTCGACAGGCAGGGCCAGCACAGGAAAATCGCCCTGTTACTGCGCTGTCCTCCCCATACGGATGTAACTATGCTTTATTTATGTGCAATGTCAGTTGCATCTAATTTGTGACCAACTCTGCAGCAGGCCTGAAATGTCATCAGCTAAGGGAAGAGACAGATTAGCAAATAATTAGAAAAACAGGCAATTCTTAATATGTCTTTAAAGAAAAAACAAATGTAGATTTTTTTTTCCAATACTGTTGACTTGAAAAATGGTAAATTAAGGCAACAGATGCCCTTTTATAAAGCTTCATATCTTAGTAGGTACAGCTTGGCCTTGCAGGGCTGGCCAGAACGTCTGCTTAACATATGGATTTTGAAAGAAACAATAAAAAAAACCAAAGTGATATTTCCCTTTCAAAACCAGCCACCCCATGTAACCTCTGCGGTACGATCGAGAATCTCATTACTCATTAGAAAAAAAAGATGACTATTTCAGCTAAACAGAACCACATCGTATAACCTCATGCTGAACACCACCGTCACCTTTTAAACACTGGCTGCAGGAGAGGATTTTGGCAAGAATTCAAAGGGGACGTGGGATCTGCAGCCCAGAGAAGGAGGCTGAATTTTGAGTCGTGTTTTCCTTGCAGTTCTGAAAATCCCCTTTCATCTTGAACTACTTCAGATTTGTGTCCATTTTGCGTGAGTTTTTTTTTTGCACAGTGCACGCTACATAGTAGAGCATACTGTAGATATCTTTGAGCAGTTATGAGCAATTCAGAGATGTAGGCATCTCAGCTTCATCTCCACTGGTGTTGAGTGAGTGTAACTGGGCGGCAAGTGGTCATTTGCATCTAAAATAAGTGTTCCATGGGCGGGCTGTTCAGAGGTAGGCATACACAGAGATCCCTGATTTCAAAAAGATCTCTTGCACAAGGAGGTGCTTTCACAAGCAGGTGGATGGGGGTGGTGCAAAGTGTAACCACGCCCCCTCATCCCCACACCGCTACGCCCCCAACTTGGTCTACTCACTTCTTCCTATTGGCCGGCTGTTGACGTGGCGGCACTCAGTTGGAGCGCCTTCCAATACCTCTGTCTAGTTACCCCATCACCAGTTATATGGCTGAGATCATGGACTGTCAATCCCAGCTTAGTGACAGTCTTTTTTTCTGGCTGGGGCTGAATAAGAGGTGAGAGGACGCACAATCCTGTTCTCCCCGTGTGCACACCTGTAGCCAATGCAACAACGCTGAATTAGAGATGAGTGGGGACGGATCTCAGAGATCCGAACCCACCCGAATTTCGGGGATCCGGGGCGATCCGAGCGAAACTTGGATCTCCCTGCCTGCCCTGGATCCCTCACACGAGGCAAAACCTCGCGACCCCACTGTCGGTTCGCAAGGTTTTGTTTTGAGACGGCTTAACGCTGATTGGCTGAGAGAGCCTTCTGTCACGGCTCTCAGACAATCAGCGTTAAGCCCATTGAAAAAGCATACAGAGAGGGAAAAAGAAGATGGAGCCCGCCATCCCCGCCGCCTGACACCGCCGGCACCCCCCGCTGCCGACACCGCCGGCACCCCCACTGGCAGCACTGGGGTGTGCCCAGAGTCTATAGCGCATGCAAAGGTCACCGGGAAAATGACCGTGACGGCCATTTTCCTGTACTGTGCATGCACAAATGATGGGAAAACGCAGCCATTTTCCAGACGTTTTTACAGCGCCAGATGCCCGAACCAACGTTGGACTCTGGAGAGGTAAGTATATTGTGGGTGCAGGGTGTGCGGTGCGGGGGCCCCCTGGACCCAGGGGCCCGTGCGCCCTGCACACCCTGCACCCATTATAGATATGCCCCTGGCAGCAGTCATGTTTACATGAAGAAGCGGGTGTCTCAGATTAGTATGTGAGCCCAGTTTTTTGGGACACCCTCTTTTGACATATTATACCCCTCTGCTGTGTCCTCCAGCCACTCACAATTAATATTTGAAATACAGTCTGGGTTTTGCATTATCTTTATATGATAATTTAATCTAAAATGAAGCATTAAGGGCTGTGTTTCTCAAACCTGGTCCTCAGGAAACCCTAAATGCATATTTTCCAGGATCATCTAGCTGGAGCACAGGTGTGTTAATTAACTAACACTATAGCTCTGCAGGTGGTGCTAGTTATTCCTGTGGATACCTTGACAGGGCTGAAACTAGGATTTTTTTGCCACCAGGGGCAGTAATTTTGCCCCTCCCCCCTCCATATCTATAGACTCTGGGCCTGATTCATTATGCGATGACGCACACAGACGTCCAATTGTCGTATACTACACATGGGTATGCATCGCAGTGCGAGTGTGCGCAAAGACACCACTGCGATCGCAGAAATCACGCAGACCCATCGCAGAGAGGTTGACAGGACGTGAGTGTTTTGGGTGGTGCCGGGGGGTTGGTCTATGAAACGCAGGCATGTAGGTGCGTTTGAACGCCATTACAGGGGCGTGCATAAATTAGTCACAGCGATGGCATACGCAGTCTGAGCTCTCACTGCGTACAGGAAGGTTAGCTATTTCTGAATAAGGTCTGACCTTGTGTAACTGTGTGTGAGGCTCTGATGTTACCGATGATTTTGCAGACTTGCAAGGTATCACGGATGTGAGTAAGGGGAAGTGGGCGTCCTTATGTTGTGCTGCGAAGGCATAGCGCTCACAGACATTAGCATATTTTCGCAGTGGGACTGCGTGCGTATTCGCAGCTGCGATCGCAGTTGCGATCTGTAATGAATCAGGCCCTCTGTCCCTCCAGCAGCCTCTCATCTCGCTCCCCCGTGGCCCTCCAGCAGCCTCTCACCTCACTCCCCCTGTATCCCTTCTCCAGCAGTCTCTCACCTCGCTCCCCCTGTATCCCTTCTCCAGCAGTCTCTCACCTCGCTCCCCCCTGTGCCCATCCTCCAGCAGTCTCTCACCTCGCTTCCCCCTGTGTCCATCCTCCAGCAGTCTCTCACCTCGCTCCCCCTGTATCCTTTCTCCAGCAGTCTCACCTCGCTCCCCCTGTATCCATCCTCCAGCAGCCTCTCACCTCGCTCCCCCTGTGTCCCTCCTCCAGCAGTCTCTCACCTCGCTCCCCCTGTATCCCTTCTCCAGCAGTCTCTCACCTCGCTCCCCCCTGTGCCCATCCTCCAGCAGTCTCTCACCTCGCTCCCCCTGTATCCTTTCTCCAGCAGTCTCTCACCTCGCTCCCCCTGTGCCCATCCTCCAGCAGCCTCTCACCTCGGCTCCCCCTGTGTCCCTCCTCCAGCAGTCTCTCATCTGCATCAGCAGGTGTATATTTGGTGCCACTCTGGCAGGCAGTCGCAGCCCTTGAGAGACAGTGCTGCTGTCATTCGAATCTGGCACCGGTCGTGAGCCAATTGGCGCTTGCGGACTAGCAGCCAATCAGCAGCAGCTGCTGGTCCGCAAGACCTGATTGGCTCGCTACCGGTGCCAGGGGCCAGATTCGAATGACAGCAGTACTGTCTCTCTCAAGGGCTGCGGCTGCCTGCCAGGGCGACACCAAATCTGCACATGCTGCCACCCAGGCCATCCTCGTCGGCACTGGCCAGACCGGCCCATTTGGCCATTGGCTCTTCTGGCATTTGCCTGATGGCCAGTCCAGCCCTGTTGGAGCCCCCTCAAATCCGGCGCTCGGGGCATATGCCCCCATAGCACCCCTTAGTTGCGGCCCTGACCTTAAAAACACGTGTTGTTAGGGTTCCATGAGGACCAAGTTTGGGAAACACTGATCTAGGGGGTGATTTTGGGTTGATAGATAAAATTACCTATTTGTGTATATACTATATACACAAATGCATATCTGAACATTTTAGATTCTTCATCTGAATTTTGGTTTACGGGCATCTTAAGGTACGTGCAGACTTAAAAATAGGTAATAAAGGTGTCTGTAGCAAAAATACGGCATTGATCATCGCCAACTCTAAAACTATATCCGTCTTGAGTAGGCATTGCATTTGCAGTTGGTACGAAATGCATTTTAAGAATACAATTCAAAGGATGTGCTTAACTTGCACTTACGCATACGTAGGCCCTTCACTAATCCTTCTTTTAGAAGCGTAAGACGGCAAGTATTACAAGCATTTCAATATACTGGGGCAAATTGCATGCAATGTGTGACTATTTTTTTAAATGAAGCATAAAATTCCACTGTGCAGCTCTAAACCACCAACTTAGTTTGGTTGGAATTAGGTAACAAACTGTAAGTTTAAGGAAGAAAATTGTATTTACCCGTGATGATGTGTTGTCTGTAATGGCCCCGATCAGGAAAGTCTCTGTCCCTTTTCTGTGGGCATTAATCACACTGATATTCACATTAATCTGGATGAATGGAAAGATTAAGGTGGATAGGCTTCCGCAACCAGGCGGTCAGTTTTAATAAGGCTGGCCCATGTAGGTGAGAGAATACCCGGCTTGGTACCATTTGTGGCATCAAATAACGTGGCATATCGGAGAATCACAGGAGTGAGGAGAAGTATATAGTGTGTTGTGACGAATCTTAACCATATATACCAAAAACTAAGCTCTTTTTCTTTGATGGAATTATGGCCCTGATTCAGAGCCAGACGCTCTGACCAGAGCGCTCGCTCTGAATCAGGGCCCACCTCCATAAATATGGAGCGTCCTCCTGGACGCTCGTAAAGCTGTGGGTCACCACCCACAGCCTATACTAGCGTGCAGGATGATGGTCGCGATGGTCTTGACCATCGCGACCATCGCCAGTGCGAGCAGAAGCCTGCGGTTGAGTTTTTCAACCGCAAGGCCAGGAGTGATTTTGGCTCTATCAGAGCCAAAATCACTCCCACTGACATCACTAGTGAGTCAGTGGGGCCGGCTTCTGACGGTAGGCGTTCCCTTGGGAACGCCTCCGTCTGGCAGGCACGCCCCCGGCACGCCCACCAAAGGGGGCGTGCTGTCAATCACCATCGACAGCACGCCCCCTTTGATCAGACACAACGAGCGAAGGAAAGTCCTTCGCTCGTCGCGTCTCGCGCATGCGCACGACGGAGCTCCCTCCGTCGTGCGCATGCGCAGTGCACACCATCGACCCACTTGCGAGCGGACAGCCGCTCGCGAGTGGGTCTGAATCAGGCCCTATGTTTTTTACTAGTACCGATCTTTATGTTATAATCTTATTTTTTTTTTGTTTTTTTTTATTTTAAACAAGAAATACAATGAATACAGGACACATATGTTTCATGATAAATAGCTTTCAGAACTTCTGTTGTAACTTTAAACAGGACAAATTGTCAGTCCTTTGGTGCATACAAAGTTGATCTCATTGGGCCCAAGCCATTACATCACTGTTATTAGCGATAAGTGACATCACAGCAGCTGGCTGTAGCAGCCATTGTTATCCTGTATGTTTATCTCAGTCTGTGACCTAACATAACCTCTGACATAGCAATCCACATTGTGCCAGCAGTAACAGATTAAATCAGTCTCACTTAAACATGATGTATTATCTTTTATAACTGAGAAATAGTATAGTGATATACACGGCTGTTTTACATGTGGTGAAAAGCACAATTAGTATTGTTGCCCCACATCGCTCAGTTCATAGACCAGATTACCACCAGGGCCCTACATGTGCGGAGACTCTATACTCTCTCCATGTTTGCACCGATGGTCTTCTGGTGCTCCAGTTTCATCCCACAAACCAAAGACATGCCGATAGGTTAGTTGGCCTCTGACAAAAAAAAGACCCTGGGGTATTTATCCTTTTGATAGGGAATATAGATTGTAAGCTCCACTGGGACAGTGACCGATATGTCTGTTGCATATTTTCTGTACAGCATTGTGCAATATGCAAGTGAATCCACTAACGCGTTTCTCCACTGCCTAGTCATGCTGTTTCATCAGAGGAAAACTTCCCAGATTTTACAGTTCCAAAGTTCCAGCTAACAATCTCTTGAATTCTGTTTTAGCTTCACCTTTCCTGTATACTAAACAAAAAAGCCGGGGGTTAAGACAGCATCCATTTATTTTGCTCTGGATCATTTGGGGTAGGACTGGAAAGTGTTGGCAAAATGAAAATGATATGGATGAGTTCGGCATGGAACAGTTATTTCCAAAGCCTGCCAGTGCGAGGGAAGCATTCAAGACTCCACAGCCAAATGTTGAGTAAAACAAAAATTCAGCTGAAGAACTTTTTGAAAATGTTGCCCATCTCTAAGCTATGGCTTTTCTTTCCTGTACAGGCTAGGTATTAGCATAGGCCCATTTTACCTATTTAAGTAGCAGTGAAAGTGAATTCAGCAAGGTGTAACGAAATCAAGAAAATCATTGGTGTAAAACTACTTTTTTAGTTTCCCCAGTGGTGTAAAGTCAGTCCTTGAACAGTAACAATTATGAGAAAGTAGCATCTTGTTTCAGAAAAAAAAATCCTGAAAGGGAAAAACAACAACACAAAAAAACATAAAACTGAAACATTAAAGAAACATATGTAGTATATTTTCTCCAGTAACTTCTTCCCTCCAGGGCAGTATCTCCATAGAAAGTCATCCTGATAGCCAACCATTAAAAATATTTTCCGGGGCACTTTGGCGCTGAATCTCAGAGCTTCAAGTGTGATCAAATCTACGTAGTTTCCAATACCAATTATTGGATGCTTTTTGGCTATTTACACAAATGATTGGCGCATTCATACTATTCAGCCCACATTTTCCCCAGGCTGCAAGAGCAGATATTATTATTCCATGACTGGAGGTGGTGTAACACAAGCGGAAAGATCTCGGCTAATGTTGGCAGCGGGACGCTCTCAGCAGAGGTGAATATCTGTGATCCTGAGAGTCCTTTTCAAAAGTGATTATGGCGACTTTAGTGTATAAGGGAAATAATTTGTCTGGGGTTGTCACCATGCCCTTGCCGTACCCTCCTGGGAGCGAATCGCCTGAGCAATGTCTTATAATGAATTGTTTGGCTGCTAGTTCTTAAGAACTGTGTTTTCTGAGGAAGCTGCATTGAGATGGCAGACAGATGTTCTTGTCAGAGTGACTGGGGCTGAAAATGAGCAATAGTCTCCTTGCTTTAATACATTTTGGATAACTTACATCATGCAGTGCTGGGAATGGCTGTCTTCTGATATTATCTGTTTTTATGACGAAATAATACACACAAACTCTGCAGCACCTCAGAGCTTCATTACCCAATTTCTTCACACGTGAATAAAGGAAACAAGTGTACGTTATGCTATCAGTAATTAAAACAAACATTGATAAATTTTTTATGCTGGCATGCATACATAATGAGAAAAGTCGCAGGAAAACAAGCGACTTTTCCTGCTTTTCAGTCACACTAGGCCCAGACGTGACAGGCATTAAGTGCAGCCTGCAGGCAAGCACAACGTTTGTCCAGGGCTCTAGATGTCAATGGGGACTGTGCATTTGGCACTCAATGGTGCAAGGTCAGGTTTCTTGTTTATCTAGTTACTTGTTAATTATATGGGCACCACTTGAAACATGGACTCTACGTACCTATCATTTTGAATATTTCTGAATATGCTACCTCACATGACACATGTGCTTCGCCTCTGCTGTCGCCCACTGCTGAAGTCCAATATGCCCACTATCCATCCTCCTCTGCACACATGTTGCACATGTTGCCCACCTTGTACATGATGTATTTAAACTGCTGATATTGTGCTGCAAAATATTGGGGAGTAGGGGGGAATGGGGGTAAGGGGAAGGTAATCAGTGGCAGCTGCTCGCATGCCCGTGATAACCAAATCCCTAGAATGACATGTGAGTCCTCTCATTGATATCTGTTGTGAACTTGGCCCTCTCCAACTCTCCACCGACCACCTCACCCACGCTCCCCTTATCAGGTACATTCACACTGACTCCCTGGACCTATCCCGGTAACAGTAAAATATGCCTGTTCAGCTCTGGACAAATTGTACTCTGGGCCTGATTCAGACCCGCTCGCGAGCGGGTCGATGTTGCCCAAGTGCGCATGCGCGAGACCCGAATAACGACGGCCAAGCCGTCATTATGGGTCTCGCACCAAAGGGGGCGTGCTGTCGATGGTGATTGACAGCACGCCCCCTTTGGTGGGCGTGTTGGTGGGCGTGCCGGGGGTGTGGCTGCCCAGATGGAGGCGTTCCCATGGGAACGCCTACCGTCTGGGCCCAGCCCCACTGACATCACTAGTGATGTCAGTGGGAGTGCTTTTGGCTCTATCAGAGCCAAAAGCACTCCCACTGACATCACTAGTGATGCGGCAGCGAGACCCTACCGCAAGGGTCTCGTCGCAAGCTCGATGGTCGCGATGGTCTTGACCATCGCGACCATCATTTCGGCCGCTCGCTATAGCTGTGGGTGGTCACCCACAGCTATGCGAGCGGCCAGGAGGCCGCTCCAAAAAGGAGGAGGGACGGCCCTAATTCAGAGCGAGCACTCTGTCAGAGCGTCCGGCTCTGAATCAGGCCCTCTGTGTGTATGTATGCTGTATAAAGGTGTGTATCTATCTATCCTGCGTGTGTGTGTGTGTGTGTGTATGCTGTGTGTATAGTTATTATTATTATTATCCTTTATATGGCACCACAAGTGTTCCGCAGCGCCTTACATAGTACATAAAACTAATAAGTGAACAAGAAACAAGTAACTTACAGTACATTACAGTGCAGGACAAGGACACGATTATATACATTACTGCAATAGCGATTAGAGCACTCACAATAAGCAGCCGGGAGTTGTCAGTCACGTGTTAGGTGCCCTTATGGGGAGTAAGGAGTAGAAGAAAATGTAAAGAGGAGCACATGAGGGAAGAGGTCCCTGCTCGTGAGAGCTTACATTCTAAAGTATGTATGCTGTATATCTGTGTATTTATATGTCGTGTGTGTGTATATGCTGTGTGTAGATTTGTATGTATGTATGTATGTATGTATGTATGTATGCTGCGTGTGTATGTAAAGTATGTATGCTGTGTGTAAGTAATCTTGTGTGTATGTATGTATGTATGTATGCATGCCATGTGTATATGCCTGTGTGTGTGTGTGTATGTAAGTATGCATATGTGTGCGGGTTTGTCTGTGTGTATACCATGCAGAAGCATGCTTATACATTATGTGTGTATGCATATATGTGTATGCTTATATACATATATATATATATATAGATAGATATATAGATAGATAGATAGATAGATAATATATATATATATATATATAATGTGTATGGAACCCTCTGACACCCACAGGCTCGGGTGTTTAATTACCTCCATGCATATGAAATGCACTACGTCCTACTTATTTTCGGGGTTTGGGGGCAAAGCTAATTAATAGAGCGCAAAGTATAATAACAAACCAAACTACCAACACCACAGAGAATAACAAATACATACACTTTAATTTATAGGGTATTTCGTAGTCAAATGTACATATTTGGTGAATTCACATACAGATTATAAGACCTTTGTGGGCTGGGATGATATACTGTACTCGTATGATCAACTTTTTTTTATTGTCTGTTTTTTTTCCATGCACTGATTTAGGGGTCTATTTACTAAGCAGTGTTAGGAGACAGAGTGAAAAGTGATAAGGTGCCAGCCCATCAGCTCCCAACTGTCATCTCACAGGCTGTGTTTGAAAAATGACAGCTGGGGGCTGATTGGCTGGGACCTTATCACTTTTCACTCTGTCTCCTAACACTGCTTAGTAAATAGACCTTAAGCTGGCCACACACTACACCAACTTATATCCAACCAGCCAACCAGTTGATTGGTTGGAATGAAACTCTGGTGAGGTATGAAAGCAAATGACAATCAGCAATTTGCTCCCAAACGCTGGAAAATGGACAAAAACTATTCTTTGAACAAATTGTTTAGATCAAACATTTAACAAACTTGTCTGATGACCATTTTCATCTGTTTTCTGGCATTTACGAGCAAATTGCTGATCATCATTTACTCCCATACATTACCAGATTTTCATTCCAACCAATCAACAAGTTGGATGTTTGGATGAAAGTTGGTCTAGTGTGTGGCCAGCTTTAGACTGTAAATTCCTTTGGATTAGGACCAGGCCCCGGTGAAGGGGGCGTGGCCTAATCACAGGAGGCGTGGCCATGTCCCCTTAAGGGCAAAAAAAACGATTGGGGGCACTGTGAGCATAGTTGCCAAGTCCGCTTATAACAAGCGGAATTGGGCTTGTTTTTTTCCCCAGTTGCTTGTTTTTTTGGATGCTTGCTTGTTGCTTGTTTTTGAGCTTATTTTATTTTCGGTAGCTCGTTTTTGGGCTTGATAGTCAGGTCCCACTACTAAGGTGAGCAAATGTTATATAGCTCCTTCACCAATCCATTTATGTTTAGCTGTCTGTCTGTATATCTCTCTGTATATGTAGTTATATAGATTTGGTTAAGTAGAATGACTTGTTTAAACGATCAATAGAAGTAAAATTTTCCCATATGTCAGTAATTTTGTTTTGACGTGTTTGTTTAAATTACTCTCTTGTCCTGTACTTTACCACGCACAGAGGGCCTCATTCAACAGTGCACACTAGTTGCTTGGGAATCTGCACTATATCGCACAGGCACCTGTATACATTTGCCTGATTGATAGGCAGAGGAGTTTGCGGGGCAGAGATGGCCAGCGTTCCTGGAAACTGGGGGGATTGTGCCTCTGTTTTCTGGATTCCCGGAAACGGGGGCATGTTGCCTCTGTTTTCTGCATTCCCGGAAACGGGGGCATGTACAGTAGCTCCCATTTTCCGGGAGTAGCAAGGCTAGGATCTGCATCCATGGACGCAGACTTCCTGGCCTTGCAGGATGACAGAACACGGCCAGCTTCAGCTACCGCAGCCTGACCAAAGGTGCAGCCATCGCGATCGATGGCTGCAATGGTGATCCCAGATTGCAACCTTGGTCACAGCCTAGGATAGCAGATGCAGCAAGGAGATTTCAGGCACCTTCTGCTGCATTTGCATTTTAGGAAGGACAGAATTACAAAGCTGCTTGTGTGTGCCTTTGCAATTCCGTCCTATGCCGAATCAGGCCCGGAGTGCTCAGCGCTCTACTTCGCACAGTGGAGTCTATTCGAAGTGCAGAGAAAACCCGTGTTTTGCAAATATTTATATGTATTTTAATAAAATGAACAATAAACAATAACGTTTGTGGTTTTCATTAAATTACCCCCACCCCCGTACCACCATATTACATTGGGGTTATGTTTTGGGCTTTATCAGATGGGGTTGGGCTTGTTTTGGGCTTGTTTTTCACTCAAGAGTTGCTTGTTTCTCATTTCAGAGTTGGCAACAGTGAGTGTGAGCCCCTCAGCCCGGCACATAGCCAGTGGGGGGCACGATCAGTGTGAATACTCCCCCCACAGGCATAGTAGACCATACTTGTCTACTTTTGAAAAAGCATTTCAGGGAGATTGTGAAAGCATCACCTATGAGCGCGGCGGTAAAATGGGCGTGTTCTGCTACATCTGAGAGGCGTGTCATAAAATTGACTTACATCCAAATGTAAACGAGACCCAAAGCAGTCAGTAAGATCTACTTGGTGATGAAAACACACTGATACTTTTCAGAAAATACATGTAGCCGGGGGGATCATTGTGCCAATGCGGGGATATTATACTAATTATCCCATTTAATTGTATATATCTCTAATTTTCTTTTTATTATAAATATAAAATAGCTTCTAATGGGGGTAAGGTGCAATCAGGGAGATTAAAAGACTCTTCAGGGAGACAGGGAGATTGCTGCTATTTCAGGGAGTCTCCCCGACAATCAGGGAGAGTTGGCAAGTATGTAGTAGACTGCTACAGTTGCTGCTTAGCAGTCGCGAGCAGTCTCCTAGTGCAGCCCAGCACAGTGTGTGCTGGGCTGCTGTGATGTCAGAGGGGACTGCGCCGGTCCAGGCCCGGGTAATTAGTACCCACACCCCCGCCACTCGGCGCCCCTGATCAGGACCAGTACTCGGCTGAGGAACAGGCAAAAGAGACAGTTGCCTTGGGCACAACTAGGCCAAGGGGCATAAACCCAACACTGATTACATTGATTTTCAGTCTTGCTTTATTTTCCTTTCTTGTATCTGATAGTTTATACATAAACTTATACATGGAGAAAAAAAATAGAATTTGGTCATCTGTTGGTTCATTTTGGCTATATACAGTACAATACTATTGGTTGTGTATAAATAAACATCCACCTTTATTCTCTGGCTGTACATTCTGGGTCATGATCTATTCATTATGCTACAATCCCTTATTTAAAGTCACAATGCTGCTTGCTTGGAAAAGACTCTACACAGGGGCCCCAACCTGACATGGTTTATCAGGCTGCCTTTGTTCGCCAATGTTAGCGTAATATAAACACTCCTTTACGTGCCTCTTAAAAATCTATTGTTTGGTTGCACTCGTCCACATAGGACGAGTGCCAGATCACATAAATCTTATCCACTACACATTGCAGAGTAAATAATATATTTCTGCACTCAAAATGTTTGCAGGTTCCTCAGGCAACCCAGAATGCAGGTCCTGTACTAGCGTGGACTATAGGCAGCTGTGTCTCCATCTAGCTCAGCATCTAAAGCATTGGCCAGGCAGGTTTACGGCAGGCGAGATTGTTTTCTAATGCAGACCAGATGGACGAATCCTACATTGCAGCATTCTGGGGACAAGTGAGAGTATTTCATGTTGATAGCACTTGAGCTTGTGGAACAAGTAAACTGCATTGAAAATGAAGGTCACATAAAAACTACTTATTTTGTTTTCCTGGGAATCGGGGCTCATTTAGGTGCCCATTTATTAGCATGGGCACGATATTAGCACCCATGATCGCATTGCATTGCAAGATGTGATCAAAGCACCCAGATGTACTAAAGAGCACACGCACACCAGGCTCCCAGCCACCTTATTACCCCGCTGGTCAGTCCAAGTGGAGATGTGACAGATGCGTACAACTTGGAATTACCTGTAGATGTGTGCACTCATCTATGGACCACGCGCAGGGCGGAAAACTGTAAAATCTCTCCCTAAATGGACTTGAGATTGGCTCTAAATCTGTATCTTCAGATGTATCCAAGTTAAAATTTAGCGCTTCGATGTTTGGCGCAATGCTGATAATAATGACTGCTGTATCTTTCATTGTTAAATATTAATGCACAACTAGCCACAGTAACAGACACCCTGGGCTGGCTCCCACTAAAGCGGGGGGGATGAGGTGGACTCCTCCTTCTGAAGCGGAACAAGCAGTAGGGTACTCAGGATTGGCTAGATGCACTATAACAGGGAAACTCACAGCCTCAGTCTCTCTTTGTCATAGTGGGAACCTGCACTGGCCTGGTTATCTGATCAGTGCATGGTTACAGCCTCTATAGATATAAGGGGGGGCAACACAGGACAATTAGGGGCCTTTCCACTGAAGACTTCTAGCTACGCTCTGAAAACCACCTGGGCTCTTCCAGTCACCCCTTGTTTCTACTGTCTCATTATAGACCATTGCTAAAGTAATCCAGTGGAAATTAAATGAATACAGCACAAAGTAGGAAAGGACAGCTCTGCTTGGAGCCCCGGTGCCGAATGACTGGATTAATCCAGAAAGACTTCACCAAACTGCTCAGCTAGTCATAAGCGGTTTACCAAGTGCCAGCCAATCACAAGAGTCTTTTCACGTGAAGACACTGGTGATTGGCTCAATGACTATTGACCTTCTGTCTGCGTCATGAGTCATTTTGTGTCAGGGCCATTGTCATATAATAGTTTCTTTTTCTTATGTTGTCACGCGATCCTCAAGAATACCAGCTAGAGATGACAGGTGGCAGGGCACCGTCAACACGAACAACTACAACTTGTGAGGATCTGCCGCAACGCCAGCTGCAGAAGACAGGTGGCAGTGCAATGTCAGCACTGACAACTGGACATGCTTTTTCATGTGCTGCAATCAACACTTTGCTAAAGGTCAAGTAAATTAGAACTAAGAGACCTCACTTGTATACAGCCTTAAGCCCTCGCTCCTCCAATCCTTGCATGCTCACAGTTGGAATTTCTTTTCTCTGCTGGTGTTTCAAAGAGTCTTGTCTTGTTGTTCAACTTGAACTTCTCCAACCCATCAAATCCAGCTTTGTCCCGACTTGTCCTCCCAGGACTAGGCAATGTGATGTGTCTCTGATAATACCCCAGCCAAGTGGTTCTGCAATCAAGCAATCAGCATCTGGACTGAAGAATTCTCATTGAACTAATGCTGGGCATACTCTGTACAATTATCTCTCAGCTATCTGTCCAATCTGGCTGGTTGGGATGAAAACTTGGTAATATATGGGAGCAAATGACAGTCGATCATATGGTTTTAAACACTGGAAAAAGGACAAAAATCAATTGTTCAAATGGGCTAAATTTGTGTTTTTTAACCAATTTGTCTGAAAGACCATTTTTGTCTGTTTTCCAGTGTTTGTGAGCAAATGGCCGATTGTTATTGGCTCCCATACATTACCAGGTTTTCATTCCAACCAGCCAGATTGGACAGATATCTGACAGATAATTGTATAGTGTATGCCCAGCATAAGCAAAGACACAAATGAGCATTCTTGGTGAGTCTTTTGTTTAATTGTTTATTTTTTTTAAAGTGCACTTACTTATTTATTCTACTAGTATTTTGAGCCTGTCATTTGCCGGGTCATCAGGATGCAAAATGCATGGAAAATGTGAACTGCATGGGAACCTGTAACCGACCATTACCGAAGGCGTTTACAGAAGGCAAATAAGGTGTCCACTCTTAGTAAGTTAGTGGAGAAGGTTGGGAACTGGACTGGCCAATATGGCGGTATAAATCAGTGCCCTAACAGTGCTTCAATGCTCTCTGTGATGGCCCTGCCCCCTTTGTGCATGGCGTCAGGCATAGGGGGCGAGGCACAGGCACCCGAAAGCGTGGCATTGCACAGTATCCACAGGACTCTATGGGTGGCACTGCCGCAGCTTTACTGGCTGCAGGATGCCATTCCAGACATCCTGCTAGCCAGAAGCAAGGTCCATGGTGAAGCGATGGTGCCGCCCACACAGGCCTGTGTTCCGCGCAGCGGCACTGGTTGCACACCCCTAGTTATGAGACTATTATGAAAAAAAATTGCGTGAGTTTTAATGGATGATTGAACTGATCACATTTTGGGCAGTTGCTTTGTAGGCTGTTAGGTGGCCACACGGTTTCATAAAGCATTTCTGAAGATGTCTCTGTTAGAATCATGGTGTCACAGGTCCTGCAATAAAAACTGAGAGAAGTACTGGCGTGTTCGGTGGGATTTGAACTCTGGACCTTGTGCACTGTGAGTCTACATGAGTCTATGTTCCTGCTTGTTTGAGCCACAGCAGTGGTTGATTACTTAGGATTTTGTACTGACATACTTGACTAAGCTGTTGCAATCTCCGCCCACTTCCTGGCCCCAGCCAATCTCCTGTAGGCAGTGGGTATATAAGATGGGAAGCCAAGCCACTCAGTGCTGGTGATATTGCCTGCTTCCCAGGAAACCTTCTTGTTCCTGATTCTTGGATTCTAGTTGCTGACTCGGCATGCTTTGACATTGCCTGATTGCATGCTCTCCTGACCTTGGCCTATTATCCCATATTACTCTTGTCTGCTGCCTGCCCCGATCTTGGACTCTTGTTAGTTACTCTGTTTGCCTCCTGTCCTGACTACTTGATTAAGGGCTGAATTCAGAGGTGGACGCTCATAAAACATCGGGTGCAAACATCTGGTGTTCTACTTCGGCATCTGGAATGCACTGAGCATGCTTACCGATGGTTACCGTTGAAGCACATATCAAAATTGCATGGAGAGCCACGTACTTTCAATGGTGCATTCCTGGGCAATGATTGGGGGTGTAGCTAACGGCGGCAGGCATGGCAGTGTCAGCGACTGTCTAAAGACGCAGTTCCACTGACACTGGTGGCCATAGACCCACAGCCTGCCATAGGTGCAACTGATGGATCCATTCAAAGATGCACATTGGCGGATTCACGCCGCGGCCGGTGGACATCACCTCTGAATCATTCCCTAAGTGGGAAGTTCAAGAATGGGATAAATCCTAAATTTTGAAAAACAGTCATCTAGAAGTGAAGAGAAGAGAAGTGACACTGTGAAAATGTTCCTGATTTAAGAAATCTTGTCCAAACTTGATTAAACCCTCCAGCCAATGTTGGGAGAGGGGCTACCTTAGCATTCCAACCACCATGACGGTTTCCCATGACTTGTCCAGTGTGGCACCAGAAGTGTTCTCCTACACTTCAAAAGTAAAACATGTCTGGGAGCTACACAGCAGAAGACATTGTAAAGCCACCACATTCTCATTGTGGAACTTCTGCTTGAGGTCCAACATTCTTTTCTCTTTGCAAACTGTATTTATATTGTGTGATGTTTGAAAAAGGTCCAGAATGTGGACCGAAACATCAACTGCTTATTTGATAACGTGACCTAAAAATTGCTTTATGTATTTATCTCTGATGAGTGCCCTCTCTAGTGAGTCTTCCGTGATTTCGTACCCACCAACCGTGTGTCTTTAATGGAGCACCCCAACCTTTGTTTGCAGTACAGATTAGATGTCAATGTAGACATTCTGACTGTTCTATCTATCTATCTATCTATCTATCTATCTATCTATCTATCTATCTATCTATCTATCTATCTATCTATCTATCTATCTATTATAAACGGTTCACAAACTCTACCATTACAGTCCAGGTTTTAAGGCTATCCATGCATGAGTCCAGATGTTTAAAACAAATTGACTGAGATATTAAGTCACCTGTGCTCAACCATGGCCATCCTTAAAACGTGGATTGTAATGGCAGAGTTTGGGAACCTCTGATCTAATAAACTCTTATTATGGACTGGAGAAGTTACAGTCAAGTACCAATAGATGGCAGTGTTACACCCACTTAGCTACATAAGGCTGTGAATTTATTAACTTGTGAATAGCAACAAGTCACCACCTTACAGGCAGGATGAGGATCAGTGGCCAGTGGAGCATAGGAAATATTCACTAGATATCGTTTTTTAATCAAAACAATGAAACAGATCTTTCTTTCATACCGCCAGGAATAAGTGCCATGCTTTCTAGCAGAGCAGGTTTTAGCTTGCTGTGGTGCCTTCCACACTCATCAACATTAAAAACCCGGAATGTACTTACATATATAATATAACAAGAAATAATAACTGCTGAGTGTTTTTATTTCAGATTTGGCTCCATTCCAGAGCATGGGAGCAGAACGGGAGTCTGAGGGAGCAGAAGAAGAACCTAGCACTGCCCTGGACGGGATGTTGTCAGGAAGCCGACGGTCTAAATGCCGACCGCCGACTTCCCGACTGTCAAATCCCGGCAAGGTACTAATGACAGGCTTCGAAAACCCGACGCCTGTCATTAGACCTACTCCGGGAGCCCGACGCCCAGCATACCGAACGAAGGTAAGCCGGGCGCGGACAACCGCGGGGGGGAGGAGGGTTAGGTTTTAGTGCTCCCAGGGGGGACTTAGGGTTAGGCACCCCCTGAGAGGGTTAGGTTTAGGCTGGGGGATGGGGGGTTAGGGTTAGGCACTCCCGGGGGGAGGTTAGGGTTAGGCACCGCCCTGGGAGATTTAGGTTTAGGCTGCGAGGATGGGGGGTTAGGCTTAGGGCACTTGGGGAGGGGGGTTAGGGTTAGGCACTTGGGGAGGTTAGGGTTAGGGGGGAAAATAGGGTTAGTTATACTTACCTTATTAGCGATCGGGAGCTTCACCCCATGCGGCCAGCGGTAATACATACTACACCCCCCTGGACATATATGTACACATTGGTCTCCTTATGAACTGGATATCGGTATTAATAATTAACCCTTTAGATGGTCTACAGCAGTGCAACTGCTATAGCCCGTCTAACTTAACAGTTATTATATACTATGTCGACTGTGGTCATGGTGTGGGATGGCGAGGGGGTGTTTCAGGCAACCAGAATCCCCCCCTCTCTGTTTGCCTATGCCTGGGGTTCCTTCAGGTAATCTTGTCCTCTGTGACTGTTCTAAAGCATATTGGTAAATGACTTGTCTTCTATAACTGGCCCTGGTCTCTGTAGTATGAAAATCAGATTTTTCAGTATCTGAAATCTGTATTCTACTTAATTTTCTTACGTTAAAATACAATAAAATGTTTTGTACTAGAAAATCAGATTGTAGGATCCACTGAGGTGGAGACTGATGACCCTGAATAGACATAATCTGGGTGAATAGTACTATATAAAATGTTTATGTCTACACCATAGAAAATGATAGATGTTGCATAAATATGTTTTTAAAGAACTATCCTCATGATCAAATCTACAGAGAAAATATTTTATTTTAAAACAGAAATGTTCACGTCATCTATATATATTACCAAAGAAAATGTGCAATTTCCCAGCATTCCTTAATTCAGCCCCCTCCCTTGGAATGGTATGGCTGAGGTCATCAGTTAGCTATCATGTGGCACTTGCTTATTGAGATAGGCCTGTTTTATTTGTAATCTTATCTTACATGGGAGACTTTGCTAAGCTAAGATTCCCAAAATGCTTTGGGGATGCAGAAACAACAAGGAGACTTATTGGTCCTGCGCAGTCCCAGTGTCCTGGAACAGATATGTGAGTCTTGGCTGGTTATGTGACAATGGTTTGCAGAGTAAAACAAAATAGGCTGTGAATAGTGGCAGCCATGTACAGCACTCTGCATCCATTCCTGGGCCACGATGAGTAATGAACTTGCTAATACATCAGTGTCTGGCGGTCTCTAAGGCTGTGCTGTGACTGCTCTGGTACTTTAAACACAAATTTAGACTTACAAGTCCCTTAAGTGAGAGAGAGGGAGAGAAAGAAAATAGCGGTCGGCCATTTTCCCAGTGAATTGTGGGCCTGATTCAGAGCTGGACGCTATTTGCGCTCGTTCGATCAGAAAAAGAGGCCGGCTATTTAAATTGAGCTCTCGCTCTTTGCGGTCTGTTGACGCCTCTATGTCTGAGCGAGCGAACGAAATATGCACTCGCTATCTTGTAAAAACGCCCCCTGGTGGCTCACATCCTACGTCATCTCCGCTATTTATTTGATTAATCGAGTACATCGAAAGGCGTCTGAACTGCTCGCAGTGCTTGTGGTTGGATTTTCCTACCGCAATCATGCGAACAGTTCAGGCTAAGAAACAACCAAGTGACGTGGTCGATGACGCTGCTTTGTTAATTATGCACACCCTTAAAACGCCCGTTTTGACCTTTTGGCACGCCTGCGTTCAGATCACCACTCCCCGTTTTCAAGCACCTTCCCCTGTTACCACCCACAAACGCCTCATCCTGTCACTCAAATTAGCAGGCACTCGCTATTTTGCGATCGCTCGATTTCCGACCGCAATGACTGGTTGGCGCATGCGCATTACGACCCATACGTATGCGCAGATGTACGAACATCGCTCGGAGTGAACGAGCGGCCACTTACGAGCGGCTCTGAATCAGGCCCTGTGTGTGCAGTAGTGATGTCCCCGGGAATAGGGCGCGGGCGCCATTTTTCCAGGGACCTGGGTGTCAGGTTGCGGCCTAGGATCGGCCATTACTCTCACCCTAGCGCCGGCTTCCCCTGACCTCTCGAGCAGTCAGACGGCAGGTGCGGCGGCGAGTGACGCGCTGAGGATTATGCCTAAGGACCACGTAGACATCCATGAGCCGCTCCATATCTTGGTTGCTACGGTTGCCGTCATGGATGCAGCCATGACAGTCTTCATCACCTGATTACCCTTTACCCAATGGTAGCGTGGTGGTCGTCAGCTGATGCTATCCTCCAATGAACTGCTACCTTCGGGTATATAACTAGGCTCCGGACAGCAGGAAGTTGCCTGTACAACGTTGTTACTGCTGGTGTTTTCTTGCCGTCACTTCGTTCCAGGTTCCCTTGTTGTTTACTCTCGAGTCATCTTTACTTACTCTCCTGTGCCAGCGGTGCGACTGGATACCTTGCCGGCATACTCTGTACATCCCCTGAGTACAACCTCAATGTCACTCTCCTGTGCCAGCGGTGCATCTGATACCTTGCCCGCGTACTCGGTACAATATCCAAATACAAAATCCTCGCTAGTGCCTCCTTCAGAGGTACATTCTCCTGGGCCTCATCGGTGTTATCTTCCTCCATTTCTTTACCACAACCCTTCCACCTCAGTTTTAGCAGGCAGTATCCTCTCAAACCCTTTCAGCATTTCAAATGGTACCAGGCAAGGCTGCCCATTACCACCACTTATTTTTGCCCTAGGTATAGAGCCTCTTGCTGCCCGGATCCGATCCAACCTCAATATTTCGGGCATCCCTGTCGGGAACTCTCAGTACAAACTTTCCTACTTTGCGGACAATGTCCTTCTTACTCTTACTAGACCTATGATATCCCTCCCTAATCTTTTCCAGGAACTTTCTCTTGAGTGCTTATCGGACTATAAAGTCAATCACGATAAATCAGAGGCTTTGCCTCTGTATATATCAAGACTGACTTTGGACCTTCTCCAACTCAACTTTGCCCTCTCTTGGCGACATGACTCTATAAAATATCTGGGCGTCTACCTAACAAAGTCTTATGACCGCTTGTATAAGGCTAATTACCCTCCCCTCTTTTGGGCAACAGGACATCTTTCGCTGGCAAAAGTATTTTATATCTTGGATAGGTTGCATAAATGCAATAAAAATTAATGTACTACCTAAGTTATTATATGTCTTCCAGACCCTCCCTATAGCGGTCCCTGGTTCTCGCTTCCTTACAAACCTCATATGGTAAGTTCATCTGGAACAACCCCGCTTTCGTATGGATGTTTTTTTCAAGAGTCCACATCTGGGGGGCCTGGCACTCCCATCGCTTTCTAAATACTATCAGGCTTTTAGGCTTAGCCAATTAGATGCCTGGCATGCCCCTAGGGGTACTAAACGATGGGTTCACTTAGAATCTGACCTGGGCAAGGTTGCCTCTGTCTCCCACCTTCCGTGACTACTTCATCAACATAGACCTTCCTCTGCCCTGTCAATTCCCACAGTTGCTCTCACACTGTCCCTCCAAGCTGTCTTTGTACACCTATCCCTCACCTTAAACCCCCCTGTGGCACCATCCCTTCTTTCCTCCTGGCCAATCGTCCCGTATGGCTTCTACTTGGACTGCAGCTGGTATCATCCGTTTCCGACATATTTTAGGTGACTATGCCCCGCAATCCTTTGCAGACCTTCAGGAGAAGCATCTAATTCATCATTCTCTTTTTTTTAGTTTTTATAAATTCTGAGTTTTGCAACCTCGTCTCTTCCTGATTCTGGTTCCCTCCGCAAACCCACGGCAATGGAACGACTATGCACCTATCGACCCATGGATGGAGGTACTATCTCCCAACTGTATCACTCCGTTTTAAGCCCGGACTCTCCTTCTTTGGAACACCAACTGCCTGAGAGATGGACCTTGGGGCATCTCTGACACTTGGGAAGCTATACGCCTAAACATTTCCAAATGCACCATAAGTGTCTCTATTAAGGAGAACTCTTACAAAGTCTACACTTGGTGGTACTTAGTCCAGACTCACCTACACCTGATGTCCCCCTCCACCTCAAATCTATGTTGGTGGCTTTGCGGCCAGGTCGGGTATTTTTTTCATATTTGGTGGACCTGGCCACTTATCACCCCATTCTTGTCAATGGTCCAATCACTCCTTACTTCTTTAATCCCTGCCTGTCCTCCTCTCACTCCGGTCGCAATGCTTCTGTGTGCCCCAGTCTGCCAGATACCCAAACAGTGTAACAAGTTGTCTCTACACATAACGTGTGCTGACAAACTCCAGATTGCTGGGTCTTGGAAACAATCTTCTCCTCCATCTCATCAAGAACTTTTAAATCACATCTGGTTTGTATACAAATTGGAATACATCACCAGCCTCCAGAATAACACAGTGGGTAAGTTCCATGCGGTGTGGGCGCCTTGGTATAGAATGCATAATGCAACCCTCCCCGGCCTCGCTTGTATCAGTCGTCCCTCTGATCCTCTGCCTACTGTTTTTCCCCTACCCCCTCCAAAACCCGCTTCCCTTCCCTTAACTTCCCATTCAGCCCTAGCTTTGCACCCTTCAAAGTACCCTCCACCTACGAGATTGCTAATTTCGGTATACATTTTCACTCTAGAACTCTATGTACCCGTTCTAAATTATTATTTGTTTAGTATGTTTTGTTCTGTTTTTGTTTTGCTTTGTTTTGTTTATCCCTATTACGGATAACTATGGCTATACCAGACTTTTATTGCTTATTTTTCCTGCCCCATTTCCAGCTTTATACCCCTCCCCCCGTCTCATTCAGCCCTCTATTAATAATATAAATAATAGATTTATGCCTTTACAGTGGGTGTGTGTGATCTTTCTGGCTCTTCCCCTACTATTATTTAGTTCTCCTTAGTTTGGAATCACTACTGGTAGTGCACCCAGTGGTAATCCCTCCTTTCAGTGCCTCCAGTGGTAATCCCCCCTTTCAGTGCCCCCAGTAGTAATCCCTCCTGGTAGTGCACCCAGTAGTAATCCCCCCTTTCAGTGCCTCCAGTGGTAATCCCCCCCTTTTAGTACCCCAAGTGGTAATCACCCGTTATAGTGGCCCCTGTAGTAATCCCCCCATGGTAGTGCCCCCTGTAGTAATCCCCCCCTGGTAGTTCCCCCAGTGGTAATCCCCCTTTTTAGTGCCCCCTGTAGTAATCGCCCCCTGGTAGTGCCCCCTGTAGTAATCGCCCCCTGGTAGTGCCCCCTGTAGTCCCGCCCCCCAGTAGAGAGAGACGTGATAAGAATTTAAAAAAAAAATCACTTACCTGAAACTCCCACTCCTGGTCCCGCCGCTGTCCGCTCCTCCGGCCGCTTTGCATGGGAGAGACGTTGTCATGACGACGTGTCTCCCATTACCCACTGTTGGAGCCGGAAGATGGCTCCCGCAGTGGGAGCAGCAGCAGCCGCTGAGAGTCTGACAGACTCTCAGCGGCTGCTGATTACAGCAAACACACAGCTGCCGGCTCCGGCGGCTGTGTGTTTGTGCTGTGTAGCACTGACCGAACTCCGTCCGGTCAGCGCTACACTTCACTCGAGTATAAGTCGAGGGGGTACTTTTTCAGCACAAAAAATGTGCTGAAAAACTCGGCTTATACTCGAGTATATACTAAGTGTCAGTGATCATGACAGCACCCAGGAACCCCATTAAAGCATAGTACAGTAAGGACAAGCCTGTATTTCAGTGTTCAGTGTTGGACTGAACACTACCAGGAGGAATTTCAGGCACCGCTACACTTTTGGGGCTACACCTCTTTAGGGTCGTGTCAAGCTCATGCTAAGGAGATATACCCCAATTTTTCTGATTTTGACCCAGGGCGAGTGCTTTAACTTGAAACACGCCACTTATCGACATGTTTAAAGTTATACCACTCACACGGGTAAAATGCTCTAAGTAGCAGCATTACACTTACGTCGGGGACCCAGAGCTGACATTCTGAGGTCCCCATACTCAGTGCTGACGTAGCGAGTGCTAATCTCTTGTAAACAGCCTGGAGATTGGTAGCCATTTTCTTGTAGCACACATCCTCTAAATTCTTCTCCCGGCGTTTCCTCCAATGGTGGTTGGAGAGTGATGACATCATCACTATGTTCAGGGCCGGCTCCAGGGGTCAGAGCACCCTGTGCCGGCCCATCATACGGTGACCGAATTTGGGGGCATGGCCTAATTATCATAGGCCACACCCCCTATGTGACGTTATTTGGAGGCGTGCCCGCATGGCACGCCTCCAAATAACGTCAGGCTGGGGGTAAAGCCCAGCAATCCGTCATGGCTGGGCTTCCCCCAGCCCTCTTCCGTCAGTGAATGGATGGCGCGCGCATGCGCTCGGCATCCATTCACACTCCGGGGGTCCAGCACCGCCGCACAGCTGCGGCGGTGGGAGTCCCCAACCTCCCAATTAGACCACCCGCGGGCCACTTCGGCAGTACTGTCCCGCTGAAATCGGGATGCTGGGGAAGGGTGCCGCCCTCTAGGGGTGGCGCCCTTGTGCGACCGCACTGGTCGAACACCCCTAGAGCCGGCCCTGACTATGTTGCCCAAAGCCAGCCCAGCCTCAGGGGGATTGCTTGGATCTTCAGGGAATCAGGGAGATCACCACTATTTTAGGGTGTCTCTCTGACATTCAGAGAGAGACAACAAATATGGTTTAGACCTCATACCTACTGGAGTTAGATGCTAATACAGCACATGTAACCATGTCTGGGAACAATTGTTTCTAATGACCCTATACCTACGACGTCACTGGTGTTCTGGCGTGATGCTGGGGTGTTCGGTTTCCCAAATGCTGCCTTCTCTATTCGCTTGCATTTACTGCAAAGCCTTGGCGACCTCTAGCGACCTACCAAACACTAGTAAAACAGATGTACGCATTCATTGCTGTTTGTGATTGCATTTTCTAATACATTGGTGGGTATCAGACCTTAAGGAGTTAATAGACAAAACAGACCCGCTTTCAATTAATAACTTAAAGCTTAAAAATAAAATAAAAACCCTTTGCTGCTATATACCCACGTGTATAGAGTCCGGGGTGCCTATAACCCAGGCCCGCAAAATGCAGGTTGGAAACTGGCTGCACCATAAATAAGACTGTTGGGGGGAAAAAAAAGAATCTGCATATGTTGGGAAATTCCTTCGATATAATGTGATGGGGCTTAATTAAGTATTTATTAAACCAAGATCTTAAGAATGGCTTCCCTACAGGCGAAGGACAATGGCCTTTCTGTCTCTTGGCTTCTGAGCAGGTAAATGAACAGACCTGCTCTCTGCAATATACTTTACATCCCACTGCCTCATCAAAGAGCAAGTGCCAACCTGATCTCCTCAAACCCCTTCATTACGGAAGGGGTTTCAGTTTGCACACTGGTGTTATTTTGGCCGTAATACTTCCTATCAAAACATTACTTAAAGGATATTTCCACCTTTTGTGATTCTATTTTGTTTGTTAAAATGCGTATAATAGACCCAAAGATCCTATTTTACAAATATCACCAAATATATATTATTGAGTGCGTAGATCCCCTCTCTATCTAGTGGTTTCAAACCTGCTGTCTCTAATACCCCTTTTACACTAAAGCTAAAACCCAGGTTATTGCAGGGTTAACCCGGGTTGCTTCTAGGTGTAAAAGGGGCCAGTTCAAGTGATCCGGTAATTCAACCCAGGTAACTTGCAGGGTTTAACTCGGGAATGACCTGTGAAGCCCCGCAGTGTAAACGGGTAACACGGGTCCTCCGACCCAGGTCCCATTTACAGCATGGGGACTTCCTGATTTCACAGCGCTTGGAGATGATGTCATCTCCATCTGCCAGATTTTGGCAACAGGTACCTTCACGAGCCACATGATCTTCAGCAATAGTTGTTAGTCTCATAGGTAACAACGTTGCTGTGTACAGATTGGTGGAGTCACATGCGTGGCTTTAAGAGCAGTGTCGTCTTTATGTATGGGCACACAGGGCAGATGCCCAGGGACCCTTGTTTCTAGGGGCCCTGTTTTGGCCAGTACAGTACCGTTTTTTAATGGTCTGTACTGGAAAACAGGGCTGCACGAATTTGTGCCAGGTTCTGGCCCGGCAAAGCCCGCTCCCAGCTTTCTCTATAGCAGCGCTGTGGCGACAGACTCCCGCAGCGCTGCTGCAGTGACAGGCGGGTCCTCTGTGGTTCTCTGCATTGACGCTGACGCTATGATGTCAGCTCCAGTGTAGAGAAGGACGTAGGAGTCACCACGTGCCAGCAGCACTGCAGATAAGAGGAGAAAGCACAGCTGGCGCTGTGGCCTGTGTACTAAAGTGTATATAGCATACTACTCAGTATCGATGGGGGCGATTCAATTCAACGCGAATTGAATAGCGCCGGGAGCGAGCTCCCAGGCTATTCAATTCAGTGCGCTGTTTCGGCGGGCTAAGGATTTTTTCTCGCACCCCACTGGGGATGCCAGGAGAAATCAGACCAAAGTGCCGGGCACGCAGCTGTTTTTCTGCTTAGCGTGGCGCTACCAGCCGCGTGCCCGGCACTTTGGTCAGAGAATACCGGTTAATGCTCCTTAACACCCTTGTTAAGACACGATAACCGGCATTCTCCGACCACACAGCGCACTGAATTGAATAGCTACGGAAGCTCGCTCCTGGCGCTATTCAATTAGTGTTGAATTGAATCGCCCCCATTGAATGAGATAGATAGATAGATAGATATGTGATACCCAGGGCCGTAGCTAGGGTAGTGCGGCCGGTGCCATCGCACAGGGCACCACAGGTCAGGGGAAGCTGTTTGGGCCTGTCAAATTCCTCTTTATTATCATTCTTGCTTGTAGCTTCCTCTTATCTCATCCCCAGCATCTCCTGGCCTCTCCTATCTCTTCCCTGGCCCTTCCCCATGAAGCCATGGCCCTTTTTTGGGTGCATTATGTCCCTTTGAAAAATGAGGGGGGCGCCAATGCTCTTTCTGGCACAGGGCACCAAAAAGTCTAGTTACGGCTCTGGTGATACCCCATAAGGATCTCATTTATGTGGACTTTTATGTGCTGCCCTGTGCTGGGGAATGTTCGGGAGCTGCAGTGAGGAGGGACTCTTGGACCCAGGAGCAGCCAACTGTGAGCAGCACTACACAGCACAGGATTGAAAGTAAAACCAAGGAAGTGAGAGAAGAGCGTGACAGGAGCCATGGTGTGTGCTGGAGAGTGCTGTGACTGAGGGCACAGAGAGCAGGGATCAGCAGCTGATCGGGGTAACTGTGAGGAGGAGACCCCTTCCATGTAAGGCAGCAGGACAAGAGAAGCTGATAGGACATAGATCTATTAAAGCTGCTGCACCCAAAGACAAGTGCTGGCATCTGCACAGGTCCCCCAAGCATTACAGCACATGTCACGTGAGAAGCACCACAGTAAAGACTGAGGGCCTGATTCAGAGCCGGACGCTCTGACCAGAGCGCTCGCTCTGAATCAGGGCCCTCCTCCCTAAAAATGGAGCGGCCTTATGGACGCTCGCATAGCTGTGGGTTACCACCCACAGCTATAGCGAGCGTCCATGATGATGGTCACGAAGGTCAAGACCATCGCGACCATCGGGCTTGTGACGGAGACCCTGTGGTAGGGTCTCGCTGCCGCAAGCCCTGGAGTGATTTTGGCTCTATCAGAGCCAAAATCACTCCCACTGACATCACTACTGATGTCAGTGGGGCCGGCTTCAGACGGTAGGCGTTCCCATGGGAATGCCTCCGTCTGGCAGCCACGCCCCCGGCACGCCCACCAAAGGGGGCATGCTGTCAATCTACATCGACAGCACGCCCCCTTTGGTGCGAGACCCGGAGCGACAGAGAGCCCGTCACTAGCCGGGTCTCGCACATACGCACGACAGAGCTCCCTCCGTCGTGCGCATGCGCAGTGGGGCAACATCGACCCGCTTGCGAGCGTCCTGCGCTCGCGAGCGGGTCTGAATGACCCCCTGAGATCAGTCAGCACATAGAAGTCTGTAATCTCAGGGCAGCCAGCATACTGCTGTACAGTGAGAGGAGCCTGCAGCATACATGCCGACTATCTGGCTGCCCCTTCCGGGAGGGAGCAGCCAGATCGGCATTACTGGGGGGGCATGGCCAGCAGACGGGGCGGGGCCGGCAAGATGAGAAGTTTTTGCGGGTGGGGCGGGGGCGGAGCCACGCGACACGTCATTTTGGCAGTGTGAAGCGGAGGGCGTTGCCAAAATGACGCGAATCGCGTCACCGCCCCCCTTCACTGCCGGGACACTTGCGGTGGGACAGGAGGGATCGGCGGTGGGACAGGAGGGGTCAGCGGCAGCCGGGAGACTTGCCTGCCATCCCGGGAGGTCGGGAGCGGCACCCGATTTTTGGGAGGCTCCCGACCAAATCGGGAGGGTAGGCAAGTATGGCCTGCAGCAGGATATACAGCAGTAGTGTGTAACACAGTACTGTGCAGTGGCCCCATAGGCAGAGACAGTGACGCCATGTTGGATACCAGTAGTACAGTTCAGTATCATCTATAAAGTTTGTGCACCAACGAAAGGCTGTACAGTGAAATCTGAGTACTCCCAGGGACATTGTGCTCTCTATTGTATTTATAGTTGAACCATTTGAGATTCTGCCAACTACAACTGCAACTTGTTATATTTAGTTTAACCACCTCTAACACATAGAGGGAGCAGGTTGACATTCATATGTTTAGTCTGAGGTTTTATTAGAAGTATACAGTATGTATAGAGTGAATCTAAGCATATTAATGTGATATCCTATATGTGTACTTTTTGCATTGCAACAATATAGCATGTTCTAATGTTCATTAGAATTGTCCTAGTAGAAAAGTGATCCAGAGTAATAAACCCCCATTTCTTTATATTGGTCTGGTTTCTGCGCTGGGTTCTGGGGGGTCTCCTGTCTCTCTGCTATGATAGGAGGAGCCTGAAAGAGGAACTGCACTGATCTACGCCCAAGCAGGTTCCAGAAGAAAAGCAGGTACGATCCACTGAGTGACATCCCACCAAATTGGGGTGTTACAGATAGATAGATAGATAGATAGATAGATAGATAGATAGATACTCATGTTATATATAATAAAGGCTATAACTCCAGCAGCAGTTATCTAGGAACTGCCAGTCCTCACACATCTCAGCCCACACTCATTATCTCTCATTGAAATACTCCTATTTGTGTTTTCCAAGGCTTATAATGCATACATGCCAACATTTAAATTCTCCTCTCTGGGAGAAGCCTGGAGAGGAGGTGTTGCTGACCATTTAGGTGCCGGGATTGAGTGTGTATGGCCTCACTGCTTTGGCCAGGGCCTCCAATGCTGTTAGGACAGCCCTGCTCGAGAGCACTGGTGCATGAGCTAATTTTGTTTTTGACAAATGCCTCCAGAAAACATGCTGTGCCTACATTTGTAAGATTGCCAGTCTAGCTGCAAGTGGCGTTTTCAAGTCACATCGTCTGACGGTGAGCTCTGTAATCTGCCTTGTTTCTGTGATGGTGCCAGTAAATCATGTTCCATAGCTCGTATGTGCCTACAAATTAAACCTTTAATATTTACATTGGACAGATACAGCGGTAAAATAACAAAATAGGCTTAACGTCCCTTCTAATAACATTGATACAAAGAGCAGCGGTGTCCTGTAACTAATAGCCGCCAATCACATATCATCTTGTATCCGGTTTGTGTAGTCAGACTGGAGGTGGAAGATAATATCTGATTACAACGCTTTACAGCGTATGTTCTGCTAGAGCTGTTTAATTAACTAAACCCCATTGTATTTGCAATTATATAACATGCAGCGCACCAGTAATGTGAGGTTGGAACGCAAAAATAAGTTCTGTTTACAATTCCCATATTTGGCAAGCAGACTGTAGCTCCATTTGGCAACACTCGGTGACTGTTGGACTCTAAGAATCTCCGGTTGTGCTTTCCTCCAACTGAAAGACATTAAAACATTGAGACAATCTGTTTGTACAATATATTAGAATATTGTTTTAACACATTTGTACTAAGGAAACGGAGGATCAGTGTCTTTCCCAGTGTCTTTGGGTGCAAATAGGAAAAAAATAAGCTTCCAAGAATATTTTGCTGTGGCTGAAGCCTAATAGTTTATATGTCAGTGGCTCAAATAATCCCTAAACAAACATATGAAAAAAACATTAAGGGTTTCGCTGCTGTTTTTTTGTGTAAATGAAAAACTAATGAATCTTGAGAAGTTGGACCGAAAAGCAAAAAAAAAAATTCTATGTTGTATTTGGGTGATTTGTGCTACATTTTGTTGGCATTTCATTTTACAGCCGGAGACGTCACTGTCAGTGCAAATTTACTATTAATACATTCTCTTATTCTAATTTAATCAGTTGAGTGCTTTGTTCCATCTAGAGAAGGTGGCATGTGATTGGCTGTGAGTAGCAGCTATCAATCACGTGATGGTTTTTTTCTAGCTCACAACCATTGTCCACTTTTTGGCCCAGAGGACCTACTTCCCTTCAAATATCTCCTATGCTGATCGCTGCCAAATGCATTAGTTAGTTATTATCAGGGTCGTAACTAGGGGTGTGTGACCAGTGCTCTGTGGGCGGCACTGTCGCTACTCCACAGCCTTTACTTCTGGCTGGCAGGGTGCCTAAAATGGCACCCTGCAGCCAGTATCGATGTGGCTGTGCTGCCCGTAGCATCCTTTGGACACTACAGGCAGACTCCCTGCCGTGTATACAGTTCCCGGGGCCGCTCCGGGCCCTGCTGCACTTCCGAGTGCTGGTGGCCCCGCCCCCTATGCATGCTGTCATACGCAAAAGGGATGGAGGCACAGGGTGCTGTTAAGCCCTATTACGCCCTGGCTGTTGTTTTGACTATACTCTTTTGAGTAATAATGGGGTATAAAGGTAGAAAGGTTGTTTAGTTTAGTCTAAGTGCTGTTCTAAATATAAAAAAAAAATTAATCTGTAAATCTTTTGAAATACATGATAATTACCCCGTATTTGGGCATATTGTATGTGGCCTCATATTCATGCATATATAGGCATAAGCGATAGCCAAATTAGCTCCCTTGGTGGTCCCCGCAATTTGCATATAGAACTCCCCATTATACATAAAGTGGTTATTACTCGAAACCAATTCCAAAAGATCTAATAAGAATTCAGTTGGTGGTCCCCTTTGGGTTACAGAGGACATCAATTTCCTTCCTACAGAAATAGCCGCTTAATGGGGAATTACCGTATACAGAGAAGACACGTCAAGTGTCACTAAAAGTGAACCTTCAGGAATATCACCAACATCTTTAATTTTAGCCAAAAAGTCACCAGTGTCTCTCAAGTTACTAGGGACCAGTGAAATGGTATTCTGTAAAAATACAGTCTACAAATGTTGCCAATGGCTGTAAAAGAGAGCCGAGCTGAAATTATAGGTCGCTCAGGCAGCCTACACAAAATCCGGAGGTGACGCGCTAGCCGCTTTTTCAGAGTTACAGCCCTCGATATACTTGGTCTGACATTACCGAGGGCTGGAACTCTGAAAAAAGCAGCGGGCACGTCACTTCCGGTATGACGCCATCAACCAGAAGAGAATGGAGGTGGCGCGGCCATGGGAATAATGTCACTTCCGGCAATCAGAGCCAGGAAAGAGCGGGAACTTAAAGAACCAACAATCCTGGATGCTGGAGGCATTTTTGTATTGGGCAATATAGGTTCATACTGTGATATACATGTTACGGGGCATTGTGTAATACAACCATTGGTTGATTGCAAGTCAATGTTAAATGATGGGGTTGTATAAGGATTTTTAGCCAGCTATCCCTTACACCTTGAAAAAGACCCCTTTAAATGGTCGAAACGCGTTGGTGGGATACTTGGCTATACTGTGGAGCACCTACTTGCAGGGAGGAAGGACGTTTGTACTAGGACACTTATGGGATCCCTTACATCTACTGGTCCTGGACGAAAGTGATTTTCCTCCGCTATTTAGGAACTGTTTACTTCAGTTTGGATTGGATGGTTGTTATAAATACAAGGTTTTTATTATATAACCTTTCTTTGTTTTGGGATTAATAAAATCTGGGATGAGTCCCTGAAAATAAGAAGGTGGTCTGGTGCTGTTATTCAAGATACCTTGATGTGCCTAATATTCTGGTGGAATCCGTGAGTGCAATGTACAGGGGGCAACCCCAAATTATTGTTCTTGAAAGGTGGAGGTCTGCAATATTACGATAAAGATACTGCTACACATCTTATTACAAGCTTACGATTGTGAGTTTTATGTGCGGGGGCCCGTAACTAGGGTGGTGCATGTTGGCACAGGGCACCACAGGACAGGGGGCACATTCAGTCCTGTCAATTCGGTGATCAACACTGCCGGCTACAGACAGGTGCAGTTTCACCAGTGCTCTCCTACATCTAGAGCTGGTGAGTTATACTGTATCATTATTATGTACCTTCACTACAGCCATTGGATTCACACTGTATTTGGCAGTAACACCTGGATAACAATGGTACAAAGGGACTGGTAACCCTTCATCATCGTTTGGGACAAATCAGATTGGTCATGCCGCTTTCCATGAGGCCACACCCATTTTTCGGGTGCTCATCTTATGTCCTTATTTGAAAAGTAGGGGGGGCACCAATGCTCTTTCTGACCCAGGGCACCAAAAATTCTAGTTAGGGCTCTAGTGGGGGGAAACCCAGACAAAGTTTATCTTCACCTATCTGGGGGAGCTTTCGAATAACATTAAGGAGGATATTACAAGACTTTATAATTTATATGCTTTATCTATCAAACAGGATTACACAATTGTTTGTTACTTTTTTCTTCTCTCTTTACTTATTATATATGAAACTCTTCATGGAAGAAATCAGCCAATCAGCTCCCACCTGCCATCTCACAGGCATGTGTTTGAATAATGACAGTTGGGAGCTGATTGGCTGGCACCTTATCACTTTTCACTCTGTCGCCTAACACTGCTTAGTAAATAGACCCCTGTATCTGTTTGTAATAAAACGGATTTAAGGCCTGATTCAGAGGCGCTCGCTATTTGCGAGCGCTTGCTTTGAATCAGGGCAGATTTTTTTTTTTTTAAATCCGCCTCCAGGCCGCTTGCATAGCTGTGGGTGACCACCCACTGCTTTTGCGAGCTGCCTGGCGATGGTCGCGATTACCGCGACCATCGGGCTTGCGACAAGACCGTTGTGGTAGGGTCTCGGTTCCCGCAAGCCCAAGTGAACTTCCTGCTCTAATAGAGTAGGAAGTTCACTACTGACATCACAAATGGCCTCTGTTTGTCCAGCCACCCCCCCCTCCCCGCCTACAAAACGGGGCGAGCTGTCGATCAACATCGACAGCAACCCCGTTTTGTAGTGAGCCCCGGAGCGAGTGGAGTTCTCACTCCGGGGCTCGCGCATGCTGCGCGTGCACACTGGCCGACCATGGACACACTTGCGAGCACTATGCGCTCGCGAGCGGGTCTGAATCGGGCCCCTAGTCATTAACAAAATTGATTTTGTGGCCCAAAAGACATTGGCAACACATGAATTTCTCATTTTCGTGCACATTGTATTTTCCTGCATGAAATCTACAGTATTTACAACTGTGCTCCAGATTTTGTGCATCTGGAGTTATGTTTGTGTTACAAAATTCATTTGTAACACCCAAATATTTATTTTATAGCACAACAACCCATTATGCGCAAGCTTATTTTTAACTACGGACTTGGAGCGAGCGGATGATGAACTGCAGGCGCAATCCTATGGAAACTATGACAGAAAAGAGCTAATGTTTGTCTTAAGAGCCACAGTAAAAACAATTATGCAAATATGACAAAACCCACAGTTGTTGCTTTGTATTACATCACTAATGATCTGCCTCCGCCGCAGGAGCAGCTATTCCTAACGCACGCCAATTTTCCAGTGAATAAACACAGCGCCCATTTCATGCCACACGACAAACCACCGATTAGGACTAGCTCTCTATAATTTAATGTCACCGCTTACTGTTCACCCTTGTCGCCGCTGTGTAATTGCCCCACAATTTAAGGTCACTTGCCATGTCTGAAGCATTACGTTTACACAATACAGTAGCAATGTTTTTCCTTGCGGCTTTCTCAAACCACATCTTTTATTCGGACATGTGAAACGGATGACTTAAGACGTTAACGTTAACCCTTGCTTTATTTCAAGTCTTTCTTGTATGTCTGCATGCATTGGTAGGTAACTACGTTAGCCATCCTAACCAGTACTGGCATTTGAGGGGTTCTCAAGTGTGTCCTGAATTCATTTTTTATTATTACAGGTTGAGTCTCCCATATCCAAATATTCCGAAACACAAAATATTCCGAAATACAGAATATTTTTTAGCATGACTGAGATAGTGAAACTTTTGATTCTTGATGGTTCATTCATTGTATACAAACTAGGGGTGAGCGGGTTCGGTTTTACTCGGATTTACTCGGTTCTTATCGCCACTTTACCGCAAATTCGGATTTATTATATTGGCTGTCCAAAACACATGATAGGCGATAGCCAATAAAATGCTGTTTAAAGATCCGAGTAAATCCGAGTAAAACCGAACCCGCTCATTACAAACTATATTAAGGCACACAATTATTAAAAATAAAGTATAAAATGACCTATAGGCTGTGTGTATAAGGTGTATATGAAACAAATGAATTTCATGTATGTACACAAACTTTGTTTGAGCCACAAAATTATTGAAAGTATTGTATAAAATTACCTGCAGGCTGTGTGTATAAGGTGTATATGATTCATACATGCATTCTGTGTTTAGATTTGGGCCCTATTCCTAAGACATTTCAATATGGTATGCAATTATCCCAAAATGCGGAATATTCTGATATCCAAAATACCCTTGTTCCCAAGGATTTGGGATATGGGAGACTCAACCTGTACTAGTATAACAGATTCGGCATTTGCTGGGTCACCAGTCCCTGCCCCCTCTCTCAGCGCTGCCCCCTGTCTGCTGTTAATCACAGCATGTTGTGGCTGCTGCTTCTATGGCATAGCCATGTCCTATTCTTCCCCGGGGCTCAACATTTTTCATAGCCGCCCTGGAAGGAAGAGCAATGGTGTCCTGAAAGACTTGAAAGATTCAAGCCACTCCCCTCTCTAAGTCTAACCACACCCCCATGGGAAGGTCACAATAGTTATTGCAGTGTCCTAGGGATGGCTGTCACAAGAGCCAATGAATAGTGCTATGCCACGGCCAGCACTTTACAATGGCATTTGCTATCACATGGTATCCATTCAATGGTGTAACCATCAGCGGTTAGCTAGTGCGCATGCACAGTAGAACGATCACCCGGAAAATGGCGCGGGCTCCATGTTTCCAGATACTAACGCGTGCACAGCGGACTGCATGGCGCCGAGTCTGCTTGGCACTGTGAGAAGGAGGTGGCGCTTGGAGACCGCACATGGGCCCACCGCCCATTCCTTTCTTATGGTGGGATGTACTCATGGGTGAAAGGTGGTCAAAACTCTTTTCCATATGTACCAAGCACCAGGATGCAGTACCTTCTCGATTTTGCACCCGGTGTATAACGCCATATTTAGATGGCGTTACCCAAAAGCCTTTGGGCTTTTTATCGCACTTCCCCCTGAGAGGGATGCAATCGGATCCCTGTCAGCACCCCCCGCAGTGCACGCAATCTTCTGCACATGCACAGAAGGACGCCAGAGGGACTTATGAGTTATGAACCTGTACATCCAGCTATCACAAAGGGCAACTCTTATAGGGAGAGCTGTCCTTTGTGATTTTCTAGGTACATACAGGCGATATTATCACCGGTATGTACCCCGATAAGTGGCAGAATGGACAGCATCGCGGATGTGATGCTTACTACATTCCGCTCTAAGGGCTCGATTCAGACCCGCTCGCTAGATGTGTTCGCACGCTAGATGCGTATGCATATTTCGGCAAGGCAAGCGATCGCACGCCAAGGCATTAGCACGCCCACTATGTCTTGGCGTGCGATCGCTTTGTGTATGCAGACGACCACCAGCCTGTCTTAAGACACCCGCTTGCGCATATCTCCAGGAAGTGTATGCAACCATCGGTACATCGAGTACCATCGGAAGCGAACGCAGCACTTGTGGCTGACCATACCCTACCGCAAGCACTGCGAGTGCTTCAGTGTGAAATACAACCAGGTGACATGTACTATGACGCAGCCTCTTATGCACGCCTCTGAAACAGCGTTAAGATGCTCAGGCACGCCTGCGTTCGCACCTCCACTCCCCCGTTTCTAGTGCCCAGCCCGTCACCACCCACAAACGGCTTCTCCTGTCACTCATTCTGCCGGGCTGTCTATGGGCGGCGAGCATACGCTTATCGATCGCTCGCACTGGTTCGCGAATGCGCATTGCGATGTGTTCACATGCGCAGAATGCAAACAATCGGCTGGCTACGTGCGAATGCATCCTAGCGAGCGGGTCTGAATTGAGCCCTAAATCCACTACTTCACCGAGCCCTACAGTTACAGAGGCCAGGCTTCATGTTAGCACACACTGCCAAGGCAAAACTGACAGACAGGGTTAGTACTGTAGAAATACAGCAGTCGGCCATTTTAATATCCAGTGATTAAGACCAGATGAAGGAGAGAAGAAAAACAATATGAAATAACAGTGTGATGTTTTGGAAAATAAAATGTAGCCAGAACTTGGATCTGGCAGATACAACTGTAAACAGCTTCCATTGCTTCAGAAAGATTATATCACTTTTATAATCACATCATCACTTTATAATAATATTTTTACTTTCACTGAGCTCCTAACAATTGCAGCCTTATCTCGTAGTTGTCAGGCGGCCAGTCTCCGTTCGGTTGGCACCTAGATGTGAGTGACGTGTGTGGACTACGGCAAATACTGGAATTATGCTCAATGACATTTTGTAGTATAAAAGGGTTTTATGTTTAGGCACATTCTAAACAAAGATTACAGCAATAGTTTGGGCAAAGGAAAAAGGTGCGTTTGTAACGCGATCAAATTCCAACTGTCATTTCACTTGGCTGTTATGGTCAGGTCTGAACTTCCCCGTCATGTCAAGCTGGGTACCCACTGGGCGATATATCGGCCGTTCAGTCAAACGGCCTATTTATTGCAAGCGCCTCAGTGGCTATGTATCCCCGATATGTCTACGAATGACATCGCTCATGGACATATTGCATCGGCTGTGCAGCACAGCACATGGCCGATATATATGTACAGATATCTCAGTGCGTTGGCTGGTGTGTACAGGTGACCTGCCAATCGCCGGTACACATGTTGCAGAGACATGGCGGTGAGTGAGTGCTCAACTGGGCGGGTCATTTTAAATGCCCGCCCAGTTGTGACATCTGGCCTTACTTATTGGGCGTAAGTGTATATGCAGATGGGTAGGTCAGCCGACTCGTCGACCTAGTGTGTACCCACCACCCAGCATTAGTCTACTTAGAAACTACTTTGGTGGAGGGGTGTGGTGATGCATTTCTGTCAATATTCCCCATTCCCCCTCCCTGTAGAATGTGAACATTGTGAAAACGTTGGCAGGCTCAGATGCCAACAAGGAATTTCAACAGAAAAACTGTCGACATTGTGATATTTTGAATGTCGAGGTGGTGACTGCATCCCATGCAGTACATTTCCTCCTTTTCTATGCCTTGAAATTAATTTTCAATATCCTTCATGTAGGTTAATATTTATTGCATGAGTTTTTAACCTGCAGAAAAAACATTACTTTGTAGCCAGGGTCGGAAACATGAGTTTGTTTGGTAACAAAATGTTCATGAAACACCATTACAATCCACTATGAATGCAGCTGCGAGGCTTATCTTCCTTGCGAAACGTTCATTGTCTGCTGCCCCGCTCTGTCAGTCCCTCCATTGGTTGACGGTTTTCTACCGTATTCAATACAAATTACTTTCACTTACACATAAGGCTATTAACCAAACCACACCAACATACATATCTTCACTCATCTCAAAATATCTCCCAACCAGACCTCTCCGCTCAGCACTAGCTCTGCATCTCTCATCCCAATGCATTACTTGCTCCCATTCACGATTACAGGACTTTCTTCGGGTTGCACCCACTCTATGGAATGTCCTACCTCGCACAATAAGAACTTTCCTCTAGTCTCCAATCCTTAAAGCATTCCCTGAAAACTCACCTCTTCAGGCAAGCTTATCAGATCTCAGCACCTCCCACATAACTTTCATAGCTTCCATATTTAATTACATCCCCTTTTACAGTCCACACACAATCTCACACATCGTCTTTCTCTCACATCCTCATGACATTTGGTCAATATTCCTGTGTGGCTGGATCATGCAGCCAACCAAGAAATTGTGCATTCTGGCTGGACCAAAATACAATATATAGCACCTATCCTTGTGTATCAATGCCTATTTCCCTATAGATTGTAAGCTTGCGAGCAGGGCCTTCTTACCTATATATCTGTCTGTTATTACCCGGTTTTGTTCTATTAATGTTTACAATTGTAAAGCGCAATGCAATATGCTACGCTATATAAGAAACTGTTAATAAATAAATAAAATGAAACTATTTTAAAATCTTGGCCGGAATGAATTCAGTAGATAAATAAATCACTAATCACCCGCTTCCCTGTGAAACGGTCACTGATTAATGGCTATGTGTTCAGGCCGCGTGATTACATGTTACTTTGCACCAAGGAACATTCTAATGGAAATTTTCACATGCTACCAAACCCAAATCCAAGTGGAGGTTACTCATCCTGAAAGACCCTGCTGATTTTGATGAAACTTGTCTTGCAATGCAATAGCAGGGCAGAGTATAACCTCTTCTTGCAGAGGACATGTGACATTTTTCTTTCCCAGACGCAATGGTTAAATAGCAGAAATGTCTCTGAATAATTATATTTCAGAGCTTTCTTTATCTGATAGATTTAAGGGCATATTTTATCCTTTCATTATGGTATGTAGAGTTCAAATAGAAGGTCTTGGTCAGACTAGAACTTTTGTCTTGGGAATGAAGAGTTATGAAATTTGATAGGCGCCCTTTGTCTGCCCAAACAATAAGTCTTTCTTTTTTATCATGTTAGTGGCGATTTAGCTGACTGTGTATAAAAATATGGCACAAGCAGGGAAATGTTAGAAATATTAGAGGCAGCTTCATTTTAATTGGATGAGAAAATTATTCCATTGCATAAAGATTCATTTAGTTGTGTGAACGAGTAGTGTTAAATCAGCATTTTACACCATTTATGATCAGGAATGGGCAGCGTTTAACGTGAGGATATGATTGGTCAGTGTAACATGAAATTAAATAAGGAACGCTGTCTTATTTCACATCATATGGATTATTTTGTCGAAACACTCTGTGCTGCATTTTTATTGCATATTCATTTTAATGTTCTTCAATCTACCCTCTAATGTTATTTTTTTTATATATATATATATATATATATATACAGAGAGTGTGACAGAGTCCGAGAGAGAGATACTAGCAAAAGAATCTGGCATTGCCTAGGTTTAAATCTTCAAGTTATTAAGTTAGGCATCCCAGACCAATAGCCACCCCTCTGTAAAGTTTTCATCTAAATCCATCCACTGGAATGCCCAGAACAGGCTCCCTGGGTCAAAGTTCTGCCCAGCGTACACCAATGGAAGATACGACTGGGACCCCAACCTGCCTAGTATATCTTCTGAGATCAAATGTTACCACTATGAAGTTTTCATACAAATCCATTGAGTGGAAGGCTCAGAATAGGCTCCCCGGGTCAAAATTCTGCCCGGGGCACTTTGCTGTGAGGTCCGACCTGAACCCCAACCACGCCATTAGGCATCCCAGACAATTGCCAGCCCTCTGTGAAGTTTTCATACAAATCCATCCAGCGGAAGGCTCAGAACAGGCTCCCCGAGTAAAAGTTCTGCCCAGCGTACACCAACGGGAGGTCCAACTGGGACTTCAACCCCCCCTTGTATGTCTTCTGGGAGCCAATGTTACCACTCTGTGAAGTTTTCGTCCAAATCCATCCAGTGGAAGGCTCAGAACAGGCTCCCAGGGTCAAAGTTCTGCCTTGCGTACTTTGATGTGAGATCCGACTAGGACCCCAACCACTTCATTAGGCATCCCAGACAAACTGTCACCCCTCTGTGAAGTATTCATCCAAATCCATCCAAATCCATCCAGTCAATGGCCCAGAACAGGCTCTCTCAGTCAAAGTTCTGCCCAGCGTACACCAACGGGAGGTCCAACTGGGACCTCAACCCCAAGTATGTCTTCTGGGATCCAAGTTTTCTGTGAAGTTTTCATCCAAATTATGCGCAAACAGTGAAGAATTTGGTGGACAAGATCCCGGACGTCAATATACTGACAGCAGAATCTCGACACCCATCAGAATGCCGACGCCGCCATCCTGAAGAGATCAGGATATCGACGTCGACATCCCAACTGCCGGCATACTGAAGGTTAGTGTGCGGGTAAATATGAGGGTTAGCCCGGGGATGGGGTGATTAGGTTTAGGGACCTCCCAGGGGGGGTTAGGGATAGGCACCAACTGGGGAAAGTTAGGGTTAGGCACCACCCAAGGAGGGTTAGTTTTAGGGTGCGGGAAGGGGGGTTAGGCACTACCGGGGGGAGGTTAATGTTAGGCACCACCGGGGGAGGGTTAGGGGAGGGAGAGGGGGAGGGTTAGTTTACTTACCAGCCCCTGTCGGTATGTTGAACATCGGGATGCCGCTGTCGGTCTTCTGACCACTAGGAAATCATACCAATTCCATAGATAGATATATAGAGAGAGGTAATCCTCACTCACATCCACTTGAGGGAGTATTTAGGCAGGGTGCTCCTCTATAGAAGATACCAATGGTATTCCAAATATAATAGTCCAATATTTATTGTATAACAACCAAAATGAGGGCACTCACCGCTTTTCTGGATGGATATTATCTTGTGACCTGTCTTGACAAAGACCCTTCGGGGCCAAAACGTCGACTTTGGTGATGTTGAACAAATAAATCTTGTCTATCATTTTAAAAGCGGTGAGTGCCCTCATTTTGGTTCTTACACCATAAATATTGGACTATATACTGTATATATATATATATATATATGTGTGTGTGTATATATATATTTATATATATTATAAAATCAGTGGCAGAAATCGCGAGTGGTGGTCCCAGGTGCAAAAGTATGCTTTGGGCCCCCTCCCTTCTAGACCCTATTCTGAGGTCATGATATGCCACATGGTATTGCGCCACATGACCGCCAAACAATAGACAGAGGGCGTGATTCAGAGCCGGACACTCTGACCAGAGCGCTCGCTCTGAATCAGGGCCCTCCTACCTTAAAATGGAGCGGCCTCTTGGACGCTCCCATAGCTGTGGGTTACCACCCACAGCTTATGTGAGCGTCCATGATGATGGTCGCAATGGTCAAGACCATCATGACCATCGGGCTTGCGACGAGACCCTGCGGTAGGGTTTCGGTGACAGCAAGCCCTGGAGTGATTTTGGCTCTATCAGAGCCAAAATCACTCCCACTGACATCACTAGTGATGTCAGTGGGGCCGGACCCAGACGGAAGGCGTTCCCATGGGAACCCCTCCGTCTGGGCAGCAACGCCATCGACAGCACGCCCCCTTTTGTGCGAGACCGATAGCGACAGCTTGGCTGTCGCTATGCGGGTCTCGCGCATGCGCATGACGGAGCTCCCTCCGTCATGCGCATTAGGGCACCATCGACCCACTTGCGAGCATCCTGCGCTTGCGAGCGGGGCAGAATCAGGCCCAGAATCCCAGTGTCTAATAATTGTGCCCCCTTTAATCAAATACTAATAATCTGTGCCCCCTTTAAGTAAATGATACTAATCTGTGCCCCTTTAAACTCATCAGAATGATGCTCCACAGATAAGTTTGCTGGCAGAGGGTGACGGGCAGAAGCAAAGGGTGACAGAGAGGTAGAGATTGATGAACAGAGAGTGATAGCCAAAGGGTGACGTTGAGAGGCAGAGAATGACGGGTGGATGCAGAGGGTAATGGGTAGATGCTGATGGGGAGAGACAGAGAGTGATGAGCATAGGTAGACAGTCAGAGGGTGATGGACAGAGGGTGGTGGGGAGAGGAAGAGGGTGAGTAGGAGAGGCAGAGGGTGATGTTGAGAGGCAGAGGTAGACAGGCAGAGGGTGATAGGGAGAGGCAGAGGGTGATGGACAGAGGGTAACGGGGAGAGGCAGAGGGTGACAGGGAGAGGCAGAGGGTGACAGGGAGAGGCAGCGGTAGACAGGCAGAGGCAGACAGTGATGGACAGAGGGTGACGGCGAGTGGCAGATGTAGACAGGCAGATGCAGAGGGTGACGGGGAGAGGCAGAGGGTGATGGACAGAGGGTGACGGGGAGAGGCAGAGAGTGACGAGGAGAGGCAGAGGGTGACGAGAAGAAGCAGATGGTGATGGACAGAGGGTGACGGGGAGAGGCAGAGGGTGACGGGGAGAGGCAGCAGTAGACAGGCAGAGGCAGACAGTGATGGACAGAGGGTGATGGGGAGAGGCAGAGGTAGACAGGCAGATGCAGAGGGTGATGGGGAGAGACAGAGAGTGATGAGCATAGGTAGACAGTCAGAGGGTGATGGACAGAGGGTGGTGGGGAGAGGAAGAGGGTGAGTAGGAGAGGCAGAGGGTGATGGGGAGAGGCAGAGGTAGACAGGCAGATGCAGAGGGTGATGGGGAGAGGCAGAGGTAGACAGGCAGATACAGAGGGTGATGGATAGAGGGTGACGGGGAGAGGCAGAAGTTGAGGAGGAGAGGCAGAGGGTGACAGGTAGAGGCAGAGAGTAACGGGGAGAGGCAGAGGGTGATGGGGAGAGGCAGCAGTAGACATACAGAAGCAGACGATTATGGACAGGTGGTGAGGAGGAGAGGCAGAGGGTGATGGGGAGAGGCAGGGAGCGAGGAGGAGATGCAGATGGTGATGGGGAGAGGCAGCAGTAGACATACAGAAGCAGACGATGATGGACAGAGGGTGATGGGGAGAGGCAGAGAGCGAGGAGGAGAGGCAGACGGTGACAGGGAGAGGCAGAGAGTAACGGGTAGAGGCAGATGGTGACAGGGAGAGGCAGAAAGCGAGGAGGAGAGGCAGATGGTGATGGGGAGAGGCAGCAGTAGACAGGCAGAGGCAGACGATGATGGAGGAGAGGCAGACGATGATGGAGGAGAGGCAGAGGGTGAGGAGGAGAGGCAGAGAGTGACGGGGAGAGGCAGAGGGTGAGGAGGAGAGGCAGAGGGTGATGGGGAGAGGCAGCGGGTGAGGAGGAGAGGCAGAGGGTGATGGGGAGAGGCAGCAGTAGACAGGCAGAGGCAGACAATGATGGAGGAGAGGCAGAGGGTGATGGGGAGAGGCAGAGGGTGACAGGATAACCTGGAAATAGTGGCAGCTTGGTCTAATAAGTTTCAATGTCCTGGGAAGATCCATAATTCTTCACACTATAAAGGGTCACCCAAATAAAAAAAGCAAGATAATAAGTAACCACCATCTGATCTTGATAAAACCACATCAGTCATTGTATGTGATCCTTACGCATAAAATCATGGTCACCCTAAATATCTACAAGTGGTGCTCGCCCCCCAATATTTGCCCTCCTAACCTCAATTACTTCCACCATAAGAATTTGGGCATATGTGTATATACAACCCATATGAGAATTAAAATGTATACATTTGCTGTGTCAGACAGGACCAGTTTAATAATGGGGCAGATGGGGATAAAGCCCCAGGCCTCCATATAAAAATAGGCCCATTATCATCACAGCATGATGATGACCAGCTGCCCAGTTGGCCATATGGCCATAAATCATTAGCATTAAAATTGTATTCAGGGAGAAATTGGGGCTGATAGTGTAGATGTACAGTACACGACTACATGGCAGTGACCACACCCACACAGCACTGGTCATGCCCACACGGCACTGGTTACGCCCACAAAACACTGGTCACACCCATATGGCACTGGCCACACCTACACAGCACTGGTCACACCCACACAGCACTAGTCATGTCCACACAGGGCTGTGACCACACGGCACTGGCCACACCCACACAGCACTGGCCACACCCACAGCACTGGTCACACCCACACAGCACTGGTCACACCCACACAGCACTGGCCACACCCCCTATGTTTCTCACAAAAGGCTCTTGGTTATTTACAACCCCTGGCCCATGTGCCCCTAATCTTGCCCTAGTTTTAAACCTTTTAGGAATTAAGGGCCTGATTCAGAGGCGCTCGCAAAAAGCAAGCGCTCGCTCTGAATCAGGGCGGGCGCATGTTTTTTTAGTTGCGGCCTCTTGGCCGATCGCATAGCTGTGGGTTACCACCCACAACTATAGCGAGCGGCCATGATGATGGTCGCGATGGTCAAGACAGTCGCGACCATCAGGCTTGCGATGAGACCCTTGTGGTAGGGTCTTGTGGCCGCAAGCCCCAGAGAGCTTCTGGCTCAAATCGAGCCGGAAGCTCTCCCACTGACATCACTGGTGATGTCAGTGGGGCCGCCCATAAACGGTAGGCGTTCTCATGGGAACGCCTCCGTTTGTGAAGCCACCCCCCCAAGCCACATCTACAAAAAGGGGCGAGCTGTCGACCAACATCGACAGCCACCCCTTTTGTAGTGAGTCCCGGAGCGAGCGCTTTTTGCGCTCGCTCCGGGGCTCGCGCACGCGCAGTGCGCACACCTCACGTGCGCACTGGGCCACCATCGACCCGCTTGCGAGTGTAATGCGCTTGCGAGCGGGTCTGAATCAGGCCCTAAGTACACATGCATGCTCCATCCTGTATACACTATAACACAGGCTTATACCTTGGTAGCCCTCACAATTTTATAAGAAGAGAACCTACCTCAGAGCTGGAAGGCCAGCGCTGACAGAATGAGCATGCATCTGGTGTGACTCATATTCCTTTAGTGAGCAGATGATATGTGTTACACCCATTCTTACTAAAGAATCCCAGGGCTCCCGTTATCAAAAACTTCTCCTCTCATAAAGGGAGTAACATCATGGGGTTACTGACCGCGTCCTCTAGGTTCAATTGTAGAACTGGTTTAGGACAAGACTGTGACATCATCGTCTTTATGTCTTCTCTTACAAACTTTCTTTTCATGAAAAAAATAAATCACATGTAAGAAGGCATTGTACAGGGCAACTGCTTATTTTATTAATTAGCCCAGACCTAACCTTGTGGAAAAATACTCTCCGCCATTCATTAACATCAATAGTATAATTAAATCTGTGTAGCTTCCTCAGAGGAGAGATGAAGACTCCATGGAATTTGTTACTGTTTGTACCCACCAAAAGTGCGACCACATTCAAGACCATCGCGACCATCAGGCTTGTGACGAGACCCTTGTGGTAGGGTCTCGTTCATCGCAAGCCTCAGAGAGCTTTCGGCTGTAACAGAGCCGGAAGCTCTCCACTGACATCACTTGTGATGTCAGTGGGGCCGCCCCCAATCGGCAGGAGTTCTCATGGGAACGCCTCCGTTTGGGCAGCCACCCCCCCAGCCCGCCCACCAAAGGGGGCGAGCTGTCACTCAACATCGACAGCTCACACCCTTTGTGCGAGACCCGTAACGACGGATTTCCCGTCGCTAGCCGGGTCTCGCGCATGCGCACGACAGAGCCGGCTCCGTCGTGCACATGCGCTGTGGACCACCATCGACCCGGTTGCGAGCGCTCAGCGCTTGCGACCGGGTCTGAATCAAGCCCAGAGTTCAATCACTATCACATGGGTAGAAAAGTAAAGACAATTGTTCACAGAGATGCTAGTGAAGTATTAAAGTGTGTAATTTGCAGTGTGTTGCATTTTTGCTACTATTATGTGCTGTACTGTGCTATTACTGCTTGCTATACTGTGCTATTACTGCGTGCTGTACTGTGCTATTACTGCGTGCTGTACTGTGCTATTACTGCATGCTATACTGTGCTATTACTGTGTGCTGTACTGTGCTATTACTGCTTGCTGTACTGTGCTATTACTGCGTGCTGTACTGTGCTATTACCTCATGCTGTACTGTGCTATTACTGCGTGCTGTACTGTGCTATTACTGCTTGCTGTACTGTGCTATTACTGCGTGCTGTACTCTGCTATTACTGCGTGCTGTCCTGTGCTATTACTGCGTGCTGTACTGTGCTATTACTGCATGCTATATTGTGCTATTACTGCGTGCTGTCCTGTGCTATTGCTGCATGCTGTACTGTACTATTACTGCATGCTGTACTGTGCTATTACTGCATGCTATATTGTGCTATTACTGCGTGTTGTACTGTGCTATTACTGCATGCTGTACTGTGCTATTACTGCGTGCTGTGTACTGTGCTATTACTGCGTGCTGTACTGTGCTATTACTGCATGCTGTACTGTGCTATTACTGCGTGCTATACTGTGCTATTACTGTTTGCTGTACTGTGCTATTATTGCTTGCTGTACTGTGCTATTACTGCATGCTGTACTGTGCTATTACTGCATGCTGTACTGTGCTATTACTGCTTGCTGTACTGTGCTATTACTGCGTGCTGTACTGTGCTATTACTGCGTGCTGTCCTGTGCTATTACTGCGTGCTGTCCTGTGCTATTACTGCGTGCTATACTGTGCTATTACTGCGTGCTGTACTGTGCTATTACCGCTTGCTGTACTGTGCTATTACCTCATGTTGTACTGTGCTATTACTGCGTGCTGTACTGTGCTATTACTGCTTGCTGTACTGTGCTATTACTGCGTGCTGTACTCTGCTATTACTGCGTGCTGTCCTGTGCTATTACTGCGTGCTGTACTGTGCTATTACTGCATGCTGTACTGTGCTATTACTGTGTGCTGTACTGTGCTATTACTGCGTGCTGTACTGTGCTATTACTGCGTGCTATACTGTGCTATTACTGCGTGCTGTACTGTGCTATTACTGCTTGCTGTACTGTGCTATTACTGCGTGCTGTACTGTGCTATTACTGCGTGCTGTACTGTGCTATTACTGCTTGCTGTACTGTGCTATTACTGCATGCTGTACTCTGCTATTACTGCGTGCTGTCCTGTGCTATTACTGCGTGCTGTACTGTGCTATTACTGCGTGCTGTACTGTGCTATTACTGCGTGCTGTACTGTGCTATTACTGTGTGCTGTACTGTGCTATTACTGCTTGCTGTACTGTGCTATTACCTCATGCTGTACTGTGCTATTACTGTGTGCTGTACTGTGCTATTACTGCTTGCTGTACTGTGCTATTACTGCGTGCTATACTGTGCTATTACTGCGTGCTGTACTGTGCTATTACTGTGTGCTGTACTGTGCTATTACCGCTTGCTGTACTGTGCTATTACCTCATGCTGTACTGTGCTATTACCGCATGCTGTACTGTGCTATTACTGCTTGCTGTACTGTGCTATTACTGCGTGCTGTCCTGTGCTATTACTGCGTGCTGTCCTGTGCTATTACTGCGTGCTGTCCTGTGCTATTACTGCATGCTGTACTGTGCTATTACGGCATGCTATATTGTGCTATTACTGCGTGTTGTACTGTGCTATTACTGCATGCTGTACTGTGCTATTACTGCATGCTCTGTACTGTGCTATTACTGCGTGCTGTACTGTGCTATTACTGTGTGCTGTACTGTGCTATTACTGCGTGCTGTACTGTGCTATTACTGCATGCTGTACTGTGCTATTACTGCGTGCTGTACTGTGCTATTACTGCGTGCTGTACTGTGCTATTACTGCGTGCTGTACTGTGCTATTACTGCGTGCTGTACTGTGCTATTACTGCGTGCTGTACTGTGCTATTACTGCTTGCTGTACTGTGCTATTACTGCGTGCTGTACTGTGCTATTACTGCATGCTGTACTGTGCTATAACTGCGTGCTGTACTGTGCTATTACTGCATGCTGTATTGTGCTATTACTGTGTGCTGTACTGTGCTATTACTGCGTGCTGTACTTGCTATTACTGTGTGCTGTCCTGTACTATTACTGCGTGCTGTACTGTGATATTGCTGCGTGCTGTACTGTGCTATTGCTGCGTGCTGTACTGTGCTATTACTGTGTACTGTGCTATTACTGCGTGCTGTACTGTGCTATTACTGTGTACTGTGCTATTACTGCGTGCTGTACTGTGCTATTACTGTGTGCTGTGGGTGTTTATGTATAATAAAAAGGTGCCTCTTTAATCCACTGCAGTATTTGCCTAAGTGATTTATTTAACCCAGGTCAAGGGACAAGTCAGGGGCGAAGCCTAAGGCAAATCTACGGGCAGGAACAAGAAGGTTCTCTTTAGCACAGGTATTATTGGGATAATCAAGATAAAGAAGATAATTCTCCTTGGGTTTTATCCAATAATTGAGATGTTGACTTCAGTGTTCAGTGTTGAAAGTTTTCAAAATTTCTTTTTATTAAACACAGGATAGTTGAGTAGTTCCCAGTTTTCCAGATATAAATCAGTTATATGAATATTATTGATTCCATTAATGAATGATTATCCATACGCGATTTTCACGATTTTCTACTACCAAACCTGTATTTTGATGGTCATCTGGCTGCGTCATCTAATGGGGCACTTTAATTGTACAGATTCCAGCAGGTGTCAGTCTTTACTGAATAACTCTCTGTATTGACCATTTTTGTCCATGCTGGAGCTAAATAATTGATTCCCGACGTGACAGCTGTCTCCTGGGTAGGTTATCAGTAGTGACAGGGACACTAATGCAGGAATCAGGGGAGGTATACTTTATCTAGTACCTATAATGTGACTAGAAAGGCTGCTTACAGACTTTATCATTCAGGACAGGGGCTATTGTTTATTTTCCATTTCTAATAATCCTTTACATTACATACAGCTCTCTGCTGGGAATGAATGTTATTGAGTCATGGTAATCCTTCCTCTCAAATTACAGTCATTTGCGGAAGTCTCTTAGTGGCGAAGCGGGATAATAATCTTTGACATCTTTTCCCACATTGCAAGGCCAAGAAAGGCCCAAACATTTGCCAGAAAGCAAGCAGACACGTGGATGATACAGACACATACAGACCGGTAACATAACATAGGGGAAGATGTATGAAGAGGCAGTAACCCGACATCTCCGCTCTGCACAAGATCTGCGTCTCTCATCCCCACGCATTACTTGTTCCTATGCACGGTTACAGGACTTTTTTCGGGCTGCACCAACCCTGTGGAATGCCCTCCCACGCACAATAAGACTTTCCACTAGTTTCCAAACATTCAAGCGTTCTCTAAAAACTCACCTCTTCAGACAAGCTTATCAGATTCCAGAACCGCCCACCTAACCTTTTTATAGCATCCCTATATAACTCTCTTCTCATAGTAAACACCCATCACATCTTCTCCTTCTTCAATTTTACTTCCTTCTAACCCTAGGCCAACTTTCCAGTGTGATTGGATCATACAGCCCACCAAGAACATCTGCAATCGGGCTGGACCGATTTGCAATATATAGCACCTATCCTTGTGTATCAACACCTATTTCCCTACAGATTGTAAGCTTATGAGCAGGGCCCTCTTACCCTTATGTATGTGTCTTACGTATGTCATGTATGTATATCTTTTACAACCCAGTAAAATGTTAATGTTGATTCAAATTGTAAAGCGCAACGGAATTTGCTGCGCTATATAAGAAACTGTTAATAAAATAAAATAAATAAATAAATAAATGGATAAATGCGCATATTAAGTGCTGCAGTTTCCTGCTATGTGCCCCTGTCATTGGCGCCAGTGCTAGGTTTGCAAGCGCCCTAGGTACATCTTCACTCTGCCCCCCCCCCCCCATTTTCTATCCACTTGTTCACTTACCTCAGGCCATCCTCTCTCTCTCCTGCTGTGCTCCTCCATTCCTCATCTGTGTCTAGTCCGCCTCCAGTGCTCTCCTCTGGCCTAGCGATCTGCAGTGCTGTGTTTTGCCAGCTGGCTCCTCCAGTCCAGACTTGTAGCGGCAGCGTTGCAACGTCATTACATCACAGCCACGACGCTGCCACCGGCAACTGGGGGCTTGGGGTCCGGGCACTGCACCATCCTGTTGACGATCTCTGTGTGAGGGGGACCCTGGCGGCCTCCCTACCAGTCATCCGGCCCTGCCAGCACCATGTAAAAAAAATGTTTCTGAGAGACGTCCTTCTTTTTATTGTTAGAGAGGCCGGCGCCCTAAAGCTGCCTTATGGTGTCGCCGGCCCTGCCTGTCATTATCGGTGCTGCTATCTGCAAAATAGCGCACCGATATGCTAGGCAATGTATGAACGGTCAGTGGCACTGACTGTCCCAACAGCTGCAGCTATCGATTTTGACAGCTGCAGCTGTCATTGCCCTAACGCCACAGCAGGGACAACACTGTCCCTGGCTGCGGCGGCTGCCGGGCCCTGGACTGCATGTGAGGTCTCGTGATGTTTGCGAGATCTCACGCATGCCCAGTGGAGCCGGCAGGGAAGGGAGACAGGCGATGCGCTGTGGGCTATGACAGGGATCGCCGGAAGGGGGAGTTTTCATTCCCCCACTCTGGCAGACTAAATGTTCTTACATCTCGTTGTTACTGATTCCTGCTTCGCCTTGGTAAAGAGCAGGAAGAGCAGTGGCGTATCTATAATGGGTGCAGTGTGTGCCAGGCACACGGGCCCCCAGGTCCAGGGGGCCCCGAACCACACACCCTGCACCCATATTATTTCAAACTTACCAGTCCGTGGTCCCGCGTCGGGTGTCAACGCTGCTCAGGACACCGCCGTGGCCATTTTTCCGGTGTTCTGCGCATGCGCAGTAGACTGCGGGCACAATCTAGTGCCCGGAGTCTACTTATGCTACGGTGGCTGGCCAGCCGCGTCAGTCGGCTGCTGGCCACCGGGGAGAGAGGAGGGGGCCCAGCACGCTGAGTGCACACAGGCCCCCTCCTCTCTTAAGACGCCCTTGAGGAATACTTATAATGGCACGATGCGTGGCGCTATAATGCATCTCCCCCACAATGTCTAGTATGTACAGGCCACTGTGCTAGTTACAAATTAGCTACACATTTTTTAGGTTAAAGAACCATTAATTCAACACATATTAATTTAATAGGGGGAAGCATGGGAAACAGTAGTAGAACAATGAGTGCTGGGAGAAATGGGCCATATTGGCAGGTATGGAAGGTTTCCCATATTCAGACAACTTCCATTTATGGCTTTGTGGGTGCAGTAATAAGCAGCTTTATCTCCTTTCGTGCTCTACTCTAATTTCATTTGTAACAACTTGGCAGATTTCTTTATTCTCATTGCCCAGCAATACAACACAGCTCAGCTTCGTTCTGTGGGCACAAATGTTTTGTGGAAACAACCAAATTCATTAGAGACTCAGGGGTCTATGTGCTAAGCCTTCGAGAGAGATAAAGTGGACGAAGATAAAGTACCAACCAATCAGCTCCTAACTGTCATTTTTCAAACACAGCCTGTAGAGTGACAGTTAGGAGCTTATTGGTTGGTACTTTGGGCCTCATTTATTACCGAGTTTAATCATTCACAACGAGTGATAAAACGCGCTGTGTATGATAAATGGTGCTCCAGCCAATAAGCTCCCAACTGTCATTTTTCAAACAGATGACAGTTGGGAGCTGATTGGCTGGAGCACCATTATCATACGCAACAAGTTTTATTACTCATTGTGAATGATTATACTCGTTGATAAATGAGGCTCTTATTTATAAATAGGGTGAAGATTTTACCTCCATTGGCTGCGGACGCATAGTACAGTATGAGCTACTTGCTGAACAATGCTGAGACCAGAAATCAAATGTGACAAATTGACGTCCATGGAGACTGACATGCGAATTGGTGCTACTGGTATGGATCATAAGAAATGAAGCTTCTTGCTGTTAGCACAGCTTATAGTGCTTAATGTGTATGTCTACATAAAGATCAATGATTGTTATTTACTATCATTCCTCAAGGGTGGAAATCAATAGTAAAAACACAGGAACCAATCAGCTGTTAGCTTTTATCTATCTAGTGCATGTAAGACAATGGAAGCAAACGTCTGATTGGTTGCCAGGATTTTACGGCAGATTTTCAAATTTGAACGATATTCATAAATAACCAACAGTTCTAGTCCTATTCAACTATACTTGTCGTCATTACTCCTGGAGTTTCTGAATAAACTAGGACACACCTGGATCTGCACAAACTAGGCCTAGATTCAGCCAAAGCGTGCTTTGGTCCCACCAGTCCACAACCATTTTGTGTGTAGCAACACCCACTTGACGACAGGCTGCACCCCTTTCAGACGCCAAACATCTGGACTGTGCCTGTAAAATCAGGACTTTTGGCAGGTATGCAAGTGGCTTACTCATACCCTTCAACATTTTTCAGCAAGAACTCAGTACAGGGGCGTGGCCACAGATTAAAGCGGGTGTGGTCACAGATAAAGGGGCGTGTCCACAGGGGGTCTTGAGGCAGCTGGCGTTGGCGGGTTTCAAACTTGCAGTATGAGTGTTATACTGCAAGTTCTGTTTACCGGCGCAAGCGTCAAGACAGACTGTGGAGAACCACAGAGAACGGAGAAGAGCCGTCTGTCACTCAGCAGCGCTGCGGGAGTCCTGTGTTTAGCAGCGCTGCTTAAGAAATCAGGAGATTGTACCCACCCGGTACAATCGGTACAGACCATTAAAAAACGGTACTGTAACGGCTAAAACGGTAGAGTTGGAGGGTATGGCTTACTTCACCTCACATTTAGGGAACCTCTCTCACTTGGAAATGTCTCTGCACCCTTCTGACAAAGAAAAGTGTGGCTGTACAAAACCCTTGCAAAACGTCAGACCGCTGTGTAAGTATTGTAATATCTACAGTCAACTATCTGTGTTCTCTTGTACATATTCATCCCTGATGTCAGAGAAACGAGTGCAATCAGCAGTTTAACAGAACAGCAGTCGCCGCCAGGAGACTGAGCACCGCGGAAAGATAGACAGCCTTTTAGGGAAAATAGGGTCATAATAATCTGCAATTCCCTTGTAATGACTCTATTCAGGGGAACTTATAAGAGGATTTCAGCTGCTGAATAGTTTTTTTTTTTCTTTCTTTTTTATGTGTCCACTCGCCATACAGAACAATTGCCTCTTGCCAAGATTGTGATCACTCGCTGTAACCCGCTGAGCACCAAACTGAGCTGGAGTGAGTGCGGGCGCAGTGACGGTCTAGGCCTGGCTCCTGCGGGAAGAGTTAATGTAGCAGGACAGCAGTCACGGCTCTAATTTCACCTCATACTAACTGGATTCACACAGAGCTTCATGCAATCAATAAATGTATTCATAGTGAAAATGACCCTGCTGTTAATTTATCTGATGCTGTATAGTGTCCTTCCTTCCAAACTTCTGTCTGCAGTACGGTAACCCTTTCTATGCCTGGGGAAGCTTATGACAAACCCATACTTCTGAACATCCGGGGGGCTCCAGAATTTTTGAAGAGCCTCCTCAGACTCCTGGAAGAGTAGCTTACCCTCCTGCATCCACCCTCTTTCTAGAGAAATGGGCGGGACAGGAAGAATTGGGTTCTCTTGGCCCTGACCCCTATTCATGGACCCGCAATTCACATAATTATGCAGCGAGGGGCAGAGCCTAAGGACAAGCAGTGACTAGCCCCGCCTCTCACAGTGATCAGCTGCATCTCCCTATCAGGAACTATCCCTTAAGGTGCGTACACACTGTGCGATCAGGAAAGACAGTACGATTACGACATTGTAATCGTACCGTCGTTCCTGATCCCCTGCAGTGCCTACACTGAACGATCAGTCGTTCAGTGCAGGCACTGTCCATCATTCCTGTACATGGGCGATCTGTCGTTATCGGCAGATTGGCCTGCATGTTCAGGCGATGGACAATGTCGGAAAAGACCAGCGGGCGCGCGCATCGCTGGTCGTTTCCTACATTTTAGTGCACGATTACTGAGCGATTGCACAATTACGATGTCGTAATCGTGCAATCACTCAGTAATATCGCCCAGTGTGTACGCACCTTTAGAGCAGTGGCTCCCAAACTGAGTCCCTTGTTGGTCAAGTACCAAATAAAATAATTTTTAGTCAGTGTGATAGGCAGCCATTAGCACTGGTTTTGGCCTATCAAAAACAATGCGGACAAAAAGAAGCACAGCCCTGTCAACTATGACATAACTGAACCTAAGGGGGTGACATAAGCACAATTTACTTCATTTAATGTTGCTGAATTTCTCAATAAGAAACTTTTGGCCCTGGGGTGCCTTGGAGAAAATGCTGATACTCTAGGGTGCCGTGATTCGAAAAAGTTTGGGAACCACTGCCTTAAAGAGAGGAAACATTTTAAAGTTGCCAACTAGGCCAATCAGTCACTTTTCTTGAAGCAACACCTTTCCCAGCTACTGTGATTGGTTAGACACCCTCTGGAATAGTTGGTGAGATACACACACTCTAACAGAATGTATCTAATACTTAGGAGAAATTCACCAAATGCCTGACTTTCCAACATTACCCCTTGCACCCTGTTAGTTTCGCCATTAAGATGGCTCCTTAGAGGTCCATGATGTCACTCACCCCTAAAATTGTATTGGCAAGGCTGCACAAGCCCACGAAAGTGACCAATCCAGTGCTCGAGATTCGTCTCAGCAGCCCTGCACCCACTAAGGGCTACATTTAAGAACAAGTCATAACGTCTCCTTGTTGTCTTCTTACCTCTGACCACTTTTTTTCTGTTTTTTAATGGCTTAACCTCTCCCCCTCTTCCACTCATAGTTAGTGTTCCCCAAGGTTCTGTTCTTGGTCCACTCTATTCTACCTCTAATTGGAAACCTACCAAACGTGGTCCAAGGAAGGACAACCGGTGAAACAGCGACAGCGTCATGGGCACCCAAGTCTCATTGATGTGCCTGGGGAGGGAAGGCTCTGCCGTCTGGTTCTATCCTATGGAACAGCTATTGTAGCACAAATTGTTGAAAATGTTAATGCTGGCTATGGTAGAAAGGTGTCAGAATGGGATCAAATCCCGATGCCAGGAGACCGGCAACTGAAGATCAGGTAAGTATTTTAATTATAACTAACCATAACCCCCCTAACCTTCCCTTAGGGGTGCCTAACCCTAACCTCCCCCCCAAGTGCCTAACCCTAACCCCCCTTCCCTGCAGCCTAAACCTATGTCTCCCGGGGGGGAGTGCCTAACCCTAACCTCCCCCGAGGGTGCCTACCCTAACCTATCCCTCCCCCCCCGCAACTGTCCATGCCTGCAGCCCGGCTTACCTTCGTTCGGTATACCGGGCGTCGGCGTCTGTCACGCCTGTCATTAGACCCATGCTGGGATTAGACAGTCGAGAAGCCGGTGGTCGGCATTTCGACCGTCGGCTTCCTGACTGCATCCCGTCAGAACACACAGTGCATCACAGCTTGCTGCAAATGGGACTGTCTAACAAGCTTCTGGCCCTGCGATTCATGTCAATGTTACTTTGACATGATCCACCCACCTACAGTAAGTGTTGTTGCAGACCTAGAACACCCCTTCATGGTAGCAGTGTTCCCTGATGGCGGTGGCCTCAGCCGGATAATGCGCCCGGCTGCCACACTGCAAACATTGTTCAGGAATGGTCTGAGGAACATGACAAAGAGGTCAAGGTGTTGACTTGTCCTCCAAATTCCCCAGGTCTTAGGGCCTGATTCAGAATTGTACGTAATGACAACTATTATGCAGATGGAGCGATTGTTTTGCCTTTGCACATGTGTGTAAGCACACGCGCAGAAAATGTTTTGCAGTTACGCTCTCACAGAGGGTCCATTCACAAAGTGAGTGACAGGTAGTCAGCGTTTGGGGGAGATAACGAGGGTGTCTTGGCAAACGCAGGCATCTTAGACCGGTTAAATGCTGTTTAATGGGCGAGCATAAATTAGCCATTACGTTCTACTTGACAGCATGAGAGCTCACTGTGTGTCATGAGAGCTGCAGTGTTTGCGGCTGGTTAGACTTGCCGCATATGCTGCGTGACTGCCCCTTCTGCATCAATGTTACCGATGTTTACGCTGTTGTATGTCGTCGGACGGATATGAGAAGGCAGCAGAGGGCGTCCCTGTGCTCGGGTAAGCATCGATAGGCATTAGCATATTTTAGCAACTCTGATCCAGTAGAGAATGCAGCTGCGATTGCATTAGTGTCCATCTCTGAATCAGGCCCTCAGTCTGATTGAGCATCTGTGGGAAGTGCTGGAAAAAAGTGCCATGGACCCCACCTCACAAATTACAGGACTTACAGGATCTGCTGCTAACATCAGATATCAGAGGACACCTTCAGAGGCCTTGTAGAGTCCATGCCTCAACTGGGCAGAGATGTTTTGATGGCATGAAAAGAACCTACACATTTTGTATCTGGATTGATCTTCGTGTTTTGGTTTTGGATCTGTATGTTTAAAAATTGAAAAAAAGCTAATACAGCGCGAAGATCCGAACTGGGACTGGTTCAACTCGGTACCCGAAAGTGATTTGGAACTCAGACTCGGTTCGACTCGGAACCCCTAAATTCAGTTGTTGTCGGTGTGTATATATATATATATATATGTATATATATATATATATACTGTATGTCTTTCCTCTCTTACAACCATATTTCCTGGGCCTCCAACATTGATGGTTTGCTACTGATGGTCAGTGCTTTACCATCAATGGTAAAGTCACACTCGGTTCGACTCGGAACCCCTAAATTCGGTTGTTGTCGGTGTGTATATATATATATATATATATATATATATATATATACTGTATATCTTTCCTCTCTTACAACCATTTTTCCTGGGCCTCCGACATTGATGGTTTGCTGGGCCTCCAACATAGATGGTCAATGGTTTACCATCAATGGCTGAGTTCCCATGGTGACTGGTCAATTTTTTATTTGCCCCTTCACATGACACTGAGCCCCGCCCTCCCATCGTCTATCCCTTAGCCTCGCCCTCCTTCTCTGCTTGGTCTGCCACTGTCTTGTGTGCTTATTTACACCACCCATAGATGGTTCAAACCATCAATGGTTTGACAGAAAATAAATAAAAATACATAAACCGCTAAGGGAGACCTTCGACGGTGAACAATTCTATGTCCATTCCTACTCCATGGTTTATTTACAGCGATTACGCACGCAGTCTCACTGCAATAGTATGTTAATCCAGTGTGATCGCTATGCCGTTGCAGCACAACATAAGGACGCCCACTTTACCTTACACACATCCGGAATTCTTAGCAATACTGCAAAACCATCGAGTAACATCGAGTACCATCGCAGCCTCACGCACACTTGCACAAGCTCAGAAATTGCTAATCTCGTCACATGCTATGAGTCCTCAAGCTGCGTATGGCATCGTAGTGAATCATTTATGCACACCCACGCAATGGCGTTCAAACGCCCTGGCACGCCTGTATTTCACCCCCCCCACTGGTCACCTCCCACAAATGGCACTTCCTGTCAATCAGTGTGCGATGGGTCTGCGCGGTCGCAGTGGCCAGTTCACGCAAGTGCACTGCGTTGCATGCGCAGTATGCAGCAATCGGCCAATTGCGTGCGAATTCGCAGTTGTGATCAGTAATGAATTAGGTCCTCAGTAAGGATCGCTAATGCAACTGCCTACGCAGATTGAGCGATCGCTAGTCATTGCGCATTAGCCGCACTGCGTGCGCGCTGTGATCGCACTGTGATTATGGACGCACAGAGGAAGCCATCGCAGAGTCAGTGACAGGCTGTGAGCATTTGGGGGTGGTGACGGGGGGTGGTCAGAGAAATGCAGGCGTGCCTGTCCGTGTGAACGCCGTTGCACGGGCGTGCATAAATTAGCCACTGTGATTGCATACACAGCTTGAGTACTCACTGCGTGCAACGAGAATTGCAGTTTCTGCGTCAGGTCAGACCTGCTGTAAATGCTACGTGATGGGCAGGTGTGCCGCGATAGTACCAATGTTTATGCAGGTAAGCAACGTCATACGCATGTGAGAAGGCAGCGAGGGTCGTCTTTATGCCGGCTGTGCTTTGCCAGACATTAGCATATTTTTTCGCAGCTGCGGTCCCATTAGCGATCCTTACTGAATCAGACCCTTAGTGCAGAAATAAGTGGAAATGTGTCTTCCTTGGAATGATCTGCCAGGCCCCCAAATTATTCATATAGTTCATGTGGAGTTTCCACTGGAGTTTGCAAAGTATTTGGTCCCACTTTTCAGTCTCAGTCTATTTTCCGTGCGCAGAGTACAGTATGTATGGCAAAATTCCAGCTCTAGCATGTAATGATAAGATCAGACAGTAGCAGACAGTCCTAATTCACATTTACAATAATGTCTCTTCTGGCTTATAAAGGCGAACAAGATCCCTACCTTCAACATGTAAGTACTGTATATAGGCTTTTTTTTTCCATTATGCGGAGTCCTTCCTGTTCTGCATTCTGTTGTCCCATCAAGGTCAATATATGGGATGCTCCTTGTCTAAGAGTCTCACGCGGCCCCTTATTCTGCAGAACACAGGGGCTAGTTCAGAGATATATGTAAACCCGATGTTTACGCACATCTCCAATGTTTTTAGATCTGGGTACGCGCAGAAGCCGCACTGCACATATTTATGGCTGCGACGTTGCTTGCAGTGTCCCACACGCGGCAACGAGATCGATTGTTTGGGGGCAGCGGCACGGAGCATTACAGAAAACGGGGGTGTATAAACCCTGTTTTCTGGGTGTATTGGTAGCATGATTTTTCCGAACATCCTGAGTAACGGTTACGCAAATGTCAGATGTGCGCGCAGTTGGTGCGATGGCTGTGTCTTCGGACCAACTGCGCAGTGTGCATCTTTTTACTTTAAGACGCCTCCTATGTCTTTTAGCATATTTTAGCCCAGCCGCTGCGTGGGAAGACGTAGCATTAGTGCTCACTGCGTCCATATCAGAATAAGCCCCATTGCACCTTGGAACACTTACTACATGTGTGATGACATTTTTCAATGGGTGGGGCCTGTTGGACAACTAGGTTAAAGGGGTGTAACTGGCATTGGGAAACCAAATCTAAAAATAGTTCTGTCGACAAAAGTTTGTCATTAACAATCACAACACCATTTGGCAGCCCGGCACAGGTGGCGTACCATAGCTTCATGCAGCGAACGAAAATCTCTTTATTTAGAGTAGTTGACATAAAATACAGCGCAGTGAGACACAAATACAGCATAGTACAAATAAAACACTGGGCCTGATTCAGAACCGCTCGCAAGCGATATGCACTCACAAGCGAGTTGATGGGCGGGCGGTGCGCATGTGCGGAGTGCGTGAGCCCCGCAGCGAGCGAAAAATCACTCGCTGCGGGACTCACTACAAGAAGGGCCTGCTGTTGATGTTGATCGACAGCTTTGTAGGTGGGGAGGAGGGGGGTGGCTTGCCAAACTGAGGCATTCCTGAAGGAACGCCTGCCGTTTGGGGGCAGCCCTACTGACATCACTAGTGATGTCAGTAGTGAGCTTCCTACTCTATTAGAGCAGGAAGCTCACTGGGGCTTGCGGGAACGAGACCCTACCACAAGGGTCTCGTCACAAGCCTGATGGTCGCGACCATCGCGACCATCACCTGGCCGCTCGCAAAAGCTGTGGGTGGTCACCCACAGCTTAGCGAGTGGCCAGAAGGCTGGCTCAAAAAAAAAAAAAGCCCTGATTCTGAAAGACCGTCCGGCTCTGAATCAGGGCCACTGTACCATAGAAATAGTTTGTACAACACAAAAAGATAGTGTCATCAATTTTTTGTATAACATTAATAACAAAATCAAACACAATTAGAATAAAACATAAAATAAAAGAAAAATAAAAAAACAGAAGAAAAAAGTATAAGTAGAACAATCCTGTAGGCATACTTGCCTACCTTTGGCTTCTCCTCCCCGGGAGAAGCCTTGGTAGGAGAAGCAAGTGGGATGTGACAGGGGCGGAGCTTAATTACGTGATTCACTGAGAATCACGTCATAAGCCCCGTCCCCTACACGGGGACCTGCGATCGCCGGGAAATTCTCCCCATTCTGTCCACTTCACTAGAAAGTGGGCAGAATGTGGGAGAAGTGCCTACCTTTCCTGGGGTTGTGGGGGGTTACCCGAAAAATCGGGAGCCTCCCGCGAAAACCGGGAGGGTAGGCATGTATACCTGTAGGGCACTGCGCTACTATATGAAGACCAGCTTAATTTTGTACCAGGTAACTGTCTATTAAACGTAGAGTACCAAGAGTCCCAGGTAGCATGGAAAATTGGCGCAGTGTCATGGAGCAGGGCAGTTACATACTCCACTGAAGCTAGGTACCAAATTTTATTAGTCAAAGATTTCATTGATGGAGCTGCAAGTTGCTTCCAATTTGAAGCAATAAAAAGTTCTGCTGCATTGTAAATGAAGCCACATAATTTATTTTGGAACTTAGAAAGGGATCTTAGGGGTTTGTATAAAAGCATATGTAGGGGGTCCTTAGGAGGAGAAATGTTGAGCACTCTAGACACCAAAGACAGGACTTTGTCCCAAAATTTAGAAATCAGGGGGCAGGCCCACCAAACTTGCCAAAAAGAACCCACTTTACCACAATGTCTCCAGCAGAAATCAGATGAACCCGGGAAAATATGATGGAGCTTTTCGGGCATGATATACCAGCGGGAATACACTTTGTAGGAATTTTCCTTTATGTTAGTATTAATGGAGGATTAAGACACCCAACGTCTGATGTCCGCCCATTCTACTTCCTCCAGACACACTCCCAGGTCTCGTTCCCAAACTAATTCAAAAGATTCTTTAAACACAGGATGTGAGGGGGATAGCATTGAATACAAAATTGAGATTGAGCCCTTACAACCTGGATTGTAGAGGCAATGACATTGAAATGCATTGAGTTGTCTCACTTTATTAGACTCACTGAGGGAGTGAAAGAAATTACAGACTTGTAGGTAGGCAAATTGCAAACCTGGACACATACCGTATTTGTCACATAGGTCTGCGAAACTCTGGGGTGCGAAGTCACCTTTAATGTGTAAGAATCTTGTGATCCCTGCAGATACCCAAGGGTGTCTGTCAGAGGACATGCAACCCAGAGGAAACTGGGGATAGCACCCCAACGGAGTCAAGTGGGGGCGGGTAGGGAGCTAATTCTAGCCTTTTGTTTAATTTGTCCTATACCGATGAGACGACCTGTAATGAGGGCATTTGTTTAAACGTGTTACAAGAAAGGAAGCAGATTGTAGCTTTGGATATGCTACCAAGGATAGGTAAATGTGTGATAACTTCATGTATATTGCTGAAATACCACTATTTATTTTAGAGACCAGTGATCCCTATGGTCACCACCTCATCTGCACGTGGACAGCTATCTCAACATGCATTGAATACATTCGATGGGCCAGGACTGTTGGCGAGGCACATGGCTTATGGAGCAGCACAGTCCTGTGGAGAAAGTGGTTGATGTAGTTGGTCTCCAGGTGTCGGTCAGTGCCTAAACCTAATCCTTCCCCACTAGTGCCTAAACCTAACTCCCTCCACCCCCCTGCAGTCCAAACCACCTAACCCTCTCCTCTTAGTGCTTAACCCATACTTGCCGACATTCAGCTCCCTCCTTCCGGGAGGGAACTGAATGCCTGCATTCTGCGGGGGGCTATGATGCCGTTTTTGGGAAAAAAGGCATTGTGAAGCAGGGGGCGGAGCCACGATGACGCGATTCAGCGCAAATTTTGTCATCGGGGGTTTTAGGTAGTAGTCCGGGTTGGTGGCAGCCGGGAGGCTTGTCTCCCTTTCCGGGGGATCAGGAGCGCGCACCCGATATTCAGGAGGCTCCCGACCAAATCGGGAGGGTAGGCAAGCCTGGCTTAACCCTAACCCCCATACTTACCGTAGGGGTACTGGCGGTCGGGATGCCAGCGTTGGGATTCTGGGCCTGATTCTGACCCGCTCGCGAGCGCTGTACGCTCGCAAGCGGGTCGATGGTGCCCAAGTGTGCATGCGCACGACGGAGGGAGCTCCGTCATGCGCATGCGCGAGACCCGGCGAGCGTCGGGGAATCCGTCGCTCGGGGTCTCGCACCAAAGGGGGCGTGCAGTCGATGGTAATTGACAGCACCCCGCCATGGGAACACCTACCGTCTGGGTCCGGCCACACTGACATCAGTAGTGATGTCAGTGGGAGTGATTTTGGCTCTGATAGAGCCAGAATCACTCCAGGGCTTGCGGCAGCGAGACCCTACCGCAGGGTCTCGTCGCAAGCCCGATGGTCGCGATGGTCTTGACCATCGCGACCATCATCATGGACGCTCGCTATAGCTGTGGGTGGTAACCCACAGTTATGCGAGCGTCCAAGAGGCCGCTCCATTTTTAGGTAGGAGGGCACTGATTCAGAGCGAGCGCTCTGTCAGAGCGTCCGTCTCTGAATCAGGCCCTCTGACAGGTGTCAGGATGCAGCACTGGTATTTTAAGATCCTGCATCCCAACTGTCTGGATTATAACTACATCCCAATTTAATGTAATGAGCTCACTTTAGGCTTCATTCTGTTTTTAATTTTCTATCTAACATATGTTATTCCATTTCTGTAATTATATTTCTAGAAATATATGTTAACACTTGGTAACAGGAATAGTGGAGGTGCTGCAACCAATCAGATTCTAGCTTTCATTCTCTAGAACGTACTAGATAAATAATAGCTAGAAGCTGATTGGTTACTATGTTCAAAATCTCCACCACAAAGTGATAGCTAGAATCTGATTGTCCACATTTACTTGTTAGAAGTTTGAGCCAATATCCCCTCAATCGTTCCCTTCAAGTTGCCGTAGATTCTCCCACTTTAGGCGACTACCTAGGTTTACCTGATGGCCACACTTTTCTTGGCTGAATTCATGGAACAAATAAAAAATTTGATATTCAAAACTTGTCAGTTCTGCTGGGAATTCTAACAGGTTCAGAAACTTTTCAGAAAGTTCTCACATCATCCCAGTCATACATATTCAGAAGTCACTTATTGTATCCAAAGCTGCACATGTTTCCCTTAGGGCAGAGTAACCTGTAGGTGACCTGGCTCCTTCAGTGTCTCATTGTATTAATATCACAGCCGAAACAATTCCTAGAACTTGAAGGTATAAAATACTCCAATAACTCGCGAAATGCCCCAAATTCTTCTATCGGGGGATCTCGTGGTCATGCTACGAAACATTTTCCATAAATGATTACCAAGACAAAAACACACATGCTTCCAGTTTTTATCTTCATAATATCAATCCTATGAGGTTGTTTATGTTACGCAAGCCATCCCTATCTGCTGGGTTCAGTATATTTTTATAGGGAGAAAATATTTCCAAAAGCAATGAATCACGGCACCGTATGGGAAGATCCTATATTTATTTAAGTAAACTGTTTTTATTTAAAACTTTTTGCTTACAGAAGACCAGGAGGAACTGGTACATGAATGTAATCATTTTTTTTTTAAATCTTAAATTCTTTTACGTGCTTTTTAACTACTTCCTGACCACCAAATGTGTCTGTCCTGTTAAAAGTCGTGTGTGTGTGTGTGTGTGTTTTTGAAAACGTGAAATCTTCCAAAGGTATGACGCAATGTAAGCTCATATGATTTAAACATTTTTGGAAACCCAGATTTTTTTCAAATGATATCTGTACAAAAGATTTAAGAACACTCATGGCCTTATTCAGAAGTGCACGCTAGTGCACTGCTGAACGCAGATTCCCGATGGTCGGGAATCTGGACCCGTACTGCGCATATGCAGTATGGGTGCTGCCAGGGCATACGTACCGTTTTAGACATCCGTTCCGGGAGCAGCTCCGAGAGCTGCCACTATAGGCCGGTTCGGGGGGATGACATGTTTAGGCCCCGCCCATTTCCTGGAAAAGTCTGCGATTCAAAGATCCGCGAGGAGGGGTGGGGTGAAATGACGCAAATTGCACCAATTAGCTCCGCGCAAATTCCCTATTAAATCTCCCCATTCTGCCCGCTTCACTAGGAATTTGGCAGGATGCGGGGGTTCTGCCTACACTTCCGGGGGTACAGGGGGTTACCCGAAAAATCGGTAGTCTCCGCGACTTCAGGGAGTGTAGGCAAGTATGTGCCAGGGGCGTAACCAGAGGTATGGGGGCCTCATAGCAAAATTTCCTCAGGGCCCCCATAGGTCTACCTATACAGTGCCCCCATAGTTGTGCTCATTATGCAATATCCCCTGTAGTAGTGCCCATTCTGCAATGCCCCCTGTAGTTGTGCCCATTCTGCAATGTCCCCTGTATTAGAGTCCCTTATGCAATGCCCCAGTAGTGCTCCTTATACAGTGTCCATTATGCAGTGCCCCCTGTAATACCCCTTATCAGGGGCATATTTATAATAGGTGCAGGGTGTGCAGGGCACACTGGCCCCTGGGTCCAGCGGGGGCCCGCACCGCACACCCTGCACCCATATTATACTTACCTCTCCGGAGTCCCATGTCGGCGCCAGTGTCTGCGCTGTAAAAAATGGCTGGAAAATGGCCACGGTCGTTTGCGCAGTGCAGGGAAAATGGCCACCATGGCCATTTTCCCAGTGACCTGCGCATGCGCTATAGACTCTGGGCACACGCAAGTGCCCAGAGTCTATACGTGCGGCACTGCCCACGCACTGCTCAGTGCGCTGCCAGCCACTGGACGGAGAGGAGGGGGCCCGTGATGGAGACTGCACACGGGCCCCCTCCTCTCTAGAAACGCCCCTTCTCCTTATGCTGTGCCCCCGGTAATGCCCCCATATGCTGTGCCCCCCGGTAATGCCCCCATATGCTGTGCCCCCCGGTAATGTCCCTTATGCTGTGCCGCAGGTTATGCCCATTATGCTGTGCCCCCGGTAATGCACCTTATACTGTGCCTCAGGTAATGCCCCTTATGCTGTGCCCCCGGTAATGCCCCTTATGCTGTGCCTCAGGTAATGCCCCTTATGCTGTGCCTCAGGTAATGCCCCTTATGCTGTGCCCCCTCCGCTGTGCTTATCAGCGCTCCAGCTTCACTCCGGCGTCTTGATCTGCCGCTGACTGGAACTAACTAGATCCAGCAAGCGCGCAGGCTCCTCACATGTCGGGTGAGGCGGGTGACGTCATCACGTCACCCGCACACCCACGCACTGCATCACTGGGAACGCTGGCCTCTGAAGTGATCAGAGGTGTCTTTAGTCTCTGATCGCTTCAGAGACCAGTGTTCCCAGTTGCACCAGCTATAGAGGGTGCAGGGGGACGCTTTCTGGGCTGTCGGGCCCCCCTAAGCTGCCGGGCCCCATAGGAAGCGCACCCCCTGCACCTTCTGTAGTTACGCCACTGGGTGCTGCGTGTTCACATGCAGGGCAGCAGCAGACTGGCAGTGATTGACAGTCTGTTGCCGTTTGGGCGAGGGAAGGGCGGCGATGGCCTCCATCTCCAAAAACGAAGGCATGCCGCCGCCATTGGTGGGGAGGGAAGAGGCCAGGATATCCGTTGTCACGGTCACTCAGCTGGCCAATGGCGATGCAGATTATATGATGCAATGTCCTTGGATGCAGCTCGGATAAGTAATGCATGCAGGAAGCATGACACCTCCTGCTGCATTACCATAATTGCAACTACACACAGCAAATTTCCAGGAGTAACGCAATTTTTTTTTGGACTTGGTACTGAGAGATGAAAAAGCTGACACCACATGCAGTTTGAGCTGTGTTGCCTGTCTAAGGGGCAAGGCCGGATTAAGGCTTGTGGGGGCCCTGGGGCAACTAAATTGTGGGGACCCCCACCAAGCCACATGGAGCCTAAACCCCCTCCCCCGCCACACGGAGCCTAATCCCCCTCCCCCGCCACACGGAACCTACCCTCCCTCCCTGATTACTTACCTTCTGGTTCTGTGTTGTGAATGCAGCAGCACAGTCAGCGCTACTGCATAGAGCACGGAGGGGCTACTGAGGCCTGACATCAGTGATCAGCGACATGGATAGGATGTGTCACGCAGGGCCGGATTAACGGGGGGGCGACAGGGGCGATCGTCCCCGGGCCTCCACACCTCAAGGGGTTAAAGTGGACCGGAGGAGACGGAACCAGTTCCGCCTCCTCCGGCCAACCTAACCCCGGAGCCGCAGGGAGGCACCATTTGCCAGATGCCCGCTGATTGTAACCAGCTCACTCCCCGCAGCGGCAGCCGGAGCTGGAGACTGGACTGGAGGGCTCTGGCTCACGCAGTGCACTATGGGAGAGACGTCGACGTCTCTCCCATGGTGCAGAGCAGCAGCCGAGCGACGTGGTCGGCAGCGGGAGCGGGGCTTAAGCTAAGTAATAGCTCTTTTTTTTTTTTTTAGTGCAAGTGGCTATTGTACTGGTGGCATTACTCAGAGGGGGTGGGGGTGGGGGCATCACTACTGGCGGCATTACTCGGGGGGGATCATTACTACTGGGGGAATTACTTGGGGGGGAGCATTACTACTGGGGCATTACTCGAGGGGGGAGGGAGCATTACTACTGGGGGCATTTATACAGAGGGTACTACTACAGGGGCCATGACTACTGGGGCCACTACCACAGGGGCCATGACTACTGGGGGCAAAACTACAGGGGTATTACTACTGAGGGCATTTAGACAGGAGGCATTACTATTGGGCACACACAGGGGGCATGACTACTGGGGGGCATTACTATTGGGGCACAACTACAGTGGTATTACTACTGGGGGCATTACTATTTGGGACACTACCACAGGGGGCATTACTACTTGGGGCACTACTAATGGGAGAATTGCATAGGGGGCACTACTATTGGGTGCACTGCATAAAGGGCACCACTACTGTGGGCACTAACACTACTGAGGTCCCCCTTGCGCATTCCCCCAGTTCATCACATTTAATAAGGGCCCCCACATATTTGGTGCCCAGGGGCCCCCACAGACCTTAATCCGGCCCTGGTGTCACGTGATGCTGATGAGGGGACTCGGGAGCCACTCTGCGCTCTATGCGGCAGCGCTGACTGTCCTGTTGCATTCAGAGCATAGATCAGCGGCAGCTCAGCCCCCATCCGGGAATGGGGTACACTGGACACCTGCCCTCCGCAGGGTCACCCCGACCCTGTGTGGGCAGGATCAAATACAGGATTTTCTGGGGGGTTTACATACATTATATATATATATATATATATATATATATATATATATATATAGTTTTTATTTTATTTTTTTATTTATTTATGCACGTGTGTATTAAACACGCACATATATATCATATACCTAGCAAATGTATATAATATATATATAAAATTCACACATATACAGTATACACATACATACACACATATACAGTAAGAACACATACATATACACATATACAGTATACACACAAACACATACATAAACACATATACAGTAAACACACAAAAACATACATACACACATATACAGTATACACACAGCAGTATACACACACACACACTAACACATATATACACATTAACACATACATACACATATATACACAATAAAACAGTATACAGTATATACACACTTACTTCTTATGCAGCTGCTGCTCAGTGCTCACATCCTTAGGCTCCGCCCCCTCAATCAGTGATGCCGCAATTCGAGGGTCATTTGGGGTCGGGGCTTGTCGTATTGGCTCCGCCCATGGTAGCAGGGGGAATTGGTCCGTCAGGGGGGTTTCTAGCTACTTAGAAACACCCCCCTGCGTGCTCTAGAGTTGGGGGCCCCTCTGTGTGTGGGGGCCCCGACACGATTCACCCTGTCGCTCCCCGCTTAATCTGGCCCTGCTAAGGGGTGTATTTATTATCGGGTTCTAGACATGGTAATTAGAATACTTCATCACTGCTTATTACGGCAATAAGAAATTAAGGATTGCCCCACTGCATAAAAAAAAAATACACGACAGGACAGGGGCTGTGAAAGAAACCCGTCCCTGCGGTGTGTTAGAAGTAAAAGTGATCTCCTTCATTCCTGCGCATGAGTGGTCTACTGACCACGCATATGCGAGTGGACAGTGAGCCCGATTCAGAGACGGACGCTCTGAAAGAGCGCTCGCTCTGAATCAGGGCGTTTTTTTTGTGTGTGTGCAGCCTCCTGGCCACTCGCTTAGCTGTAGGTGACCACCCACAGCTATTGCGAGCGGCCAGGATGATGGTCACGATGGTCTAGACCATCGGGGCTTGCGACGAGACCCTTGTGGTAGGGCCTCATGGCCGCAAGCCCCAGAGAAGTTCCAGCTCTAATAGAGCCGGAAGCTCTCCCACTGATATCACTGGTGATGTCAGTGGGGCTGCCCACAAACGGTAGGCGTTCGCTTGGGAACGCCTCAGTTTGTGAAGCCACCCCCCCGCCACGCCTACAAAACGGGCGAGCTATCGATCAACATCGACAGCCGCTGAATTTCTCTCTCGCTCCGGGACTTGCGCACGTGCAGTGCGACCGCTGCGCGTGCGCAGAGCCCACCATCGACCCGCTTGCGAGCGCTCAAGCGCTTGCGAGCGGGTCTGAATCAGTCCCAGTGTGTGATCAACTCCACAGATTGTAGCCTATAGCCTACTACAACAGGTTGGGTACGGGATGCTGGTATTTGGGATTCCAGTGGTTATTCAGCTCTCAGCTTTGTGCGCCTGTGATGTCTGGCTGCGCACATCACAAAGAATTACTGTACCCCAACATTGTAAGTTTTCCTGAACACTTTCTATGGCCTTTAAAGGGGAAAAAGTTTGATGCTTGTGGATGCGAAGTGCAGCAGGAAAGCTGGCACCTCGTGCCCATCGCTGCTAATTGCACTGCCCACAAAGAATAGTGTACCATAATGTTTAAAATTATAATGTTTAAAATAATAATAATAATAATAATAATAATAATAATAATAATAATAATAATAATGTCTTGGTCTGAAGTAATTCAATGGTAAATGATTAAAACATAGAAGGAACAGCTGCACCTTAAGAACACCGTCGTGAACTGAATTAACTAGTTGATTACCAGGCAGCCAATCAGGAGCCGTCTCTTTTCATGGCAATAATGCACATGGACCCAAAACTATATAATAAAAAAAGGTGACATCGTCCCATTTTTTTTCATCCATCCCTGGACGGAGCTTTGTATGGTCACTGACTGCCAGAAGCTTTGCTCTCAGGGCTTGATTAAGATGGACGCAATGCTGATAATTACGAAGAATGAGCGATTGTTTGCTAATGCGCAAGCATGAATGCCGCAATGGGCATATGCCGTGATTGTTTTGCTATAGTGGAAAGTAAAAAAAACACAGGTGTGGGAGCGCTAAAAATTTGCTAATGGAACATGTATGAAAATAAATATGGATAGAATATATAAAAGCTCACATTTATTGTCACAATTGGCATGTATATATAAAAAAATTAAAAACAGAATATGATCTATTCAAAAACAGCAGATGAAAGAATGGACATTTAAAATGACATATAAACGGAATATAGTATATGACAATGTGCAGATGAAATAACAATGTGCATAAATACCCAAATGAAAGGAGAATACCCCTGGTGAATCTGGGGTGTTGTGGTAAATGAGTACTTGTACTTTAATGAGTCAATTGGTCCTCAAAAAAGTGGGACACCAATGACTGCAGGCAGTAAAAAATAAAATAATAAAGTTATTCTTCCAGGCTTCAATAGCCAGATATGGTGGTCAAATGGTGCCAAGTAAACATAGCTGGATCATTCCAGTGGCTTACCCGCTCAATGAGGATTGTAGTGCGGGTGATCAGTGGCAGAGAGTCTAGGTAATATAGCCGCTCATAGGTCCCGGCCAGGAAAGGAATGAATGATCAGAGTCTTATAATGCTGTTAGCAGCGCGGCTCTGATGTGGGGAAGCAATTGGGAAGCCGACTGCCTATATACCGGCAGCCGGCTTCCCGACTGTCTTATCCCGGCATGGGTGAAATGCCGGGCGTCTAGATGTAGACGCCCGCATTTCCCCGACGCCGGGAGACCGGCGCCTGGCATCACGATCGTAGTGATGCCGGGCGCCGCGAGCGGACAGCCGCGGGGGGGAGGGTTAGGTTTAGGGCTCCCGGGGGGGACTTAGGGTTCGGCACCCCCCCAGGAGGGTTAGGGTTAGGCTAGGGGGAGGGAGGGTTAGGCACCCCCGGGGGGGACTTAGGGCTAGGCACCCCCCCGGGGGACTTAGGTTTAGGCAGCGGGGAAGGGGGTGGTTAGGGTTAGGCACTTAGAGGGGGGATTAGGGTTAGGCACTTGGGGGGAAGTTAGGGTTAGGCACCCCTAAGGAGGGTTAGGGGGGTTAGGTTAGTGGATACTTACCTATCCACGATCGGGATTTCCAGCGCTGTCGGGCTTCCGCTGCGTCGCACTCTGCTCCTGTCGGGCTGCCGCTGACGTGAATCGAACCGCCGACCATGCGGCCGGCGGTATTTCATACCCATTCCCTGATGTGGAGCGGCTGAGTTGTATGCCGCCCTTGCAACAAGCGACGTCTCGCTGGATGTTGCTGGCCGTCGGAAGTAACCTCTCAGTGAGTAGGCACAGGTTGTAAGGCTGGGGTCAGCAGGTCTTTATCGGGGCACTTGCCGAAAGTGGCCTCTGGCTGGAATGATGGCAGCTTCGTGGCAATGGTCAGTGTGGCCTAAGAACAAAATAAAGAAGGGAGCACCTAACGCGTTTCTCGGCCCTGGTAACCTGGCTGTTTCCTCAGAGATACCTTGTGCGGTAATAGGGGCCGAGTTTGAGAAACACTGGTTTACATTATGAATAGTTTGGTACCAAATGTATTTATTTTTCTCAGCAGACTTCATGTATTGGGAGCTCTCAAACATGGCTGAGTTTTTTAAAAATGGAAATGTGAAAATATTATGTGACACAAAAAAAACGCAACACAATCATTTAAGATAGCTTGCAGGGGCGTTTTAAGAGAGGAGGGGGCCCGTGTGCTGCCTCCGTTTGGGCCCCCTCCTCTCTGTCAGCGGAGTAGATTCTGGCTTCATGCCAGAATCTACCACACATGCACGGGTCTACAGGAAAATGGCGCCTTTTTCCCGGGGACATCTGTTCTGCGCATGCAGGAGTCACCAGGAAAATGGCCGCCGCCAGAGCAGGACACTGGAATCGGTGGAAAGGTGAGTATAATTACCTATGGGTGCAGGGTGTGTGTGGGGTGGGTCCCAGGGGCCCGTGTGCACCGCACACCTTGCACCCATTAAAAGACGCCCCTGATTGCTTGCTTAAATAGGAAATATTAGTGGAAACTATCTAGTAAACCTGTAAATGTTCACATGCAGCTGAAATTACTCCTCATAGTAAGGAGCACGGATTGCAGTAAGAATTAAATTATTTAAAATAGCTGCTAAATTATATTGAAGCTGCTAAGCAGACAGCCCAAGTGAGCGATTATTTCTAAAGCGCACACATATTTCGCAGCGCTTTACAGAGAATATTTGGCAATTCACATCAGTCCCTGCCCCAGTGGATCTTTATTCCCCACCACATGTACATACACATACACCCTAGGGGTAATTTTGTCAGAAGACAACTAACCGACCCATGTGTTTTTGGATTATGGGAGGAAACCCACGCAAACACAGGATGGTGACATAAGAACACCACACAGATAGCCCTTTTTTTCGGAATTGAACTCATGACCTCAGGGCTGTAAGGCAGTAGTGCTAACCACAACCGTGCTACCAGTTATTGAGAGGAAACAGCTTGTGGCTAATCATTTATACTTGCCTACCCTCTGGGAATGGTGGACAAGTCTCCAGGGTTTGGGGCCACCTAGCAGCGCAAAGGCAACCGATAATGTGATTCGCGTCATAGTAGCCCAAGCCCTGCTCCACAATACTGGTAATCTCGGCATTGGCAGTGTTACGATGATGCAATTGTGTTGTCACGCCCTAGACTCACCCACCGGTGCCGAGCTCTACCCACCTCCACATAGTCCTGTCTCTTGCAATGCTGACCTGTCTGTCTCCTCCTGGAGGAAGCAGCCAAAATGTCGGCAAGTATGGCTCAATCTCACACTGAAGGCGGATATTTTGTGGTCTTGATTAACATTCAGCCTATCAATTGTCGAGGACCTAGTGACATAACTTTCTGATAACTCAGTTCATTCTCTGCTTCCTAGTGAATTAATGGGCCGCATTGATAAACATTGGCTCAGTATAAATACGGATGGAGGGAATGTGTAGATGGCATGGAGTAGGGTCCACACCATATTAATCAGTCTCATTTTTTCTTTCTTTCCTTTTCTTTTTCTTTTCCTGACCACATTCTGGAACATACTGCTTCTTTAGCCCTGTATATGGGAAACGAGTTCTTGATATACAATATATTGCACTCGTATTGAATGTACTTATTTAAATTGTGATTTGTAATTGCCGTGCTTCAATAAAATAAAATCTGTTTGAAAAAAGAAAAATCTTGATTCAGCAGACAACATGGCTTCCTCCAATCAATGTACGTAGGCAGCAGAAACCTGTTTAAGAGATTGCAGCCCTCAGTGAGAGAGGAAGCACTTGGGAAAAGGGAAATTTATGATTTCCATGGGAAAATACAGTTTGGGGGGCTTTATTTTCTGTATAAAAGCAATTAAGCCTATATGAGAAAATGCTATGCTGGTTTAATCTCCTTGGGGACTGTTTTTTTGTTTTTTTCCACAGATGTGTTCCCCTAATTTGTTTTACTTCCTGGGCACTCAGAGGCTGACTGTGGGATAAGGCTTTTGAAAAATGAATAGAAATGTACAAACATCATTTGAGGTAAAAAGTTTGTGGCAACAGGGACATATTCTCGTGAAGTTACACCACGGCTCTCCTCACTGTGTGGGCCCTGCACACCCCTCCACCCATTATAGACAGGGCCATTGAGACAGCCACAGGGACTGGGTACTTAAGGGGCATGGCCAAATCCAAGAGTAAATGTTAATGCACAGAACATCACGTGATCCCAATTTCCAACTACCATGAGGGGCAGAACGCGGCATTACTAGGCCCCGAAGTCTACAGCTGCGCTCAGTGCACTGCTGGCCACCGGGGAGAGAGGATGGGGCCTCGGATAGAGCCTACACATGGGTCCCCTCCTCTCTTAATATGCCCCTGATGAGCAGTGATTTAGAGCTACTCATGCTGCTGAACCTTTACACTGCTTGGTGCATGGGGCTTATTTGATAAAATGGTACAAGCGTATTAATGTACTGATCAACCAATCAAATTCTGTCTTCTTTTTTTTTAGTGCAGTTCACAAAATGAAAGCAAACATCTGATTGGTTGCTATGGGTTACAGCTCCTTTCTGCATATTAATCCTTATCCAATAGATCCAGCTACATTAAAAGGCACATTGCCAGTAGACTAATAATACATTTCAGCAATAGATTTTATGTGAACAGATAAACTCCTCACAATCTAGATATGTCTGAACCAAGTTTTATTATACAAACCACTTAACAAAATCTGTTTCCTATTCCTCGCAGCTCTTAGCTAGCACTGATGTACAGAGCAGTAGATTGTTTCCTTGTTGCTTAAACTGTTTAGATTGCATTAAGTCCTGCCACAGGGTATCGAAATATAACAACAAGCCTTGTAAAAGACACAGACACTGCATGAAGCTAAACTTTCCTTGATTAATGTCCGCTGGCTGTTTCCTATTACCACTCATATGCAGTAGTTCAGTCTACGTGTTTTACTGACAGAAGGATCGATTTAGGATTTGACGGTTGCAGGGCTGTAATAAAGCCCTGATGCCAGGATTCTATCATCCAAAATTCCAAGTGTGAGCAAATGAGTTTAACGTGTGACCTTCGTCTGAAAGCAGAGAAGGTGAGGGCGCAGATCGGTAGCTGGGTTTTTGTAGTCACGTCAAGTTGAAAAGTCATGTAGGGGAGAGAGCAAAGAGTAGTCACTTAGTACAGAAAATGCAAAACACACACTGCCTGGGTGCAACAGGGGGGCTATTTATTAAGAGAAAATCTGATTTTCTCCAACATTTCTCCAAAAATAATGATTGCGCTAACTTCTCCGATTTCGTTTATAGCAATCATGATGGCAAATGATTGTGGTTTCCCACTTATTTTTGTAATTGGAGTCTACTTAAATGTAATGCTCCCTATAGCGCGTGTGGAGGTCATGAATCTTGTGACGATAGTGCGTGTGCCACCTCTGTGTATGAGAGTGTTTGCATTGCACCCCAATGTTTAAAAGGGGTGACTTCGTTGCCCAGAAAAAAATCCCATCATCATCCCCACTATTTACTAACAGATGATTTTTTAATATCGATTTTGAAGTGTTAATAAATGTGCGATATAGTCCCTGAAACACAAAACCGATGTTATTCGATTTATATATATATTTTTAATCTATTAAAATCAACCTTTAGTAAATTTACCCCTAAGTTTCAAGTCATTCCGGTATGAGTCTTCCGGCCTTCAACCCGGACCTTGTTGAACGATACCAAGTGAATTTGTGTAGGAACTGCAGAAGATGCTCCAGATTGCCCAGTTTAAAGGAGATGACATACAGGGAGGTAACCCCGAGATGAGGCAGAGAACTGGGGATATGAACTCAAGACTACCGCCAGAGCAGAAGGTTGTTACCTTGTCCTGTGACTCAAGAGTTCTGACTGGAGGTGTTCGCTTTAAGGGGCACCTAGGAGTTCTGAGTCTGTACTTGACAGTGGGCCTGATTCAGAGCCCCTCGTAAGCGGCCGCTCGTTCGCTCTGAACGATGTTTGCACAACTGCGCATGCGTATGGGTCGTAATGCGCATGCGCAAACCAATCATTGCGGTCGGAAATCGTGCGCTCGTAAAACAGCGAGGGGCTGCTAATTTGAGTGACAGAATGAGGCGTTTGTGGGTGGTAACAGGGGAAGGTGCTTGAAATTGGGAGAGTGGAGATCCGAACGCAGGCGTGTCAAACGGTCAAAACAGCGTTTTATGGGTGTGCATAATTAACAAAGCAGCGTCATCGACCACGTCACTTGGTTGTCTTTTAGCCTGAACTGCTCGCAGTGATAGCGGTAAGTAAAGCCTACCACAAGCACTGCGAGCAGTTCAGATGCCTTTCGATGTTCCCGATTAATCTAATAAATAGCGGAGATGACGTATGATGCGAACGGCAAAGGGGCGTCTTTAGAAAATAGCGAGCGCATTTTTCGGACGCTCGCTCAGACATAGAGGCGTCAACATACCACAAAGAGCAAGCGCTCAATTTAAATAGCCGTCCCCTTGTTCAGAACGACCGCCCGCAAATAGGATCCGGCTCTGAATCAAGCCCAGTGTCCCAAGTGTAGCTGATTATAGAAGAGTTGAACTGGTACCCATGCAAGTGAGTATACTGGTAGGTCGTAGAACTAAGGGCCTGATTTAGACCCGCTCGTGAGCGGTATGCGCTCGCAAGCGGGTTGATGGTTGCCCAGTGCGCATGCGCATGACGGAGCCGGCTCCGTCGTGCGCATGCGCGAGACCTGGATTGCGACGGGCAAACCGTCGCTCCGGGTCTCGCACCAAAGGGGGCGTGCTGTCGATGTTGAGTGACAGCACGCCCCTTTGGTGGGCGGGCCGGGGGCGTGTCTGCCCAGACGGTGGCGTTCCCATGGGAACGCCTACCGTCTGGGGCCGGCCCCACTGACATCACAAGTGATGTCAGTGTGAATGCTTTCGGCTCTGTTAGAGCCGAAAGCACTCTGGGGCTTGCGGCAACGAGACCCTACCACAAGCAAGCCCGATGGTCGCAATGGTCTTGACCATCGCGACCATCTTCCTGCCCGCTCGCTATAGCTGTGGATGGTCACCCACAGCTATGCGAGCGGCCAGGAGGCCGTTCAAAAAAGAAAATAGCCCAGCCCTGATTCAGAGCAAGCGCTCTGTCAGAGCGTCCGGCTCTGAATCAGGGCCTCAAAGATTGGAGTGACAGTCCCACTACATGTATGAAGTGTCGGTAAACTAAGTGAACTGTGTTGGGTGTCAAGTTGGAAAAGTTGTAAATAACATCACAGAGTATCTAATTTGTTTTCATCAAGAGAGATGGTCCATCGCCCATCCATTTCTATACTGGTAACTGTACAAGGCTACGCCTGCTGCCTCAGCACCAAGTCTTTGATCTTACTAAACCTGCTCGTCCATAGAAGCCTGAGGGGAGGCTGAGCTAGAACTGGGTGGGTTACCCAAGAATATTACAGAGGTAGTGGTCAGGTAGACACACACCGCCACCCAACAGGCAAACAGGGGGTTACATAAAGTTTCAACAGATGTCTTATTTAACAACATGGCATGCAAAAATATGCAGTGACAACAACGCTCAAAATGGCGACTTCTATTATGTGTAAGCTACAGGGACATTGTGGCATACCTTCCAACATTGCCTATGGAGCAAATGAGACCACTCCTCCGATTTGTCCAACACACCGCCCATTTCCAATGAGGCCATGCCCAGTTTCTGACAAACCAAAACCCTTTGTGGAACCAAGAATTGGGTCTGTTTTTCCGGCAGGCTCTTTTACATATGTTTTTTTAAATGGTTTTCAGCTGTCTTTCATGCTGACAGATAACAAACTGTAATGCTTAATGCTAAAGCCAAAAAGATCAGCTAAAAAATTAAATGTGCTGCATTTAATAACTCTGAGAGCGATGGGCTCGCACTGGAATTTCCTTTTTACGACCGTAGGTTTCATCTGGTTACCATGAGCTCAAAATATATTAAAATGAGATATAAACTCTGCAAGTGTGAACAAGCCCATAGGAAAGAAATCTCTTGTAAATTTTAAGTATAATCACATATATTTTTAAATATAGCCCAGGGCATTGTCGATTCTTGGCTCCTATCTGTAATGCAACACTCCATGTGAGCGCTGTTATCTGCTTTGCATTATGTCCTTCCTATATCAAGACATCAATGCAACTGATGAAAACCGTAAATTCTGCTTAAAAGAGTGGTATATGAAAATCATCCACATTATTTAGTCTTGAAGTCATAAAAGGTAGATTACAAACAGCAAAATATGTGGATGCATCGCACCTACAACTGCGCCAAATTATACCTATCAAACTATCTGGAGCATACATGGCTGTATAACCACTTCCTCATGGGCAGATGGGGGAACTGTAGATGCCCCTGGAAACTATTCTGAAAGTGTCCTTATATTGTAAGTAAATTTGCAGGAGGCAGGTAATGTATGAACCACCACTCTGCCATGTGCTATCCATTGACTCCTGCTCAATACAGAGAGCTTTCCGGTGACCTTTCACAATACAGAGCCTCCTTGTGACCTTTGCACAATACAAAGAGTCTTCCTGTAACCTTAGCACAATTCAAAGAGCTTTCCAGTGATCACTGGAAAATACACAGAGACTTCCTGTAATCCCTGCATAACACAGAGAGCAATGTAATACAGAGAACAATTTAGTGACCACCAAACAAATTGAGAGCATTCAACTGACTGCCAACAATACAGAGAGCATCCTAGTGGCCGCCATATAATACACAAGAGCAACCTAGTGACTCTAATATAATACAGAGAACAATCCAATGACTGCAATCTAATACAGACAGCATTTTAGTGACTGCTATATATCATCCTAGTGTGAGACAGGCTCAGTATATAGAGAAACCTAGTGTGTGACACACACAGTACAAAGAGCATTCCAGTTACCTGCCTAAGGTACCCAAATCCAGCTGCCTATCGCTTCAACACCATGTCATTACCTCTCTCTTCCCTCAAACTGGACCAAGACACAGGCACTGCCCTTCACACTGTGGATGGTGCTCACCAAGCCAGGAGCCACTTCCCACTTTCCTCCTTCCACATCTCCTTCCTTCTCTATCTTCCTGACCCTACTCTATGGGCGAGATATGCTAAAGGAAAAATGCGGTAAAACCCCCGTTTTCTGGGGTTTTACCGCATTTCCATATGTACTAAGCCCCGGCCACCCTTTTATCGGTGCGGAAGGTAACACCAGAAAAACCTGGCGTTACCCTATAGAAGCCTATGGGCTTCTTACCGCACCCGATGCTTCACCACCGCCTTGCGCTGATTCACCTGATTCTCCATGGTCGCCAGCCGTGCTCCTCCTGGGTCCTCCGCCTCCTAATCTTCTTCTGGGTGCAGGGAGGAGAAGGAGGAGCCCGGGAACTTCCTGCTGGTGATCTGTGCAGGAAGTTCCTGGGTCTCGGAGGGGACGGGGTCCCACGGAGACCCCCTCACCCGGCGTCGGCTGCTTCGCCAAGGGCAGCTCTTATCGCAAGAGCTGTCCTTTGCAAAACTAATCGCATCACGGCCTATGTACCCTCACTGAGCCTCTGTGTGTGCTGAGCCTCTGATTGGTGGAGCTCAGCACAAGTTGCCAGTGAGGTGCTGATTGTCACTCTGGATGTTCTGGCCCAGCAGTGATATACAACACTGCCAGCAGGCATCCCATGAGGCCATTTTTTTGTGGCCCGCAGGAAGCAGAACAGTCAAAAGAGGGGAACCAGGAGTTTGGGACAGATAAAGTACTCCATATATTTTTCCTGCATTGTAGCAAGTCTCTCGCTCATTGTGGCTATGGGGACCTCCCTTAGAACTGCAGTGAATCCCAGTACCACCTGCAGTGGCTGTAGTTCTGCCACCGGGAAGAAGTACAGTATCTATACTCTGTCAATCATGGACCCTACATTGCCCTGTGTAACCTTTGCGATCGTAAGGATCAATAATCTCTTTTTCAAAGACCCACTCGAGCTGCAGTCGGTTCCGTTCAACAGCAGTTAAGACAGAAAACTGATGACAGACGTAGGAATCTCTGGGTAAAAATGCCTAGCGTGCGGTACAGTGCGTGTTTGATGTGCCCCGCAGAGCAGAAAGTGTTAACGTACAGTGACAGATTCACTTTGAATTAAACTACTCCGTGGCTTTCTCAGAAATTGGTACCGTGAAAGAATGTGAACAAAAAAAGAAAAAAAAAGATAATTTGTGAGTGAGTGAATCTTTAACATTTCTCAAGATGCTGTTGTCAAACTGTCTCTCTGGATGGGTCCCTTTAGAAAGTCTGTTTCACAGATAATTGAGGATGTTTGGGGAACTAAAGTAATCTATCACTTCAAAAAGAGATGAGAGAGAGAGGGGATTAGAGCCACGGTACCTCTGATCTGTTAATAATTGGTCGTATGATTAACAACTTTCAGTAGCACAGTAAGTCATTTGGCCTCCTGAAGACTCCTATGGAGATAAAAGTCTCCTAATGAATGAGGCTGATTAACCCCCGAAGGCGCAGGAGGGAAGAACTATTTAATCCATCCAGGGTTGAAGCAACGCAATAGCGGCTCCTTGGGCAGGGAAGAGTTAGGCCTTTTATTTAGCTGAAATTCACAGCGTTTTGCAAATAACACGAGTATGGGGAATCATTATTTATTTATTGTAAGATTATAAACCCAAGGCAAGTAACGCACGTGATGCGTCATTACACAAGAACAACCGTTTCATCCGATTTGAAAGATCTTCCAAGTTTTCCAAACTTCCCTACTAAACTCTCACTTTTCTTTCTTACAGGAGTTTCTAAATACTTGATGAATCAGCTCTCTGGAGTAACATAGGAATTGGACAGATTTCTCAAACAAGCGGATGGGGGCTGTCACTGCTAGTGAGGGACTTTTTAACCCATAACGTGCCTCATTGTTTTATTGGCAAATTTACATGAATCATCTGTGATTCCTTAAAACCATTCAATCTGTTGGAGTAGTGGGTGTTAATTTAAACAGCGGGGTGTAAGGTCAGATTTTGTTAACTTTGTCTTACTAGTTTTTTGCAAATGACCATGAGTACAAATCTCTTTAGTGTGAGCGCACACATTGCTCTTCCACTTGAGATGTCTCAGGTTCATCTGCTGTTTGCAGGAACAAAATGCAGTTCAAACTGAAAAGGGATCATTGATCCCTATGGTAATTGCAAGGGCAATTCACACGGCCAATCAGAGCATCACAGGCTGCAGGATCAATGGATCATAGATGGAAAAAAAATAAAATAAATTATATATATATATATATATATATAATATATATATATATATATATATATATATATAGTACTGCAAGCTGCATTTAAATACGGTTGAGCCTTTGCCCTGAGTTGCCACATGGGGCAGTATTAATGGTCCTTATTAGGGATAGATAGATTTTTGTGATGCTGTCTTTTGTTCTGTTCAAGGACACTGTGCCTCATGCCTCATTAGAGTCTCTAATTTCAGGTTCAACAGTACCTTGAGTCTCATGCCTCACTTATGTTACCAGCTGCACTGGTGCTGAGAGAGGGAATGAAGTACATGTGCATGGGACAGGGCCATTGAAACATCCATGGGGCCCGGGAACTAAGGGGGCATGGCCAAATCTGGGGGGCAGGGCCACACCCCCTCTGTAATAAAAAAAATATACTATGTTTAGGTGCTGCAAAGTTGCACCGTGCACTACAAATGGGGACATATTTCCTGCTCAGCACCTCCAACAAGTTCAGGTAATTAGTATCTGCTCCTCCTTCCTCGCAGCGCCCCTGTCAGGGGAGGCGTGGCCAAAATGAAGCAGCCACGGCCCCTCTTTGCCTTCTCTTGAGAGCCCCGAAGGGACCATAGCCACACCCCCGCCTATTACGGGCCTGTTGACAGTTGTGGCGAGCACCAACACTACGCCAGCACTGTTGGGTAGCATTTCTGCCTTAAAGGACTGAGGTCTTGGGTTTGATTCCCGCTAAGGCCCTAACTGCGTTTGTATGTTCTCCCCACGTTTGCGTGGGTTTGCTTCGGGTACTGCAGTTTCTTCCAACAATCCAAAAACATACTGTTAAGATGATTGCCTCCAGAATGTGTAAGAACGAAGCGGCTGCACTTTCATTTGACTGCATACTGTATTATAATTATGGGGCCTCTTCATCATTGGACGCCATATGGCCCAAGATGATTAAGTAATGATCTCGCTACGAGGGATACTTAAGTACCCAACTCACAGCTGGGGAAACTTGACACCGGAGCAGTTTATCATTGCTCCGGTGCGGGGACAGCTGCTCCGAAAAGCAACTGTCCCCTCGGTTAGTATCGCAGCTACAGAAGTAGCTGCGTTACTTACCTCCAACCCGTCATCCCGGTTATGCATGCGTGACCCGAACTCACACATGCGTACAGCCGCCGGGAAGATAGTGAGGAGGGGGCGGAGGGATCCGCTCGAATCCCTCTTCGCATCCCCGGAACTCCTTCCCATAGGAAGGAGCGGGGATCCAAGAGCAAGAGTTTCCGCAAGATTACCGGGCCATTTATCGATGATGAATAGGCCCCTTTCTGTTATTATATGCCTTGGCACCACAAGGGGTGACCAGCACCTTACACAGTATAATAATGAAATAGCTCCCTCTGATTGTACCAGTAGTAGGTCAAATTGTGCCCATTAGTAGCGTTAAAACGGTAATATAGCAGCTTCTCAAAGTAATAAATCAAGATGAATCAAGTGAGTGTGTTATTTCAATTGAGCGGTCAGTCTATATATCTGTGCTGTTTCCATGTACGTTTACAGACTGAAAATCCATGAGCAGCTGTCAGTCAGCGCGGAGCCAACATTTCCTGTCGTGGCGCCCAATTATGTACAAACGCTAAAAACCCAGGATTAAATGAGATTACAGTAATGGTTTTCCTTCCCCAAAAGCGAAAGCGTTTTGTGCTTAGAAGAGCCGAGCCCCAATATTACTAACAACACATTGTTAGAACTTCAACTGTGGCAAAAAAAACCCAACAATTTCATCCTTAGAGCACTTAACCTCTTCATTACCAGCTTCAGAAGGGTCAAAGTTAATCAGAAAACAGATCACTGACCAATAACTAAATGACTTGACTAGGGATAGCCAGATGCACCAAGACAGATGCACCAAGACATACTATTGTACTGTGCAATAAGTGCAGGAACCTTCCAATACAGGAATATTGCTATATTCATTCACAAAGTAAAAAAAACATAAAAGAACCTACTTGTGTCACCATGTAGGGCTGCCACGTCCCACTGCGGTCACCTCTACACCCTCCCATATTTCTTGGAAAGGCCATTCCAAAACCCAGCTCTATGATTATGATCAATAAATAAACTACCGCTTTTGCAGACATTGTTAAATCTCCTGTTCCAATTTACATATAACCCTTTTAAACTACAAAAAAGGCTGAGAGAATATAGAACTAATGTTTCGAGATATAAAATACATGGTGTAATGGTTAGCGTTACTGCCTCACAGCACTGAGGTTGTGGGTTCAATTCCCACTACAGCCCTAACTGTGTGGAGTTTGTATATTCTCCCTGTGCTTGCGTGGGTTTCCTCCATCAATCCACAAATATACTGGTAGGTTAATTGGCTCCCAACAAATAATTAATTCCAGAGCTGTAACTAGACTTTTTGGTGCCCTGTGCCAGTGTCGAAGCTGGATACTTGGCTGAGACAGAGGCCCTCATTCAGAGCGCACGCTCTGAATGAGGGCCGCCCTCCATAATTATGGAGCGTCCTCCTGGACGCTCGTATAGCTGTGGGTCACCACCCACAGCCTATACGAGCGCGCAGTTTGATGGTCGTGACCAGCGCGACCATCGCCACTGCGAGCCGGAGCCTGCGGTTGAGGTTTTCAACCGCAAGGCCCGGAGTGATTTTGGCTCTATCAGAGCCAAAATCACTCCCACTGACATCACTAGTGATGTCAGTGGGCCGGCTTCTGACGGTAGGCGTTCCCTTGGGAACGCCCCCGTCAGGGAGGCACGCCCCCGGCATGCCCCCCAAAGGGGGCGTGCTGTCAATCAACATCGACAGCACGCCCCCTTTGATCAGACACAACGAGCAAAGGAAAGTCCTTCGCTCGTCGCGTCTGGCGCATGCGCACGACGGAGCTCCCGCCGTCGTGCGCATGCTCAGTGCAGACCATCGACCCACTTGCGAGCGGACAGCCGCTCGCGAGTGGGTCTGAATCAGTCCCAGAATCTGTTAAAATTAAAATCTGCATGACGCCATTTTGCAAATGGCAACAAGACGCCATTTTGCGAATAGCCGCTCAGTGCCATTTTAGCGAATCTTACACATTATAAGTACATACGACAATGCTATTATTTAGCGTTGTGCGTTTCCTACGCAAAAGAGCAATGTTAAAAGTTCTCATTATACGAATACATACATTTACTGAAACATATAATATGACCAACCCTGCAAAACACGTACCACGGTGTACTTCACAAACACGTAGACGCACAACGCTAATTAGCGACTATACGCAATATCCTTACACTTACACACTGCACACTTACATAAAAAGGTTTCCTAGCATAAAGGTTTATATTCAAGGTTTTATTTATTATTAAGTATGTAATAAAGCGACTGTATTTAAGATCTCAGGTTTAGTACATGATAAATAGACCGTGTTTGGTGCTATTCTAAACCACTGTGTATTTGCAGGCTTCCGGTTCCATCGGCAAAGAAATCGCAACATGTTTCTTGGAATTATGGATCATAGAGAGATAGGCATTAAAATGTACTCTGTAATGCAGCCAGTTTAGACTTGTTCTTCAGCGGGAAAATGGACACAAAGGGCTGTTGGAGGCTGGACTGTGATTATACAAACTGACCTATGAACTGTATTGTAACAGAAGAACCAGGAAGAAGAACCAATGGGATTATGCCAACTTGTTCTATTGTATTGCCTATCTCTGCAAGGGTTTATATGCAAGCTCCCTGAATTTGCTAGTCAGTCATCATATTCTTTGCTGTTGACGGAGGTTTCATAGTTGATGCCGGGAATCTGGATTCAGAGCGCCTGCATATGTATTGACTGTACCTAGTGATTGTTTAATTTGTTTGCGCTAATTGTATTTAGATCACAGCGTGTAACTATCTGCTCTTTGGTGAATAATATCTTTTTGTGCTTAGGAAACACAATCAAAGTCTGAAGAGCAATTATTTATGATGCGACTTATTACGCTAAATAGCGACATTTTAGAATGTATAGATAGGCAGGAATCGATACCAGAGAGACAGGGGCGTATTTATAATGGGTGCAGGGTGCGCGGGGCACACAGGCCCCTGGGTCCAGGGGGGTCCCGCACCGCACACTCTGCACCCATATTATACTTACCTCTCCGGAGTCCCACGTTGGCGCCGGCGTCTGCGCTTTATAAAACGGCTATAAAATGGCCGCCGCGTCCATTTTTCCATCCTTTGCGCATGCACAGTACAAGGAAATTAGCCGCCGCGTCCATTTTTCCGGTGACCTGCGCATGCGCTATAGACTCTGGGCACACTCTAGTGCCCAGAGTCTATAAGTACGGCGCTAGCCGCGCACCACTCAGTGCGCTGCCGGCCGCTGGACGGAGAAGAGGGGGCCCGTGACACACTGCACACGGTCCCCCTCCTCTCTAGAAACGCCCCTGCAGAGAAAGCATTGGTGCCCCCATTTTTTAAAAAGGGACATAAGATAGTGCACCTGAAAAAGATCCATGGCTTCATGGGGAAGGGCCAGGGAAGAGATAGGGGAGGCCAGGAGATGCTGGGGATAAAAGAAGAGGAAGCTACAAGTGAGAATGATAATAAAGAGGAAAATTGAGAGGCCCGAACAGCGCCCCCTACCCTGCGGTGCCCTGTGCCATGGCACTGGTCGCACTACCCTAGTTACGGCCCTGATTAACCCTAGTGTGTGCCTGTGTGTGCATGTGGTAAGGAATATAGGGTCTCATTCAGACCCGGTCGCAAGCGCCGATGCGCTCGCAACCGGGTCGATGGTTAGCCCTGCGCACGCGCTGCGGCCGCACTGCACGTGCGCAAGCCCTTTAGTGAGAGAGAAACTCTCTTGCTCTGGAGCTCTCTACAAAAGGGGCGGCTATCGATGTTGATCGACAGCTCGCCCCATTTTGTAGGCGGGGCGGGGGGGGTGGTTTCACAAACGGAGGCGTTCCTTAAGGAACGCCTGCCGTTTTGTGGGCGGCCGCACTGACATCATCAGTGATGTCAGTGGGGAGCTTCCTGCTCGATCAGAGAAGGAAGCTCCCTGGGGCTTGCGGTTGCTGAGACCCAACCTTAGGGTCTCGTCGCAAGCCCCGATGGTCGCGATGGTGTTCACCATCGCGACCATCACCCTGGTCGGTTGCTAGAGCTGTGGGTGGTAACCCACAGCTTAGCGATCGACCAAGAGGCGGCACTACAAGATGCAAGCGGCCGCCCTCATTCAGAGCGACCGCTTGCATCTAACGACCGCCTCTGAATGAGGTCCATAGAGTGTAAGCTCCACTGGGGCAGGGACTGATGTGAATGGCCAAATATTCTATGTGAAGCGCTGCGGAATATGTGTGCGCTATATAAATAACAGCATAGTAGTAATAAATAAATAAATGTACTCCTATCACATGCAGAAATAGTTGTATTTTATGTAAGACATTAGTAAGTATTTGATTTTGTTGTGATTATTACCACATACATCGCAGTTTTTGTCAAATCCCATTTGTGGACCAAGGCCCTGATTCAGCATGGATTGCAATTGCAACAGCGTACGCAGATCGGCCGATTGTTGCATACTGCGATTACGAACACACTGTGGAATCCATCGCAGTGTCAGCCCGTGAGCGTTTGGGGGTGGTGACGGGGGAATGGTTGCAGAAACGCAGGCGTGCCTGTCCGTTGCAAGGGCGTCCATAAATTACCACTGCGATTGCCCACGCAGCTTGAGTACGCACTGCATGCGACGAGACTTGCAATTTCTGAGACATGCCAGAGCCGCTTTAATTGTGCGTGAGGGGCCGATGTTCTCCGATGTTACCGATGTATACGCAGGACTGCGAGGTATTACGGATGTGAGAAGGCAGCCGTGGGCGTCTCTATGCTGGCTGAACGGTGGCTGACATTAGCATATTTTCGCAGATTCATTGCGTGTGATTACGCAGCTGCGATCCGTGCTGAATCAGGCCCCAAGTTCCTGTAAACTTTCAAAAAGTGACCTCGCTATATCATGGGTGTATTTATAATGGTTGCAGGGTGTGTGGTGCACACGGGCTCCTGGTTTGGAGGGGAGGGGGGGTGAGGTCCCACAGTGTACACATTATACTCACCTCTCCAGAGTCTGACTCTGCAGAAATCAATAGGACCATGTCACAGCTGCCATTTTCTAGAAGATTTGCTCATACACCAGGAACATGACGTGGGTGCCATGTTCCCGGAGTCCTGCACTTTTGGCACAGTGCCAGAGTCTACTCTGTAATTGTGCCTGTGAGAGGAGGGTGGGTGGGGGCACACGGAGGCTGCACACTGACCACCAAATTGATCATTGAAAAGGGAAAAAAAATATTTGTAATTGATGTACTGTGGGGTCCATTTATCAATAAATATTTGTGGCTTATTTGGGTGTTTTCAGTGATAACCGCAAATATTAGTATCCCCCAAATGTATGACAGAGGGATCACAGCAGATATCTCCGATACCTGCTGCGATCCCTCCATTCCCGCCGGCAACTGTAACCCCCATAGGTTTCTTTCGGAGCCCTTGTCTCTGCGGGTGCTTTTTGTTACATTCGACCGATATAATTGAATCCTGCAATGCAATCATGGGCGCTAATATCGCGCCCAGATGGCGTTGCAAATGTGATTATTAATAATTGGGGCCCTGTGTGAGAAAGAGATACATTCAGTTTCCCGGCACAGGGGACGCCGGTGGTTAGAATTCCGACGCCGGAATCCCGACACCTGTCAGAATCCCGGCGCCGGTATCCCTGAGGTAAGTAGCGGGGTTGGGGGGAGGGTTACGTTTAGACCCTAGGGGGATAGTTAGGGTTAGGCACAGAGCCGGCTCTAGGCATAGGCTTTGCAGGCAAATGCCTAGGGGCATCCCGATACCCAAGCCTAGGGCCAGCGTAGCACTGGGACAGCAGCAGCTACCATGATCGGAGTAGGGATGGACATCAATGTTTTTCTGCCGATGTTAGTGTTTTTACCATTCGATGGCAGCATTCCGATGTTTGCTGTCATCGAATGGTAATCATTCAATGGTGTTTCGATGGTGGCTTCTTTTCTTTAAAAACTAAAAGCTATGGCCCTCATTCAGAGCCACTCGCTAGCGGCAGTACGCTCGTTCCGATCGATGTTCGCACATCTGCGCATGCGTACGGTTTTTAGTACGCATGCGCGAACCAGTCAGTGCTGCTGAAAATCGTTTGTACGCAATATAGCGAGTGCCTGCTATTTTGAGTGACAGGAGGAGGCGTATGTGGGTGGTAACAGGGGAAGGTGCTTGTAAACGGGGAGTGGAGATCCGAACGTAGGCGTGCTTAAAGGTCAAAACGGGCGTTTTATGGGTGTGCATAATTAATACAGCAGCGTCACTGACCACGTCACTTGTTTTTTTTTAACTCAGAACTGCTCGCAAAATAGCGGTTGAAAAAAACAACCACAAGAATAGCGAGCAGTTCATATCCTGTTCGATGTACTCGATTAATCTAATAAATAGCGGACATGACGTATGGTGCGAGCGGCCAGGGGGCGTTTTTAACAAATAAACGAGCGTATGTTTTGCTCGCTCATTCAGACTAATGGAGCGTACACACGGTCAGATTTGTCAGACTTGTCAGATGAACGATTGAACGATTAAACGATCTGAACGATTTTACCAAAGTTTTGAACGATTTGAACGATTTGAACGATTGAACGATTTTTGACTGCATTAAAATGAATGGAATCGTCCAAGTCTGACTGCAAACCCATCAGATGTCAGATATCGTTATCTGACAAACGGGAACGCGCATCGTTGATCGTCCATCGTTCAGGCATGTCAGATATGAACGATTTTCCTTCAGATATGAACGACTGAACGATTTTTAAATCGTTATCGTTCATATCTGAAGGAAAAATCTGATCGTGTGTATGCACCATTAGAGGTGTGAACAGACTGCAATGTGTGAACGGATCATTTGAATAGCCACCCCTTGTTTTTGAACGAACGAACGCAAATAGCGAACGGCTCTGAATGAGGGCCCATGCCTCCCCTGACTGCTGTGTGCTGTGTCTCCTGCCTCTGATAATATTCCTGGATCATGTTGCTGGGATCGTTGGAGGCTGTCTCTCACTGCCTCAGACCAGGCCCTCCCACCCCTCTCTGCTAGCTCTGATTGGCTCTCTAAGACAGTGAGAGCCAATCAGTGTGCAGCCCTGGCCCTGCAGCAGGTGTCACTCACAGACACACAGAGTGACAGCTAAAAACGTTTTCACAGCAGAGATGGGGAGTGATGTCTCTGCTGGTGCTGTAAGAGGTTCGTTTTCTGTGTGTTATATAAGTATATTTAATAATGTTTTTACACTTCACTTTCTTGTTGCTTTAAGCGCCCACAGCAGCAGCAGCAGCAGCATGGCAGTGTTGCCCATTCTCCTCCTCATCTTAAGTCAGCTCTCATCGGAGCTCAGCTCAGCTCCCATCAGGCAGCGGTCAAAATGAGCTTCTGCACATGCGCAGAAGCTCATTCTATCCAAGGATGGATCAAGGGTGGGGCGATCGTCTTCCCTGAAATTCAGTCACAGCCACGCCTACTTACTTATGCTGCAGTCCCCTGCCGTGCCAGTCAGCCAGCCACATCAGCTGTCACTATGATTTATCCCCTCCTGCATATGTGTCCAAGGGAACAGGAAGTAAGTGGACAGCGATTGGCTGAAAGAGTTAAGGTGCATACACACTAGACGATATGCTCCCTGAGCGATATCGTCTAGTGTGTCCCCGGCAGGCTGTGCTCAATGTCGTTCATGACATTGAGCACAGCCGCTGAACGATATCATTAGCGATATCGTTCAGCGCCGGGCTCTCTCACCCATTCCCTGACATGCAGCAACCTGACGACGTCGTCAGGTTGGCCTGCATGTCAGCCCGATGAACGAGGATGACGAACGACCCGCGGGAACGCGCGTCGTCGTCATCGTTCATCTTTTTTGTGTTAAAAATGGACGATAAAGTGGACGACTGAACGATAACGATATCGTTCAGTCGTCCACTTTAATCGCCCAGTGTGTACGCACCATTACATGATCTCCCAGCCAGTGTAAAACAGAGCATGCTGGGAGATGTAGTTTTAGTGTTCCCCTTATCCAGTGAGTCAACTGTAGCTGAACTTAACCTGCAATTGTGTCAAGTATGCATGTCCTAACAATATACGAGATGGAGATCAGTGGAGTGAGACAACATGGTCTGGATTGTGTTAGCTGTGCAATTTATCCAGCAAAGGTATAATATTATGATCTCTCTCCTTTTTTAATTATCTATCTATCTCTGAGGTGTCCTGTCCTGTCCCTCTCCTGTCCTGTCCCTGTCCCTGTCCTGTCCTGTCCCTCTCCTGTCCCTCTCCTCTCCTGTCCCTCTCCTCTCCTCTCCTGTCCCTCTCCTCTCCTCTCCTGTCCCTCTCCTGTCCTGTCCCTCTCCTCTCCTGTCCCTCTCCTCTCCTGTCCTGTCCCTCTCCTGTCCTGTCCCTCTCCTCTCCTGTCCCTCTCCTCTCCTGTCCTGTCCCTCTCCTCTCCTGTCCCTCTCCTCTCCTCTCCTCTCAATAATAAAATGTTTTAAACCCTGTCCTTATAATGATTTAAATTTGAAATATGCAGTGCCCCCAGACTGGCCCCATATGCAGTGCCCCCAGACTGGTCCCAGCCCAGAACTTATCTGAGCATGCTCGGCGGCGGCGCTCCCACTCCCGCTGCCTCGCTGTGACTGGATCTAGCAGGCGTGTAGGGTAAGCTCTTCACTGGGAACGCTTGTCTCTGAAGCGATCGAGGCTTCTTTAGCCTCCGGTCACTTCAGAGGCCAGCGTTCCACACCAGGAGGCGGAGAGTGACAGGGAGTGCAGCGGGGGAAAGTGACGGGCAGTGGGCTGTTTCTGCCGGGCGATGCGCCTGCAGAAAACAGCCTGGGGAGAACACTAATATATATATCTATCTCAATTTCTGTATACGTCATATGTTGTATCACAGTAGAATATATCAAGGTGTTTTTTTTATAAAATGTACACAATGGACAAGAATGTAAATGTTCTGTTTTGTATGGTTTCTTTAATAATCAAGACTGCGGTTGAGCTGGGGTAACCCCTTTCACGTCCAAAATTGGTGCACTAACTCAAAAATATTATTGTTAAAACATAACTTTTATTGTTATATATCAAATAAAATATATACCTGAATTACAACAGGAAAAGCAGCGAAAATTATTTAAAATACAGGTAAGTAGTGTCAAAAGATAAGAAATAAGTGATTAATAAATTGTTCCAATAGGAACATAAATATCGGCACCTCTACACTGTCATATAATTCCGTGTATACACTGATAGTGATTAATCTATACGTATATATAGTGTCCCCACATTTCTATATAGTATCACTTCAGTCAAAAATCCTGGTTACAGCTGAGCAATATTGACTACAGTTGGATCACCACTGAGTTCTAATATCATTCAGTGTGTTGCACACCAACAAGCAATATAAATATCATGATCAGCATGTTCATCTAATGGATGTTCATGTAATGCATGATCAACATCATCCTAAAGATTGCCTGACAGTGTATTTTCTAATACAGATAAAACCATAAATTTCTGATTTTGGGGCCTATTCATTAAACGTAAAAATTCAATGGGGATAATTAGCTTTAGAACTCTCATGGAGTTCTAGCTAATTATAGGTGGAATTCATCATTCCACCTCTCCATAAGTATCTATTCCGAAAAGCTGTTGTTTTTGCGATGACAGCTTTTCGGGAAATAGATACTTTTCCCTGCCTACACTACCTTATCGTATCTGGGAACAGTGCTGCGCATGCGCTGTTACATCTGTAAAACCAGCGCATGCGCAGCACTGCCTACAGATGCGTTAAGTTTCGTACCCCCCCCCCCCCGACTTACCTGTCCGCGCAGCAGCCTCCGGCTCCGTCCTGCTGGTCTGTCATGTGGTTTCCCAGCAGACCACATGACAGATTAGAAAGAAAAAAACAATTTTTTTTTTTTTTTCTAAACTTTCTTGTGCTCTGCTGGGGAGCACACATGACAGACCAGCCTCCAGAGGCTGAAGACGGAGCAGAGCGCCGGAGGGACTCGTCGGGGGACCTGCACACGCTGATACAGGTTAGTGGATTCTGCTATTCGCCACCTCACAGTGGCGAATAGTAACTGCATCAAATTCCGAAAATTGATAATTTTCGGAATTTGATGAATACCACAATTTCCACATCCCCATACTAATGTATGGGGAGTGTGGAAATTAACGCAGGGGAATTTAGCAAGGAGATATCTGTGATATCTCCTGTGTTAAGTCTTTTCATGAATACCAAAATAACGTTATTTAAGGAAAATGTCCTTAAAAACGTTATTTTAGTGTTGATGAATAGGCCCCTTTATGTACAAACAATTGTTATTTAACCATGAGGGGGTGACTCTCAGAGAATGCTAGTATAATTAAGGTCACTAATATAATTCACTTCATATGACATTTAGGCCCTGATTCAGAGCCGGAGGCTCTGACCAGAGCGCCCGCTCTGAATCAGGGCCCACCTCCATAAATATGGAGCGTCCTCCTGGACGCTCGTATAGCTGTGGGTCACCACCCACAGCCTATACGAGCGTGCAGGATGATGGTCACGATGGTCTTGACCATCGCGACCATCGCCAGTGCGAACAGAAGCCTGCAGTTGAGTTTCTCAACCGCAAGGCCTGGAGTGATTTTGGCTCTATCAGAGCCAAAATCACTCCCACTGACATCACTAGTGATGTCAGTGGGGCTGGCTTCTGACGGTAGGCGTTCCCTTGGGAACGCCCCCGTCTGGGAGGCACGCCCCCGGCACGCCCACCAAAGGGGGCGTGCTGTCAATCAACATCGACAGCACGCCCCCTTTGATCAGACACAACGAGCGAAGGAAAGTCCTTCGCTCGTCGCGTCTCGCGCATGCGCACGACGGACCTCCCTCCGTCGTGCGCATGCGCAGTGCACACCATCGACCCACTTGCGAGCGGACAGCCGCTCGCGAGTGGGTCTGAATGAGGCCCTTAGTTCCTCCTTGAGATATCCCCATACATTGGTAAGTGTGATTCAGGTAGTGAAATTATATTAAATCTTTATTTCAGATGTATTTAATCACATAATCCTCATTCATTTATGAAAGTGCTTCCTGGGAAATATGCAAATTGAATGATTCATCAATAGTAATTAAAGTCAGCAGACTTAGGGGCCTATTCATTAAACATAAAAATTCTCTGGAGATAATTAGCTTTAGAACTCTCATGGAGTTCTAGCTAATTATAGGTGGAATTCATCATTCCACCTCTCCATAAGTATCTATTCCGAAAAGCTGTCATTTTTGCGATGACAGCTTTTCGGGAAATAGATACTTTTCCCTGCCTACACTACCTTATCGCATCTGGAAACAGTGCTGCGCATGCGCTGTTACATCTGTAAAACCAGCGCATGCGCAGCACTGCCTACAGATGCGTTAAGTTTGTGTACCCCCCCCCCCCCCCCCCCGACGTACCTGTCCGCGCAGCAGCCTCCGGCTCCGTCCTGCTGGTCTGTCATGTGGTTTCCCAGCAGACCACATGACAGATTAGAAAAAAAAAAAAATTTTTTTTTTTCTTTTTCTAAACTTTCTTGTGCTCTGCCGGGGAGCACACATGACAGACCAGCCTCCAGAGCCTGAGGACGGAGCAGAGCGCCGGAGGGACTCGTCGGGGGACCTGCACACGCCGATACAGGTAAGTTTCACCTGCTATTCGCCACCTCACAGTGGCGAATAGTAACTGCATCAAATTCCGAAAATTGATAATTTTCAGAATTTGATGAATACCATAATTTCCACATCCCCATACTAATGTACTAATGTATGGGGAGTGTGGAAATTAACGCAGGGGAACGTAGCAAGGAGATATCTGTGATATCGCCTGTGCTAAGTGGCTACATGAATACCAAAATAATGTTATTTAAGGAAAATGTCCTTAAAAACGTTATTTTAGTGTTGATGAATAGGCCCCTTATGCTGTTCAAGCATTTGAATTCTATCTCCAATCACTTTAGTCAGATCCTGATCAGTATGTAATATATGCAGATGTTTATGTAGGATCTGTTGAATGTTTCTCCATTCATGACAAAAAGTCCCCACAAATCTTACACATTCCTGCTCCAATTTGTACTGGATGGAATCGCGCCTGTGTCCTCTATATATAGGGCAAAGCCAGAAAAATCACTACCGCTGGCAGAGAACTCTTAAAGGAGAGTGTATGGGCATAGTGTGGCTGGATTGAGGTGTGGTCAGGGGCATTGCCAAATCTGTCCTCATTGTTTCAATGCTGGCATGTATTAACATTGAGAGTCTGATTCAGAGGTGCACAAAATGTCGATGCTGCATGCAAGCGGCCGATGTTTCCAGTCTGTGCATGTGTCCCGGTACTTACTGCCGAAAGATGCGAGGCGAATTTGGATGCAGAAAGAGGCAATTTCAGTGAGTGTTCCTGTGTAGTAATAGGGGGGTGGCTGGCCAGACGCAGGTGTGTCGTGGTCAGTGACTGCGGCTTTTCCCACAGTCGCACTGATTTCGGCGGCCATGTTCAGACAGAGATTCTGCGCCTCTGGTCCACTGTTCAATGGTGCGACTGATGTGCAGTCGATGGTTTGTCTTAATGTGCAAAGTGTCAGATTAGCGCCACAGCCAGGGGGCATCAATGTACGGATCCCATCGGCTGCGGCATTGCCATAACTGAGCAGTCGTGCATTAGCGTCCATCTCTGTATCAGGCCCAATAAGCTGCTGCGACCATCATGCAAAATGAAATTGCCTCCTTAAAGTGCACAGAACTTATACAGAAGTGTTTTATGATCGTTTGCAAAAGACACAAGGAGGTCGCTGTTTCTTTTGGTGCCTCAGGCAACATATTGACTAGGAAACCCTGGGCCTGATTCAGACCCGGTCGCAAGGCTGTGTTCGCACATAGCCTCCCGATGTTTGCATTCTGCATATGCATCACAGTGCGCGAAGCGGCCGCTGCGATCGGGAATCGACCGCAGCGAGCACGCAGAGGCTTCATACAGTGATTAACAGGAAGTGACCGTTTGAGGGTGGTGACGGGGGGTGGTCAGAGAAACGCAGGCGTGCCTGGGCGTCTAGACGCTATTTCAGGGGCTTGCATAATTAGGCCCTGGCGACGGCACACGCATCCTAACATCTAGTTACACACACAAACATTAGCGATGTCTGCGGTAGGGTCAGGTCAGCCACAACTTGTGCGTGTGGGTCCGATGGTCCTCGATGTTACCGATGTTTTCGCTGTCTTGCGAGAACGTAAGTGGAGGGAACTAGGCGACATTATGTAGTGTTGGGTGTCTACTTATTGTGCTGCAGTTACATTTGCGTATGCGGTCATTAGCATATTTTCGCCTCGACAGCCTGCGTGCGAACGCAGCCTTGCGACCGGGTCTGTATCAGGCCCCCTGTCCTAAGCTGGGTACACACAGACCCTCAAATTTGTTAAAATTCCCCTGAACACTAACTTTAATTGTCTAAAGCTGAGTACACACTGCTAGATATATCGGGAGTTCCGTTGACTATATCGGTGATCTGCTGTTGTGTACTGGCGACTTGCCGATCGCCCGTACACATGCTAAAGGGACCCGCCCAGTTGTGACATCAAGCCCGGCACATCAGGCAGACGATTGGTTAAGTGTGCATGCACTTAGCAATCGTCAGATCGACCTAGTGTTTACCCAGCTTTACTTGCACTAGTTAGATAATTGCTGATTGGTTGTGTCTGTGATTCAAATTTAGAACCTAAACACAATTTAGTAAATGAGCCCTAGATTCTGAGGCTGACCCTATAAATGAACCCCAACCCTGATCCACCCAAGACCTGCACAGGTCTGCTCAACTTCACCCACATTTCATCAAGGCCATGCCCAAGTTCCTATATGCTCCACCCCTTTTGGGGCCAACGTTCAGACTAACAGGAGCAGGGGCGGCCCCATAGCAAAACTCAGGTAGGGGCCCTGCAATGCTGCAGATGACTTCTGGTTGTCCAGTCGGCATTGGAAAAAGCCTCCTTTGACCATGAGCATATAGTATGTGCACCCACTGAATATGTGCCACTCAGGAGGGGTCTCTGTGGGTGACATTGGGGGGTGCAAGTGTCCTCAAAGGTGATCAACATTGCTGTACCTCCCAAAACTCCTTGCTCCTTAGCAATCGCACCCACTGCTCCTGGTAGATCCACTGACAGAGGGCCTAATTCAGACCCGCTCGCGAGTGCTGAGCGCTCGCAAGCAGGTCGATGTTGGCCAAGTGCGCATGCGCACGACGGAGGCGGCTCCGTCATGCGCATGCGCGAGACCGAATAACGACAGCCAAGCCATTGTTATGGGTCTCGCACCAAAGGGGGCGTGCTGTCGATGGTGAGTGACAGCACGCCCCTTTTGGTGGGCGTGCCGGGGGCGTGGCTGCCCAGATGGAGGCGTTCCCATAGGAACGCTTACCGTCTGGGGCCGGCCCCACTGACATCACTAGTGATGTCAGTGGGAGTGCTTTTGGCTCTGATAGAGCCAAAAGCACTCCAGGGCTTGCGGCCACGAGACCCTACAGCAAGGGTCTCGTCGCAAGCCCGATGGTCGCGATGGTCTTGACCATCGCGACCATCTTTTTGGCCACTCGCTTTAGCTGTGGGTGGTCACCCACAGCTATGTGAGCGGCCAGGAGGCCGCTCTTAATTTCAGAGGGACGGCCCTGATTCAGAGCGAGCGCTCTGTCAGAGCGTCCGGCTCTAAATCAGGGCCAGAGTGTGCTGAGCACCCGGGCCGCTAGGTCAAGTTGTAGCCATGCACTGCAATCCCTCCATCCAGAAACGATGCCTGCAGTGGGTCCACCCTTACCTTTTGCCGTCGCCATCTTTCTTGTGATAAATTTGGAAAGATGGCGTTGATGATATTAAAGACTCTGGCACCGCGTTAAAGTTTTTTCTATCATCTTCACATGTGCCATATTCTGAAAATATCTCACAGATGTGCCACCAGCAGAAGGTGGGGAGTGGGGGTCCCGTTGTACAGATAAAAGGGGGCTTCTGCACATCGACCCCACCGGGCATTAGTGTGCCTCTGGGTAGTTCCACCACTAATTGGGATACATGAAGCAGTAATCATAAACCAATGAAACCCAGAGAAGAACATTAACGTCACTCTTTATTTGTGTGTTTGAAAACATAAAACACGCACACAATAATGAAGTTAGAGGTCGCATCCTTTAAACAAAACTGGATCTGAGTCATGGGCCTCTGTGTCTGAGGCCAACAACAGTTAACCCTTTTCTCATACACTGTCCTTCAGGTGATAGTGATAAATGTACACTTCTTGCAGCAAAGACATAGCTGGAACTGGTTATAGCGAGCGCTCTGCAGATCGCTCAGCTCAGTCTGTTCAGCACAGGGATGGAAAGCGATGTCAGAGCTCACAGCAGCGCACTCTTGCCAAGAAAATTAATGAAGACAAGATGCTCTCTTGAGATCTCCAGGATGGAAAGAGCTGGATGCAGTTTTGTCCTTCCCTCCCTTTCGTGCACAAAGTATTTGACAGCGTGGCTGGTTCTGTACAAAATATTTACTGGACAGAAGGGAGAAAACAATACATTAACTTAAAGCCGTAAAGCAATCCAGATTCTTCCTTTTAAAAATCTGCTAATGAAAAATAAGCTCGTATGACTTTATAAACAGCGTTTTTTACTAAACGGCTTATTACAAAAACATGGCTACAGTCTATACTGTGATATGTAAAGGAGCGTTACCATATTTTATTATTAATCTTTATGTATCTCCAACATATTATGTATTGTTTTACACCAAATTTTTCACATCACTCCCTGCATCATCAGAGCTTACAATTTAAGGGCCTGGTTCAGATATGGATGCAATGTTGATATCAGACGCAGTGGAGAGGTTTTTTGCCACTGTGCATGCGTCAAAGTCGTCCTGCGCACGCGTTGTGATGGATTAGCAGGGGCGGTCCCAGAAAGGATTTATTCGCAAAGTGAGTGACAGGTAGTCAGCAAAAATTAACCAAAGCTGCACTACACAGTCTAAATATTTGCAGGACTTAAAGTTCCTATACATCTGACCGGTATTTCCTCGATCCTGCAACGCAATCGGAAATGCTGATCTGCCGGGTGGAAACGCCGGCCGACCTGCATCGATGTTCAGTGATCCGTCGCAGGATAGCTGAAATATTACATGTTAAATGTCCCCGATTTGAAGATCGCGATAATTTTTTGATCGCGATGGTCAAATAGGGAAAATTCAACATGTTGGATTTCAGTGATCCCGTGATTCCGTATTGCAGCATCGTGGGATCGCGGCAATCCATCTCTCATGGATGGGCCCCATTACTTATATTCTATGTAATCCAATCAGTGCATTGCTTTGCACACCTGAAAGCTTGATACACTTTCCACTCAGACTAGCACCCCTACTACATTGGTTTAGAGCAGTGGTTCTCAAACTCGCTCCTCAGAACCCCACACAGTTCACATTTTGTAGGTCTCCTAGCAGGTGCACAGGTGTAGTCATTACTCACTGACACATTTTAAAAGATCCACAGGTGGAGCTAATTATTTCACTTGGGATTCTGAGGAGACCTGGAAAACATGCACTGTTTGGGGTCCTGAGGACCGAGTTTGAGAATCTGTGGTTTAGAGCATGGAGTCTGGCAATGTAATATGCACACCAGTCAGAGGAACAATATAGGTAAGTCCTGCAAATATTTAGACTGTGTAGTGCAGCTTTGGTTCATTTTTGCGCCGTGGGCCCCCTGGATTGCTTTGATTGATCTGCTTCAGTGCACCGCAGTAAAACACAATTTTCCTTTATAACACATTTTAATGCTTCACTGTCTGTTTTTTATATATGTATTTCACTTTTAATTCTTTTTATTCTTTACATGCAGCTGCGGCTGCTCTTAACTATTTCCTTTACACTTCACCTTTCTTATTAGAGCGGTACCTTAAGGTGG